>CM042013.1:76989493-77311993 GCA_023525715.1 Cichorium intybus
CACTCTCTCTCCGGAGAAGATTAAGGACAATTTTCAGCTACTAGATCCAATCGGTCTATTTTCACCAGCTGATTATGATGCTCTTTCATCTTTTTCCTATTAGCATCAACTCTCCATTTTTAATACGCATTTGAATGCTATGTGTTTTTTAGATAACCTTTTGTCTGAAGTTCCAAAAGGAAATGAGCTATCCCATGAATTTTTAACTATATTGCCAAAGTCCTCAAGATTGAACTAGGATTTGAAGAGTCTAAATGGAACATGACCGAAATCAAAGACTTCACTCAGCAACATAATAAAGCAATGATCAGAAAAGTTTCTCAGTAAAATATTAGTAACGGATAATCCCCAACGATGCATAAATACACAAATCTATCTAATTTACTTAGACTCTTACCGTCCTCACTAATCCAAGTAATTTTTCGGCCACCGAGACTAAACTCGAAAATATTGGAATCCCTGATAAACAAGTTAAATTCTTACATAGTAGCATCCACAGCCGCGATCGGAAAACCTTTCATGGTTTATATATAATTTCATTAAAATCGCCCATCAGAAGCCAACAACCATCCATTGAATTGATTAAAGATTTGATGACAAGCAACATACTCGATCTAGCATCATCATCAACCGTGGCATATATGTTCATTATATTTATAAGGCTGTTCACCCCACACCAGTTTCCAGACATCAAAATAAAGTTTGATTTTTTAATCATATTCACCTGTTTAAAAACATTAGGATCCGTGTCACAAAATCGGCCACCTGATTAGCCTTGTATTCAACACAAGCAAACTTAAAATCCAAATTATACCAAAAAATATCCACCAAAATATCAGCAGTAGCGACTAATTGTGTTTCTTGCACATTGATAAAATTGATTTGATGAAGCATTTTTTAATCTCTCACCCAATCGGCTTTATGAGAACCCCCGACACCTCTTCCATTCACAGACAACACAATTCATTAGTACTTCCTCGGGACTCCTCCTCCAATAATCGATCTCATGTCTTGATTGTAACCAATTGATTGAAATCCAACTTCTGCACACATATCCATCATTTAAAGCACTTTTAAGTAAGGCTGTCAAATATGTACCACGGAGAGCCAATATGTTTGGTAGCCAACATGCTTGGTTGGTAGTACCATACCAATTAAGTAAACATGGTACGGTAATGGTATAATATATGAGATACCATGGTAGTATAGTACCAACCAATTCATATATATATATATATATATATATATATATATATATATATATATATATATATATATATATATATATATATATATATATATATATATATATATATATATATATATATAGTTAGGATCTTTTGAGAACCACAAGTCCCCCGAGAACCCGAGAACTCCCAAACCGATATTTTTTTCAAAAAACCGACCCCATAGGCATCTAAAACGCACATATTTAAACATTTTCGAAAAAAAAATTCCAAAAAAAACGACTTTTTTTTTTGAAAAAAGTTTCCACATGTGCAAAAAAATTTTTTGCACATGTGTAAACTTTATTATACGTACACTTTTTTTCAAATTTTTTTTATAGAACGCCTTAAATATATGTTAGAAAGACATCCATAAAAATTTGAAAAAAGTGTACGTATAAAAAAGTTTGCACGTGTGCAAACTTTTTTTTTGCACATGTACAAGCTTTTTTAAAAAAAAAATCGTTTTTTTTGGAAATTTTTTTCAGCGACCCGGCTCTATTTTGAGCGTCTAAGAGGCCTTTGGGGTCGGTTTTTTTGAAAAAATATCGGTTTGGGAGATATAGGATTGATCCAAAAGGAGTTGGGAGTTCTCGGGTTCTCGGGGTGAAGTTGGTTCTCAAAAAATCTTAAGTGTATATATATATATATATATATATATATATATATATATATATATATATATATATATATATATATATATATATATATATATATATATATATATATATATATATATATATATATATATATATATATATATATATATATATATATATATATATATATATATATATATATAGGGTCAGGATCAAATGAGAACCAATATTTTCATGAGAACCAGATAACTCTTTCTGATTGGTTGAATCATAAAAGGGCATGATAGTCATTTAATAAATCTAATTTAATACTGATTTTTTTTATTTTTGGAAACAACAACCATCTCCTAAAATTAAGCCTATTAGATTTGAATATTCAAAATTCAAAATAAATCAAATTTCGTTTTTTTAAATTAGATTTTCTGATTTTGAAAAAACATAATTTTTTGATTAGATTTTTGGAATTTAAAACACACATAAATTTATTTATTTCCGGGTGCATATATACATATTCGTAGGTGCATATATGCATATTTTCGAAATTCATATACACATATTCTTGTCTTTAATTATGAATTCAAAAAATAAAAAATCGATTTATTAAAAACAATAATATACAACTATTTTGAACGATCCATACAAATTTATTAGAAATAAAATGAACAATACAATACAAAAAATATAAAAAAAACAAAATTTCATGATATCTTCATTTTTTAGTTTGTCACTTTTCAATTCTCCAATTTGGTTGATAAATTCTTCAAAATCTGCAAAAACATTAATAAAAATTAATATACATGTATATTAAAAAACATTAAAATAAAAACATACATGCATATACACATATGAATATATGCACATCTATTTATGTATATATGCAAATATGCATATATGTGTACATGAACAAATTGATATAGATATGCATATGTGCACATACATTTAATACACATATGCATATACATTTTTGCATATATACTCACATTTGAACAGACATATGCACATATGTGCACATATACACATGCATATACACATATACACGTATATGCATGTATATGTGTATCATGCCCTTTTATGAGATTTGTTAAATAACTATCATGCCGTTTTATGATTCAACCAATTAGAAAGAGTTCTTTGGTTATCATGAAAATATTGGTTCTTATTTGATCTGACCATATATATATATATATATATATATATATATATATATATATATATATATATATATATATATATATATATATATATATATATATATATATATATATATATATATATATATATATATATATATATATATATATATGTTAATCTTACTTTTAATTTTCAAATGACATACGTATAATATGCACAACACTTATGTTTTACATATATTTATGTTTTATGTATTTTTTGAATGATTTAAAATAAAGAGTTATGGTATACAATTTGTAAATATGTACGGTTATATTATTTACGACTGTATTTAGAAAGTTTTAAACGTCACGACTTATGATAAATAGAATAAAAAGTGCTTTGTATACCTAAAGTATATTTTGTGACTATTGGTAATTTTCCTAGTAAGCATGTATATATATGTTGGATTTCAAAGGAAATATAGTTGTTACTATTTTAATATGCTATGGATCTTGCTAATAAACCGTTACATTGCGTGAAATATATATACATATAAAATGGACTATCCCCAATATTTAATCTTGAAAGTAATATTTTTATAAACAAAGGAATGTAGTTTATATTAAAATGGAAGTTATCATTTTTATGGTTAATAATCGATATAATATAAAGTGTTAAGCCTAAATACAAACGTGTGAGTTTTTAACAACCTAAGTATTTAATTGGATACAAATTACCTTTTAGCTAAATAAACGACCCTTATTAGGTTGTTAATTTATAGTCCATGCCTGAAGATGTAAACTGAAAATAACTAAAATGACGTTGTAGGTTGTTCCGTCCAAGTTCCTTCTAGTACACACTGGTGTTGATACGTGGATATTTTTGAGGTGAGTTACACTGACTTGCCTATTAATCTATTATAGTAACGATGCATTTAAAGTGTTATGTTTGATATGTGTGTAATTATTATTAAGCTAGGAATTATTATGCTATATGTGTATTGTGGCGGAGGTACCGGGATACGCTTTTGGCGAACCGGCCCGTGTATGGTGGCGGAGGTACTGGGACAGTCTTTTGGCGAACCGGCCCGCATATAGTGGCGGGGCACTGGGACAGCCTTTTGGCGAACCGGCCCGCATATAGAGGCGGAGGTACCGGGGACAGCCCTTCGGGGAACCGGCCCGCGCATAGGAGTTGGTACCAACAATACGTGTTTAGGAATAATGTGATTATGTCTATGTTAAGTTAAGTTATACTTAATTTTGTGAATGTTTAAAGGTGCTATGTGTATGCATGTGATTGTTATAATGAATGAGGCTCACGAAGCGTTTTCGCTTACCCGTTGTTGATTTACATCTTTTCAGGACTCTCTAGGTGACAAGGGAAGGCACTGGTTGACTACCGCCGACATGCATTCCATGGAGATTTACTTAAATAATTTTATGACTTTTAATAATATGAACTTATAATATGTTTTCTTTCTAAATGTTGGCTTCCGCTACTTATCTCAGTTTTGGATAACTTAAAATTATGTATTTTCTTGAATTATGGTTTTATAATATAAGATGGTTATTCAAAAAAAAAATTTGGGATGTTACATTTTGGCCAAAACAGGACAGTTAGCGTCGCTAACTGAGATCGTGTGAACCCACTTCCAAACCCTGCGAAAATTAGCGGTGCTAATTTTAACATTAGCATCGCTAACTGCATTAGAGGTGCTAATAGTAACATTAGCGGCGCTAATTGCATAATTTCCCAAAATCTCATATTTTGCTTCCTTTTTCGCGTTGAGCTTGAACCTTTTGGGATTAGGGTCTTACCACTCTCCCACACTTAACGGGATTTCGTCCCCGAAATTCTTTCCTTACTTACCCTAACCACGCACCAAAACTTCAAACCAATCCATGGTTATTAACCTCCTTACATGACCGAACTTGCCGAAACCAGAAAGATCTCACCAGAAAACCTCGAAGAATCACAAATACCCGAAGACGACTCCTTCATACCAAACCCACACCCTGACGCTTGAGAACCACACTGACCACCACGTTCCTAATGTATGCCGACCCGCAAACTTCATATACTCACCTTCAGAGTATCTTACCAAGCCCCATGGCTAACAAATATAATCTTCAAATATATCAAAAGACACTCAAACACATATCACCGCTGAGGATAGCGATGCTATCATGAGGATAGCGACACTATCCTCGCTGTTTGGGCCAAAACATTATATTTCAAGTTCTGGGCCGTATTTAAGGGCACAAAACCCTAGGTGGCCGTCATTTATCACCCTTCAACTCCCAAAATCGTCTCCAAACCCTCTTTAGACTCTTTGGGTCATATTTGGCTCATTTAATCAATTTAGAAGGTTTCTTGAAGAAGAACGAAGTGGTGTCGTGGTGCTTGAAGGTGTTCTTCAAGTTTAAATCATCAAGTGTAAGTCCCAAATTACTAGATCTAATATGATATCAATCCAATCGCTCGATTGTGCGGAATACAATCGAGTGAATAACACAAAACAATTAATGATATGATTAAATAACGCGTTTCAATCTTCAATGCACACAATTCTATTATTGAATCATCACGTACATAAGACTATATGATCGATCTCTCTCAATACTCACGTGAATGCTCTTAATCAACCAACCTTTAGAAATGACTAACAAAAGACTATTTATACGTAACCTAAAACCTAAGCCCATCGAGACACATAGCCTAACCGAAAACTCAGCCCAAGCCCACCAAAATCCCTGGGATTTTGGTCCAATCATAACCGAGAACCATGGGTTTTCGGTCCACAACCGAAAATACCATTTTTACTCTAAAATGCGAATTAGGCCCTTTAAAATGTAAAGCTTAAACCACTAAATTATGTCCCAACAATCTCCCCCTTGGTTTAATGCTTTCATTGTTCTTCAAGCTTTCTTAGCTCTTGGCTTTTTGTTCTTTCTTCGATCTTTAAACGACTTGGCTACGAGATGAACATGTGAATATCTTCATGAAAAACTTCATCTTGGTTGGACTTCCTTATAAATTTGACTTTGAATGCACATATGGTGCAAAGGCTTCTTGCATTGGTCTTGAAATTAATATTTCCAGCTTTGAATTTGACTTTGACTAGTACTTGGAATCTGATTCTTCTTCTTCACTTCTTGATCACTTTAGGTACAGATGTAGCAACAGAAACTGTTTGAGGAGGAATTCAACGCAGCTTGTCGCATAGAGTTACGCTTCACATTTCTTTGGGGTTGAAATGTTGTGTTGAAGAATATTAAGCTTCACTTGTCGTTTCATCACTTGATTGTCTTTGACGATAACTGGCGCTTCATGAAACATAACGATGACCAAAAATCTGTGTGGGTCACAGAGTCATAAAGACCCTTCTCGCCACAGTTGTTCAAGGACCCAGCCTTGGCTCAGGAGGAGACTACTTGCAGTATTTGTGTGAACACGGAGGAACGCACTGCGATTGATTGAGTATCGGAGAACTACTTGTGGCAGTTTTGATTTTGGCCCCTACACATCCTTGATAAAAGATCTCAATGCAGTTAACAAGTTAGCAAGTTAAATTGGCTCTTAGCGACACGTTCAATGGTAACTAAATCTTTGCGGAGTGTACCATCCTGGTTCCAGTTAGGGTTCTGGTGAAGTGTTGGGGTCTCACAGCTATTGTGGTAGTCAACAACGATTACTGACCCAGAGTTTCGATGTTTCATCAATGGGAGGTAAAAGCCACATTGAATCACGTACATCTTTATTAGAAATTAGGGTTAAGAATGGTATGAGCGTGTAATATATCTTGGTTCGAGATATACCCATCGGCTAGAGTTGCGAATTATCATCAATGTATGGTATAGTACATTGAATCATCTAACTCTAAATTAGAAGACTTGTAGGTAAGAATAGTTGTTGATGCCTCACATTTACTATTGGTGTTATAGCAAAGATCATGGGCATAGAGTTTAGAAATATCATCAACATTTGGTTTTAAATGATGAATAATCTATTTCTTGCATTAGAAAATAGAGTGGGTAAGAATGGATTGGTGCGTGTGATAGACTACGGTATGCAATCTAACCATCGGCACAGAGTTTGTAACTCTCGACTATGAGTGTCTTAACTTAAGGTGTCTAGAAGTTAAGTATGCAAAGAATTTAGGTTGGGTAAAGAGAGGTTGTTAGTGCTTCATACCCATGACAAACTTGAACCGAGAGCAGAGAAGTGTTATTTCGTCAGTTACCTGCGAAGGTCCTTTGGATAATTGTTTTACAAGCCTTCCGAGAACAAAGTGTTTGCTGCTCGAAGAGGAGTGTTTCTGGAGAGAGACCTCATATCCAATGAAGTTAGTGGGAGCAAGATAGATCTTGAAGCAATTCAAGAGTCTACCGATGATGAACCTATAATTGACATTGGTACTCAACCCTAGGAAGAGATTTCTGTTGAGGAAACTGACATATCTCCACTGCCGCTTCGTAGATCCAGTAGAGTGCGTCTACCTCCTGAGTTTTATGGTTGCCATATTACTATAGAAGCTGACACACTGATCAGTGATAAAACACTGGTTAGTGAGGATGAGCCATCTAACTACAAGGAAGTGATCGCAGGCCCTGAGGCTAATAAATGCAAAGAAGCCATGAAGAGCAAGATTCAGTCCATGTATGACAATCAAGTTTGGAACTTGGTTGATCCAACACCGAGTCTCAGAACCATTGGGATAAGTTGATTTTCAAGAAGAAGACGGACATGGATGGGAATGTACACACATTCAAGGCCAGATTGGTTGTGAAGGGTTTCACTTAGACTCAAGGAATTGATTATGATGAAACCTTCTCTCCAGTAGCCAAGATAAAGTCTATTAGAGTGTTACTTGCCATTGCTGCATTTTATGATTATGAAATATAGCAGATGGATATCAAAACCGCTTTACTTAACGGAAAACTGATAGACGATGTGTATATGGCACAACCAGAAGCTTTTGTTGACAACAAGTATCTGAATAGAGTGTGTAAGCTTGAAAGGTCTATTTATGGACTTAAACAAGCTTCTCGCAGCTGTAATATCTGCTTCCACGAAAAGGTCAAAGAGTTTGGATTTTCTAGAAGTCAGGACGAGTCCTGTGTATATGTCAGATCCAGTAGGAGTAATGTAGTATTTTTTATACTGTATGTCGATGATATACTCCTTATAGGAAACGACATCCCAACCTTACAAAGTGTAAAGTCCTGGCTTGGGAAGTGTTTTGTTATGAAGGATCTGGGAAATGCATCTTATATACTTGGTATAAAGATCTATAGAGATAGATCAAAACGTGTAAATGCACTTAGCCAAAGTACATAACTAGACAAGATCTTGAAAATATTCAGGATGTATTGTTCTAAGAAAGGGTTCTTGCCTATACATCAAGGGATAAAGCTAAGTAAAGAGCAATGTCCTGAAACTGATGGTGAATTGGATAAGATGAGTCGAATCCTATATGTTTTGGCTGTAGGATCCATTGTGTATGTCATGATATGTACTCAACCTGATGTTTCATTTGCTTTGAACATGGTGAGCAGGTATCAGGACAACCCTGGGGATAGTCATTGGACAGCTATTAAAGGCATTCTTAAGTATTTGAGGAGAACTATAGAAATGTGCTTGGTATATGGAGGAAGAGATGAGCTAAAAGTAACTGGGTTTAGTGCTGCAAGTTTCCAAATAGACAGAGATGACTCTTGCTCACAGTCATGATGGGTGTTCATACTAAATGATGGAGCTGTCACCTGGAAAAGTTTGAAGAAAAATTCGGTGGCTGACTCAACGCGTGAGTCAGAGTATATAGCAGTAAGCGAAGCTGCAAAGGAAGCTACATGGTTGAAGAACTTCATAAGCAATCTTGGCGTTGTTCCCAACATCAAGGATCCCCTTGAAGTCTTTTGTGATAACGAGGGTGCAGTCACATTCACTAAAGAACCAAAGGACCACGGGAGATCTAGACATATAATCAGAAAGTACCAATATATTTGAAACTGAGTTGAAGATGGAGACATCGTGGTGAGGAGAATACCGTCAGAGGATACTCCGGCTGACCCGTTCGCTAAAGCATTGTCGCGGCCCAAGCATGAAGACCATATGAGGACCATAGGCATTAGAGTTGCTAGCGAAATGTCTTGAATGTTTAGTTTGTAGTTTAATAATCGAAACGTAGAGCAGTATTAATTGTACATGACTTGGTGTTTTGTTAGTGGAGATTTAATAAAAGGCTGATTAGCCACCATTTCATTGAATTATCAATGTGTTTCACTTTTGCATGTTTAGAACCCGCTTCCCGAGTGTTAACACATTCAAACTTCCAAAGTCGGTCGTACTCTTGGAAGCAAGTAGTGATTTAAGACTGTCATGAGTGCTAGTAGATTATCTGTAGAGATTAGACATAACGTAGTGATTGCGACTAACCCTCATGAGTGCTTGATAGAGATTCAAGTATTGGAACAACCTGCACCTAGAGATTACTTCATGGATTTAGTCACAAGTAATCTAGGATGATAATATCTCTTACTCTTCAAACCCAGATGCATAAGGGATCTGCACTATGATTTTGTCATATTTCAGTCTACTCAAACGCTATTCGTAACTGGTAGTTATAATGGGTATGTCCGGGTATGATATGATGAAATAGACAGAGACTATGTAGTCAAAGTTTATCTGTTTCTTCTTCCTAACAAGGAGAAGCGATATCTTTGGGCCCCTTGATGATTTGATGTTGACACTAAGTGCTTGGCGAAGCCCTGACTAATTGATGTGCTCGATTAGTGGTCTGAATGGGTCATCATAAATCACTTTCGGGAAACAAACTTTGAACTATCGGGATCTGACTATTACCATGACTCGAGTTCATCTTGATATCTTGAGAACAGAGAAATAAAAGATCACTTATGTAGGAGTCGTTTCTTTTCGTTGATCAGAGTTCGACTATTGCATTGAATGACACACTTTACTATTTTTTAGGTTATGTTCAAGTTGACAACTTGTCCAAGAGGGAGACTGTTGGAATAGTGTCCAAGGTTATCAACTTGTTATGACACTTCTGATAAAAGGTAGAGTCCTTTTGGGTTGCCCTCAGAACCTAGAAAAACATCCAGAGTCAAAATAGAGGAAAGGCTATTTAGTTAATTAATTTATGGAGACTAAATTAATTAAAAACTAAAAGAATAATAATAATTTAATTGGTAAATTAATCTGTGATTGATTTGGAACCAATTAAAGGGACTGGATTATAATTGATTAAAGTTATAATAAATGGAACAAGTCCAGGGGGTGACACCCTAAGGCATCACAAACCCTTTGGAGCCGCCAACCTCCTCCTCCGTCCTCCCCTCTACGAAAACTCTTCCCTCTCTAAGGTTAGAGTTCTTTGCTATTGATTAGCCTGGTTTTCTGGTTATCCCTGGGTACAAGCCACTAGAGGGGTTCGCATTTTGGATCCTGATCATCATGCAATCGTGGCCTTGACTAGATCACAAAGGCAATGAATTCTTGAGGTACATTCTTGTTTGTTTAAAATTGCTGTGATCTGCTATGAGCTGATATGATCATGAATGTGTTCATGGAATTTAATCTGGTTTGATCTTAATTGTTTTCCACTACATATGATATTTGTGTTTTTTATCAAATCCCAACAGTGTGGTGTATTGTGAGTGTGTTGGGTACAATCATTGAGTTGGGTGCCATCATGGAGCGGGGTGCCATGATTGAGCTGGGTACAATGATTATGCCGTGATTGATGGTTGTACTGTGAACCATGATTTAGCTAGGTGCAATGATCATGTTGTGTGTTGTAATTGTACCGTACCTTGTAGTTGTGTTGTGTGCCTTGTTGCGTTGTGTGCGTTTATTGTGCTATGTGCCTACGATAGGAGTAAAGTATGTATGATGGATATGTCGTGTATGTGTTGGATTCACTAAGCTGTGTGCTTACCCTTTCCCTATAAAATAATTGTTTCAGGTTCTTCAGGTGTAGGTGACGGCAAGGCGTGACGCGTACACACTGGTGTTGCTTTCTTTGGATATTTATTAGTTTTGACTTTGGTTGTTGGATTGGTTTGAGATTAAATGTTTTTGGATAAATAAAGATGTTGAGTTTTGAATATTTGGAATGATTTAAATAATCTTTACATTTTGCGATTTAGTTAATGAAAAGTGTTGCCTATTTAAAAAAGGTTTTCTTGAAAATTTTTAAATTTGTTATGAAAAATGGGACGTTACAAGTTGGTATCAGAGCAAAAGTTGAGTCAATCAGACTCACTTGGTGGGTTTTGATCTCAAGTTTGAGGCTCTAAAATTTTCTTTAAAAATATATTTACAAGAAAGGGGTTTCGTGAATGGTGTAGTGCATACTCAGTGTGTACCGCCAGCTGACGCCAGTGGGGAAAAAGGTTTAATTGTTTAGTCTTTGTTGATGCTTTCTTGAATATATGTTGTATGTCGGTTCGGTTGACTGCTAGAAAAGAATACTGTTGATGATGTGATTTTCTGGTACTGGCTTTTGGAATGTATGCTTGTTTGGTTGTTGCCTTAGCATAGGATCTTTTACTGGAATGTCTATTTGATTCTATGTTGTATATGACTGTTTATTTATAAGGGGACTCATCACCACTAGAGGAAATTCCAACTTAGTTGAGTAGCAGGGTGGGGTGGAACTCCTAATGGTGTAGGAAGAGTTAAGATGTCTGTGTTTGGGATGGCCTGTTAGGATGAATACCTCAAGTGTTTTGATTGTCTGCTGCTTACTATTGGGGTTGTATATATGCTAGTATTGATTAGTTGTTTAGCGAATGCCATTAAAGTTATATACAGTAGGAACATAATAGTCTGAGAATGCTTGATTTGGCCTTATTGCATGTTCCTTGTTTGGTTGTTGCCTTAGGGCAGGATCTCTTATTCGAATGCCTATTTAATTCTACACTGTATATGATTGTGCATTTGCGAAGTGATTCGTCAACGCTGGAGGAAATTTCGTCATAGTAGCGTAGTAGGGTGGGTGGGATTCCTAGCGGACTAGGAAAAGTGATGACATATCCTAGTACGAACATATGTGTTAGTATTATCGGTGAGAAGTAAACTGGGGATTTTGAGACGGGTCTCAGAATGGACATGGATAGGTGTGGAAGGTAGTAGAAGAGCTCCTACTATCGAAAGCACAGGATCCATGTTCGAGTCGGAAATTGGTCATGAAGAATCCAAGGAGCTGAGTGTGTGAGTATCTAGCATTGTTGACCTAAATGCTAGTGTGATGTGGTAAACCTTTATACATTTGATTGTTGAATGGTGATCATGAAGTTTAGTGGGAATAATTAGGGTGTTGGTTTGAGTACCTAGGAGATTCAGGGTCTGATGGCGAGAAAGAAGTCATGGGCGACTAGGGACGAATCTCGGGTACCTTATCGGGATTAGACATGAGCTGAAGGACATGCCAAAGTAACAGATTACTACCGTTCCAGTCGTCGGGGGTGGCAGACCCGGTTGTTATCATGCGTAGGAAATTAGATGTCGAGAGCGTATTTCACACTAGCGGTTCCCTGGATGGCTGGGGCGGCGAAGGGAAGGTGGTGACTTAAGACCACATCTATGACAGGTCGAGGCGTTGTCCTGGGAGGATTTCATGACGCGGTTCCAGAGGCAGTACGTGCCGTAAGTAAAGATGCAACAAATTTCCTGTGAGTTTTCGGCCCTGGAGCAGACAATAGAGACTGTGTCTGAGATGGCATGAAAATTCACATAGATGGCGCAAATGAGGGAGCGGTCATGTGCTACAAGAATAGTTCAGGCAGGGGCTGAGAGGATGTGTGGTTGAGCTTTATGGCTCACGACCGAGGAGATGTCGTTGACGCTTAGAGTGGCAAGCGGATGATGAGCGGCATACGAGGGTTGATGTAAATGTCTTTACATCATCAAAACACGCAAAATGAGGTGGTGCCTTGCTTCGATGCGACTTGCTTGGTTGGTAAGGTAGGCTTACTTTTCATTCTTCAAAGAAGTTGAACAAGTGAAAGGTGATAGTAAAGTGTGCTTACTTAGGAGTTGTCGAGGCTTCGAGGCAAGTGTTATGTTCAATCTAAGTGGGGGAGCCAGTCAAGTCGGTGAGTGCGACTACGACAAGTGGAATTGAGCATTTGGTACAACTATAATTTTTAGAATGGATACGTGCGATGGGATTGAAAGTAAAAGAGCATGGAGCATTGTTGCAGGAGTAGGTGGGATGTTGTTGAAATGATCCGTAGCAAGACCAAGTTTGAACCCAAGTAGGGGAGAACTGATCATTTACGATGAAAGAAGGTGCTTAAACGACAAGAGTGTGTTCACACGCGTCATGCCATGTTACGAGCAGGAATAAGATTCTAGGGGTGTTGGTGTGTAATTAGTACTAGACGAGTCTAGGTCTAGTATGTAGGTGTTATGGGCTCGATGTACTAAGCAACGTGGTACATAATGGGGAAGCCTGAAAAAACGCACGGAGCGGATACGCATGGCTTGACATACAGAATATGCGAGGCTCAGAGTGCTAAGCGGTGGAGCATGACTCGATGTACATAGTGATGTACAGTATTGATTAGTGTGATGTGCTAACTGCTAAGATCATATTGGAGATTACGACCGGTTGGGAATGAACTTGGCTAACATGTGGCATGAAGTAGAGTTTTGGACATCAGGGAGGGGCAGCTGAGATGCTTACCTTCCATTGGCTGAGTTTGCCTGCAACGACAATTGTCAGCTATAGGGATGGTATGCCATTTCGCGTGACATCATGGGCAAGAAGATGTGAGACCCTTTCGGTTGGGCTGATGAGAAACCTATGTAGATCACGGAGTCGTATGTGGTTTTGGTGGCATTTGATCTAGACGGGTTAGAGTTGAATTTCGGGGACGAATATCTTATAAGTGGGGGAGAGTTGTATCACCCCGTTTTTTAGTATGTTCGTTTTGAGGAATTAATTATTTTAATGTAAAATAATAATAATAATAATAACAATATATAATGAATAAAATTAATGAATTTATAACAATAATAATCATCATAGTGACTTAGAAATTAATTTATATGTTAGGGGTGAGTTTTTGTCACTTTTGAAACTTGGATTTAAGAATTAAATGATTTTAGGCTAAACAAAAATAGGACATGAAACTTCAAGGGCCAATCTTGCCAACTTCTGATTCTTGTGCATTAAAGCGTGATTCTTCAAGGGATGTGAGTCGAGCCTTAAGATCGGCCATAAGGCATTGAAACATGTCCTAGCCCATGTGACGTTATGATCGACATCTAGGAGGTTAAACCCTACTCTGCGTATTCTACTTCCAAGTCGTATGTTTCTTTCTTGTCCCTCCCATCGGTCTTTCTTCTTGCTGCCATGTTCTTGCTACCAAGGTGTGTTCAAGTGAAGGAGTTGCTGGCCAAGAGTTGTGTGTGGTGATCAAGATGGTGTGCAAGTGTGTAAGCTAGTGTAGATCAAGAAGTAAAAGGTACATGTTCAATTCTTGAATTTTGATCTTCTTTTCTCTCCGCTTGTCAAGATCGTGGCCATCACCACTACCACATCTCCACCATGAGGTGTGTGTTGAAGGGTTTTAAGCAAACTATAAACATAAATCTCTTAAGTTCACATGCACCCTAAGGATATATGTTTTCATCATATTGAACCTATTACTATGAACATAATAAGAATCAAAATTTCATAATGAAAACTAACCTTTTGATCCTTAGATCTCTTGGAAGCTAACACCACAAATGTAATGCCTCTAATGGCTCACACCCAAGAATTTGGCAAGCAAGAAAGCAAGAGAGAATGAGGAGGAACTCCTCTAGGTTGGCGTGAACATATGGGGGTGGGGAGGGCCTCTATTTATAGTCCAATACTGATAAGCCTTATGACATATAAGTGCCATAATTAAGCTTCTAATATGATAACCCACTTATCATACAAGCTAGTTGACTTATCATTACCATAAATGAGAAAAGCTCCTTAATTAAATTATATATACATATATATTTACGATATATATATATATATATATATATACATATATATAGAGAGAGAGTTAGGATCAAATGTGGATTGCAAGTATTGTGTGAGTGTGTGATGAAATGTGGAGTGTTAGATCGAAACGATCTATGGTTCTAGATTCAGGGTCCTAAACGTAAATATATAATAATTAATTAATCAGTTTTTACAATTAGACCCTTATAAAGGGTATTTTAGTCTATCAATCAATTTTTATAAAAGGAAATTCCCGAATTATCTCATAATTTTATGGCATTTTGAATTTAATACATATTTATATTCTAATTTGGTAGGATTTTTATTTAATACGTATTAACCCTGTTGTTTAGTTTTTTTTAAATTAACGTTCTTAAAGAATACCGGTCAATATATAAAAAAAGAATAAATATAATGACAAGTACATTCTTAAAGAATAGAATATACATTCTGAATGCTAGGCTTTATTCTTAAAGAATACGACTAATAATAATGGACAAATACATGAAGATATTCTTGAATTAGTATTCTTAAAAATGGACAAATACATTAAGACATAAGAATAAGAAATTCTTAAAAAATAGACAAATACATCCAAAGATTAAATATTCTATCAGAATAATAGAAAAATATAATAGAATTGAAAGAATCATAATATAATACACTATGATCATATCAGCGTATATATTCTGAAAGAATCATCAAATATTGTATTCTGAAATACTCAAACTGAGAATGTATTCTAAGAGAATGTATTCTTAAAGAATGTATTCGCAGAATATGTACGTATCAATGATTTAATTTCACAAATGCCAAACAAGAATTCCGTCAACGTGGAAGACATTCCTGACACAAGTTCATGATCATCTGTCCCGCCATCAACCATTTTGTCCAGCGATCTGATAAATTTTCGTTGAAAAAACACAGTTAATATCGATTAATAAAAAAGGAAGGATCGAGAAATCAAAATTGGAAAGTTCAAAGTATAAAGTAATATACCAGAATGAAATAGATGAATGTCTGACCAATTTGAAAATGACGTTGAATTACGAGTTGCACACAATCTTGTAATCTTGAATCCACTATGGATATCAACACATCAAGCATAAGAAAAGCATATTTGAAATTGAATCGAGTTATTAGATAGTTAATAAGACCAATGGATTACTTAACTATCTAAATCATCCAATTGCAGACATACAAACATAAATTGATCAGCACCCAATTGTTCCTTGAATCAACAAAAAAATAAGTTGTATATTTTCTAATTTGACTTCAATTGAAAAAGTGACTTCTTAGCTGATTCTAATTGGATATTCCTTGATATTTTCAATTGAAGACAGATAAATATTGTAAAGCAAATGGGATGTGTTGGGATCAAAAGAAACATTATAATATTTACAAGTGAAGAAAACATATGTATTTTGCGATTGAACATGCCATCATACAGGGGCGAAATTCATTTCAATTAACAAAAGCCAAACCAATCTAAGAAGAAAAGGCATGTGCTACAATGAACTGTGTTTAGGAGCATGATTCTTTCGGTTTAAAAAAATTAGGAAGAAATCGATTTACCTTTAATCGCACCAGTTTAGTGCCCTACAACCGGAGGCGGATGATCAGGACCGGAACCATTGAGCAGCATCAAATCGATTTACCCATTTGGTCGTCTCTGTTTATGAATATTGAAACATTAAATCATAATAAAAAATGTAGCATAACGAATCTCTGAATAAATACGCATTGCTTTTGAAAAAAAAGATCGATTGGAAAAGCCAGGTCCTGGCAATCGATTGGCAAAGATCTAAAACAGAAAAGTTGTGCCCAAAAGTCCCAAACAAAGAAATTTAACGCCATGTTCCTGGAAATTGATTGGAAAAGCCATGGATCCCAAAAAAGTAAAGATTGACCAAAACGAATCTCATAAACCAAAATCCAGAGAGAAACTAAACTTCAAAATACTCACACTCTTCTTTTGAATTTGTGTTTATTTGACGGAAATGAAGGTAAAGCCGGTGGTGGCAATGAGAATTATAGAGAGTTGGAGGGAACGACAACTTACCGAGGCAACTACAAAACCCTCGATCGGGGGTAGGCGACATATGTGAATCAACGGGGAGATATCGACAATAGGAGGCGGATTCTTTAGGGGGCAGGTAAGGTGGACAGGCGTCCATGGCGGATCGATGGGGAGGTCCCACTGCCGGAGAACGACACGGCGGCGACGGGAAGAAGGAAACGCCGGTGGGATCAAAAATCGGGAGAGAGCCGAGAGATAAAAAGGGGCGGAGAGAAAAGTAGAGAGAGGGTTTCCAATATAATAGGGTTTTTTATTTTAGGTTGTTTCATTATTTACCATAATTTTAGGAATGAAAAATTAATTATTAATTAATGTAATTTACAATTCCGAAAATACCTTTTATGAAATGATTGACTGATATTGTCTCACACATTCACACAATATCTGGTCTCCACATATGAACCTATATATATATATATATATATATATATATATATATATATATATATATATATATATATATATATATATATATATATATATATATATATATATATATATATATATAGGGTTAGGTTATATTAAGACCAACAATTAATGTGTGGACGTAAGACTAAATGTGATGCGTAGGATTAGAAATATCAATGGTCTTTATTAGAATGACATGATTGTAATTATCTAATAAATTATTAAATGATTTTAAAAAAACGGATATAAAAAGGGTAAAATAGGGATTTTATTTAGAGAAAAAAGGAAGTAACTGATTTTTAGGAAATAAATTAAATCCCTTATATAAATAACAACATATTTTCGAAATATTATTTCCTTTTTTAAAAAATTAGACATTCATAATATCATTTTTTGTTTTTTTTTTCAAATATCAGTCATTTTTTTATAGAATCATTTTTCCCAAAAAATTCATTCTTACAGAATGTCATATTTAATAAAAACCTATGAAGTGAAATACGACATAAGAATAATCACATTATCTAAACTAAAATATATAAAAAATAATCACATTATTTGAACCAAATTACATCCAAAAATTAAAATTAAGAAAGAATAGCATTAAAAAAATCAATTCTGACAGAACGACATTAAAAAAGCATCTTATTGACAGAATAAAATAGAAAAAACATCATATGAACTAAAATACATCAAGTTAATAGCATTTTTTGAACTAAAATACATCAAAAGAATATAATTCTTTGAACTGAAATGCATCCAAAAAAATAAAATTATGAAGTATGACATTCTGAAATATACATTCTGGCAGAATAACATCTAAATGTGATATCTAATGAGAATTGTGGCAGAATAATTCTTACAACATATGGATAGCTACACTTAAAATACAAATTCTGGCAGAATGGTATAGTCTTATGTCCCTTATTCTGTAAGAATATGTATAAGTGTGCTAATATGCATATTCTAATAGAATAATAGACGTATGCATATTCTGACAGAATGTTACAGTCTCATAAGAACATTTTGGGTCCTGTTGTGTGTTTCATTCTTCTTTCTTTGCGTGATTCTCCTCTTCCATTTTCCATAATATGCACCTACTTGCAACTTCAAGAAAAGTCAAAAACCCACCTTCATCTTCAATAGATCTCCCAAATTTGGTAATTAAAAATGAAGAAAAAGAGGAATCGAATAAAATAAAATAATCAAGGAACATCATTCTCTCCAAAATTTTGCAGTGGTTGTGTTTCTGAATCTCAAACGGGCAAAGTCATCAAGATAATGATGATATGGTATGTAGATAATGGTCCTGGTGCAGGTGACACGGAGAAGAAGAATCCTGCTGCATTTTTTTTATTCAAACTACAGATAAAGTGATCAAGATACGTTGTGATTCTTGTGTTAAGAATTCCCATATGTATTTAAATGACAGGAAGAAGAAAATCATAACCTTGGAATATTAATTGCAAGTATTATTGATATGTGCTTCAATAATTTCCATTACAGGCCTTTCTCTATGTCTCGAAAATGGTTCTTGAAGATGATGGTGGCAGCAGCGTGATGGTTGTGGTGGTGTTGGCCGGTAGTAATCGTAAAAAACAGAAGCTGAAAGTTTCTGATGGTGGTGTTGTAAGAATGATGGCAGGTGATGAAGAAGACGATGAAGGCCGGTACAGTTGAAGATGTTGAGATCTGTTGTGCTTGTAGGGTTACGGTGGTTGGATGATGGCGTTGGATTAGTGGTTATCAGGAATTTATCGTGATGGTAAAGAAAGGAGGGAAGAAAAAATCGAACCTGAAGGAGAGAAGAAATGAGAGAAATTAGGAAGGGATTGAGATAATAACATAATTATAGGATTTTAAATTTAGATATTATTTAATGTAAATGTAAAATTCCTAAACTGCCCTTGACCGATTCTAGGTTCTGATTGGGTCTTACGTCCACACAATAACTATAGTTTTTAATATATCCTAACTATATATATATATATATATATATATATATATATATATATATATATATATATATATATATATATATATAAATAATATCTTTACCAGTTGCTCAACTATTGAACAATTATAATTCAACCCCTGTATATTTAATTAATCCAATTAATCCCAAAATTAATTCCAAATTAATTTCTGATTAATCTTTAATTAAATATCATAATTTCTAATTAATATATTATTCTCATAATATATTAACAAATTTCTGAATAATCTTTAATTAAATATCATAATTTCTAATTAATATATTATTCTCATAATATATTAACAAATTATTTATTCCTTTTTTCTGATTTATATATTATCTTTATAATATATCAATCTCTCTCTCTCTGTATGCAATCTTGTCCTCTGCTAGGTTATGAGGGCAACCCAAAAAGACTGTGATGTCATCAATTCAAACACATGTATCAATTATAGTTATGGCTTAGACACATTAATCCAACAGTCTCCCACTTGGATAAGTCTATAACTATAACACAATGTGATTTCCGACTTGATCAACAAAATGTAGCTTCCAAAAGCTGCTGCCGAACTCTGACCCAGTCAGTTATATGTCCTAAGATAAATGATCATACGATCCTCCGTTCTTGTAAAATATCATTCAGACTTGAGACATGTATTAGAATCAATCTCAGTACGATACTATGTTTCCCGGTTGCATGATTTGTGATGACATAGGACTTTTAATTGAACACATCAATTTAGTCCTGGCTGGCCAGCACAGAGTCAACACCAAATCACCGAATAAACTTCGAGTCATATGCTTGTGTCCTGTACTCATCAAATCGTGCACTACAATACGTTTTATAACATCGAGTTACCGATGCGTTTTCGCATTATCAATGCACAACTGACTTGTAAATTTAAACTCATATGTCTTGGTTTCAACATCATAAGATTTTATCATCTCAGAATTACTCGTGATGTAATCCATGAAGTAATTCTCTGAGCGCGGGTTGATCCAATACTCAAATCTCCATTTCTGAGTACTCATGAATGTTACAACAATACTATTGCTATGTCTAACTCTTTAGACATTCTACAATCCAACTCATGACAGTCTTGGTTCACAACTTACTTTAGAACGTATGAACGACTGTGGATGTTTTGAATAATCGAATTATTCGGGAAGTAAAACATGCAAATTGAAACACTGATCTGATAGATAGCTACTCCTGCTTATTACCAAGTCTCTGCGAGGCAATCACCATACCAAATTAATTATAATACTGTTGTATGTTTCTTGATTTCTATTAAACTTTCAATTTAGATATTTATATGTCTTTTATATCCAAAACGACCTTCACTCTTTCTATGTATCCAAAATGTCTTACATTGATACACCACATTGTAGATAATCCGATCGGACACCATTCCGATGGTTTCTCAATGTGTCATCTTGGTCTTCCTCTACTGACACCATTTCTGAAATGGCGTTGTGTACTTTGACTTCTCATGGTTTAGGGGGTCTTTAGTCCATGTGACTTCACCCTTTCGGTGTCAAGAAGATTTCAAGGCGATAACTGACGTGCCGGTGAACCACACGTGCTCCATCATTATCCCAACAAAACTCTCTAACCATGAAGTCTCATGGTGTTTTATATTGATGTCAATAATCACAGATTTGAAACTCATTTCAAATTATTATTACATTCCTCCAATTATTGCATAATGATTTCTCATCTGTGTTTAATTGTCCTGTTCAGTATCCTCAGCCAGGTTGTGTCCCGAATCCAACTTACTATGTTATGAGCATTAAGTTATCAGTATTATTCCATGACACATATGATCGATTCAATTTGCGGTAGCTCATTGGATCTGATTTTAGTTCTATTCTGAACTCTTTCAGAATCTAGGAAATACTCACTTTCCTTGTGTCATGCTTTTAAGAAACTCCTTTCTTTAGTCATGCATCTCGAGTCTTATCAAGATCATACTTGACAACGCCTACTAATATCAAGTATTTTAGGCGTTGTTTAGCCATGTTTTAGTTAATTTATCATTATTAATTGGCTAATATCACTTACTTTTGTGCCAAAGTACTTGGAAATGTTTTTAGTGTAAATGCAGGGGGTTTAGTGCAATTCTGGAGAAGTTGTGGAGCAAAAAAGGCAAAAAATCGGATCTGGCGGAAATAGAAGCGCTATCTATCAGAGATAGAGCCGCTATCGACAATAGCGCCGCTATCTCGCGACCGGATAAAATCTTCGTTTTTGAATTTCAAATTCCGAGATTTCGGGATAAGGCAACACGTGCGCCGCGGATTTTATATACCCGCGACGCGGAAACCCTAATTTCGCACCATTATAAATACCGGAGTCCCGTCCGACTTTTCACTCATCCCGGGACGCGAAGGAGGGATCCGAAGGCACAATTTCGTCAGTTTTTTCAGTGGGAATCAATATTTTGGTTAGTAATTTAGTTTTTCTCTTGTTTTATCAACTCGATATCGAGGTATTCCACAATTGGGATTTCATCGATTACTCGATGTTTGTTTGGATTCATAATTTCTTATTTCAGTAGTATTAGTCAGTAGTTAGATCTGGTATTTGATTGTTTGGTTTGGATTTGAGTTTGATTTGGATTTATAAAAGTTAATCATTTAGTTATGGGTTATTTGCAATTTTCGGTATTTTGGATGTTTGAATGCTTGTTGATTTGTGTGGAATTGTTTGTTGCTTCTGGATTTTGGACTTAGTTTCTGATTTCAGTAAGTAACATTAGTCTAGGATTTAGTTTAGTTAGTTTAGTTCATGCTTGATTTGGATTTTGGCATTGGTCTTGGAATTGTGTTTTTAGTTGCTTTTTGGAAAAGTATAAACAATATCGCTGACTGTAGAGTGACACTACAGTTGGTATACTATCGTCTTGTCCTAACCACGTAACTCCTGCGGATCGACCCTGACTTCCACTGTGCTAAGTGAGTGTGTTAGGTATTTTCTTATTTTTTACCGCATGACGACCTAGGTGTGTGAATACTCATACTGGAAAATTCTTTACTGACGACTTAATCTATCTGATAGATACTGGTAACCACTTGAGTACATTGCATCTCCTTTAGATCTTTCATAGCGAATCGTCTCTTATGTCAAGTCATTACACTTTGTAATGATAGAGATGTTTCCTAGAAACAATATGTATTGAAAGGTAGATTGCAATGATGCTCCCACTAGCTTTGACATAGTTATGGAACCCTTTTAGACTATTCACAATATCCATACCCTTTGGCATACTTTGTGAATCCAAAGTCCAGAACTTCTGACATAATCATAGGACTCTTTCGGACTGTCCACAAAATCCAAACCTTTGACATATTTTCAGAATCCGAAGATCTTTTCGTGCGAGGTGCCCGTCAGATGGATATCCGGGGATGTGTACCTTTTGTATCAGCATGTTATAAACCCTATTGGTTGTGTCTTGCACACAACCCTTGTGGTTTCACATTTAAGGAAAGCGGTTCAGATCATCCGATCCTGCTATGACTCACCAAGTGCAGTAATAGCAAACGATATCTTCTTCAGATTCATTTCAGTTCTGTTGAGAGCGTGTCTCTCAAAATCAATCATATGACTTTGAGTATCGCATCACTCAACCATTCTTGCTTAGAATGCAGGTACATTTCCATCTATGTTGTCTTCTTTTGATGATTCAATTACTCCTACTGGCTCTAGGCCAGGTGTAAAATCAGTCAAATCGTCACATAGACGGAGTCTCGCTCTTAGCTTCTCATATTTGGCAGCAACCGGGCTTACCAATGCTTCCAAGTAGCAGGATTTCTAATCCATACCAATCTTAGTGTTTTACCACGAATCGGTACGTCACCCAGATCATAACACCTTATGATGGTGACTAATACTACTGGTCTGCGTAGAGAAAGGTATGTCATATTCAATAGGAATCTGATTCCTGGTCAAGTTTTAGTGATGAGTAGAGGTTCTTTCACTTTGGTTAATCCTTGAACCCCTTCAGGATTATTCTAGCACCCACTGTTCCCTTAGAATGTGAGTTCTTTCTAAAAGGACTCCACATTCATAGGTACGGGCGGGATGGTCAATGAAACAATATTACCTAATGAGTTCAAGCTAGTTATGAGGTTCACATGAACACGACATGACCCTGGACCCTTTATGTATACAAGTAGGGGTGGACCCCGCTTCATACTTCAGACGATATTTGCGCAACCTACTTAGTCTAAGATGTGGTCGGAATACGGTTTTACGGTCTGACTGGATGAAGGTCTAACTTATTGAAACTCATTGGAAGTGTATCTAATACCCCAAGGATTAAACTGTTTTGACCAATGCTCGGTTCTCTTCCCTAAGACACATTATGACTATTAATGTTCTTGGGAGAGGCAGGACTGTGAAACAATTTATCAGTTATGTTTTACTCAGGTTTTCCTTGTTGATCTTATACTTCCTTTGAAATCCTTGAACAATTCAAGGTTTCAAATAGTCACTTATTCTGATAAGTGAAGTCATATCTGTCATATTGTTTGACAATTATTATGAAGTATTACTAATTTGTGTTTTACATGATGATTAGAGCAATTAACAATAATCATTGTGTTCCTTTCTCATAATCTCGTTGTCTTTTACATTCTTATGTAAAGTTTATGACTTTGTTAATTTGTTCAAGATATGAATTCATCATTCGACTCTAAGTCAATTGATTCCAAGATCCTGTCTGTTGGATCCTTGGGTGATTCATTTCTTTCAATAATCCATTTTATCAAGGACTTACCATCATTTGACTCTAAGTCAAATGATTCCAAAGTCCTGTCTATTGGACCTTTGGTTGAAGTAGTTCTTATAAAATTTATTTTAACAATCATACAAACACAATCCACAAATCCAACACACTTTGTATGCATCAACATTCAAGTTATTAATTAATACATTCACACAACATTTCAATGATAATTTTATAAACAATCATGTTTTAAAGAAAAATAACTTTTATTAAAATCAAGAATATCCTCAAACAATGTACCATGTAAAAAATATCATACTATCTACCATCTAATAACAATATCAAAATATCTAACTAAACTCTAAAAATGCACGAGCTCCAGATCCAATCCGAATATGCTCCCATGTGTCAATGCCTTGTGTCCTACTAAGACCCTACATACAAGGCAAATGCGACAATCACATCTTGTATCAAGGAATTAAGGATAAAGAGTTTTTAAGTTTTTAGATATACCTGAGTTGCCAAAATTTTGGCTTCAGAGTGTCTTCCAATCTTCTTGTGACTATAACTTGCCCCGTGGATTCCCAACTTAAGACATCCCAGGACTCGTCCAAGCAGACTCCTGATGCGCTTCCAAGCTGGACCCAATCCCGAACTACGCCTTCTCATGAGTGACTCATAGAGAGTCAATAATGGAAACATTTCCCTGAAGGTCTTGTGTTGGTCCCTATCATTGTATACTTGTATGAACGGTTTATACTCCATAGGCAGAGAGGTGAGCAAACCGTTGATGCTCATTTCATGATTCATTGCATGACCAAGCTCGTACAGCTCTTCCACGCATGCCTCAATCCTAAGGAAATGTGGACCAACTCTTCCACCCTTTTTCAGCCTGATCCCACCAAGCTTTTCGTATATCCTAAGTTTTTCCTGAATGACTGGTTCTTGGAACTTTTCCTCAACCAGCTGTATTAACTCATATGGCCCCAGGAATTCAAAATCCCTGCTGATGGCGGGGTCAATGGTTAATAGCATGAGGAGACAAACCTCTTCGTTCTCATCAATCAGAAAGTCATGGTGGTCAATCAACTGTTGAGTGACCCCATGCTTAGGTAGGAAGGGAAGTGGATAGTCCATAATGTATTCTTTATCTACGTATCTCATAACCATTCTTCATTGGCGAAGCCAATCTATGTAGTTCTATCCAGTCAGCTTATTTATATTAAGCAAGTACTTCCTGAAGCTCTCAAGAACATGTATAGAAGGAGGAGGAGGAGAGTTGACACTATCTTCAGACATCTATAAAATCAAAATTTATTAGTTTAACATTTTTCCTTATAAATAATTACCTAATTAAAATTTGATAAGGTTAGGACCCAAAATGCCGCAACTATGGTGTGAAGAGGGATGCCGTAATCACAACATAATGGTCATTAATGTAGATATACTTTTATCAATTTTAGTCTTATGAAATTCCTAGATCTGTGAGATTCATTGACCGAAGTCAATGGCATGTTTAATCTCGGATTATGCTCTTCTATTTGTGACTGGGATGACGAGGATCACAAATAAGATGTGAAATAACCATGCAAATTACTTGGTAACCTCAATGTCACTTATCATCTCGATTTATGTGCTGGTTATCCACACACGCTCCATCAACAATGATAAAGACACGAGATACCCATCACCACTCTTTATGGGTTCCTATTAGTGTGCCGGTAAACCACACACGCTCCACTAACGACCCACAAAGTGCAATGTGTAACTTCATGGATTAGCATACTATTCACATTTTCCTAAGTAACTAGATTGGGATTTTAAAGGTTCTAGTACTTTGTCACAAATAGCATTATACTTTTAATGAGATTAACTTTGTCCCATCAAACCCGTTCTGCTAACGACAGTCCACTGATCAAGGGAGCGGTGGGTGAGAGTGGACAACCATTCAACCGCCAGTTTATAGGCAGTTTCCTTATACCCCCCTTAGAGACTAGTTTTCTGAATGAGGCATACTAGCGATTTGACTGACTTAATATTATACATATAGGTATTAACTTTTAATAATAATATGTATAAGGTGTATTTTAAACATTTTAAAATATTTAGGTTTGTCTATTTTAAATTTTCGAAATTTAAACCATTTAAATTAAAATTTAAAAATTAAACCTAAGGTGATTTAATGTTTGTCTTTTAATTAACAATTAATTAAATGAATTAAATCACATAAGGATTAACTAATTAAACAATTTAATTTAATCCTATTCTTGCCCACCAATTATAGAGTTTCCATTTATTAAATAATCACATTTACCATAAATAGAAAACCCTAAAAGGCTCCTTATTTTCGAGATTAAGGGTGGAGGCTAGGGTTTTCTCAAAAACCCTAGCATATGTCGAACTCCTTGAGACCAAGGGCACGTTTGGTACGGAGAAATGGAATTGCAAGAGAGAATGGAAATGCAGGGAAAGAGAATTAAGGTGGAGAAAGGGAATTGATTCCACTGTTTGGTAAAACAGAGAATTCACCAGAGAAATGTTGCTGAGAATCATTTCTCTTGTTTGGCTGTGGTAATGAATGAAATGGAAATGAGTTTTTTTGACATGTTTATTTCATGTCTAATATATCTGATACATATATATTGTATTGAAAAACATAATTCTAACATAAAATAATAATTCACAAATAGTCCAAACATAAATAAATATGAAAATCATATTAGTTAAAGACTATGTCCAAGAATGACAATGCAAAAAAAAAAAAATTTCCATATCCGTAACTAAGAAACGTAAAGTAGTATAATTATGCTATTGAGCCATCCGCGAACATTTCTACATAACAAATCTTCTCTTCTTCACTAATGTTCAAAAATGATCTAGCAAGGGATTGATCTTCGGCGATTGTTTTATTTCCTTTCAATATTGATTATGGTGTAAGTAATTTTATCACCAAACCCCTTGGGGCCAAGGATTCGAACCGGGAACGTGAAGATCGAAGGATGAATTCTCCGCTTTTTTTTTCGAATTCTCGAGAGTCTTTTCTCTGCATTTCTCCAAAATTAGTAGAGATTTTAATGGATGGAAATAGAATCAATTAATTTATCTTTTCCCTTTTTCTCTATGCTAAACAAACAAGAGAATTTAGCTTATTTCCATTTCTCTCTGTCCAATTCTCCCTACCAAACACACCCCAAGGGTTTAAATCCAATAAATCATTTTAACAGTTCAACTATTATAACAGTTCAACAGAAAACAAATCTAAGCTCTGATACCACTGAAGGGTTTTAAACAAACTATAAACTTAAAGCTCTTAAGTTCACATGCACCCTAAGGATCTATGTTTTCATCATATTGATGAAAGGATTTCCGCAACCATGAACTAAATAACCTAAGTTCACATGCAACCTATGAAGATCTATGTTTTCTTCCTTTGAACATGTAACTAATTCCTAGAGGCCAAACAAAATTAACTAAAAGAAATAAATCAGAAAAACTAACCTTTAGTTTTAATCTTGAAGCTAAGCAGCACAAGTTTCCTGCCTCAAATGAGATCACACCCAGGGAGCCAGAGGAAGGTCACAAAAATTCCAGAGAGAATAATAGAATGAGCAGCTGATAATGAGGTCTAGGGGTCCCTATTTATAGGGAAACAATAAACCCTAGCCGTCAGCCATTTTCCGGATTATTCGTACGCGCGTCGCGGCCTATACATTGGCGCGCCGGGCGCCGCAATTCAACTATTAAATTTGTACGACTTTAATCCATGACTTCCTGATTAATCTAATTAATGCCACAGAAATTAATCCAATTAATTCCTGATTAATTATTAATCAATCAATATAGTTTCTAATTAATATATTATCACTTTAATATATTAACAAACCATATCTTTTATTTCTATTGATTTATTAATCCCATAATAAACCAACCTTTCTCTGTACCGAACTTTCTACCAAACCTCCAGCTATGAGGGCAACCCAAATGGACTTTGCTTCTATTAATTAGGTAAATACAAATTATAAGTCATGGCTTAGACACCTAATCCAACAGTATCCCACTTGGATAAGTCTATGACTATGATTACCAATTTAACCTCTAATTAATCTGCAAATTGTAGCTTCCTAGAAACTGCTGCCGAACTCTGACCTAGTCAGTTCTGTCCATAGATAAGTGATCAGATGATCCTCCGTCCAACAAGATATTTTCAGACATGAGACATGGATTGAGATCAATCTCTGTCTGACACACTGTTTCCCGATTTCCGATTTTGCTTATGACTTTTAGACTTCTAATTGAACACATCAATTCAGTCCTGGCTGGCCAGCACTTCAGTCAACTTCAAAATTATCGAGTGGCCAACAGATATCTGTTTCCCGTCTGGGACAAGGGACGAATAAGCTTCGACTAATATGTTATATCTTTTACCCGACAAATCACTCACAACAGCATGTTTTATAACACCGAGTTACCGATGTGTTTTCGTACTATCAATGAACAACCGCCTTGCAAATTATAACTCATATCTCTCCAATTTAAGACCATAAGATATTATCGTCTCAACATTGCTCGTGATATAATCCATGAAACTATCCATTGAGCGCGGGTTTATCCAATACTCAAATCTCCATTTCCAAGTACTCATGAACGTTGCAGCAATCTTATTGCTATGTATAACTCCTTAGACAATCTACAAACCAATTCATGACAGTCTTCCTTCATACTTACTCCCTTAGAGTATGAACGACTGTCGATATTTGAATAATCCAATTATTCAGAAAGTAAAACATGCAAAAGCGAAACATAAAATCTGACTGGCAGCTTCTCCTGCTAATTACCAAGTCTCCACGAGGTAATCACCAAGTCGGATTTATCATAACTATTACCAAGTCGGATTTATCATAACTATTATCGGTTTCTTATTCTTTTTTTTAAACTTTTAATTCAAGCCTTTTATATCTATATCTATGACCTTTTCACTCTTTCTATGTATCCAAGTGTCTAACACTTATACACTTTATTGCAGATGATCCTATCGGATACTCTTTCGATGATATCTTAATTTGTCATTCTGTCATTCTCTCTCACAACTCCATTCCGGTGATGTGTACCGTGACAGCCCATGGTTCTCGGGTCTTTAGTCTACATGACTACACCCTAAGACAATTTCGAGGTGTCATGATGTGCCGGTGAACCACACGTGCTCCATCAGAAATCAACGAAATTCTTTAACCATGAAGTCCTACAGCACCACGTTCTGGTGTAAACAATTACCGATTTGAAAACCCTTTCAAATCAATCACCCTAATCATTTCCCAATGATTTCTCACGTCTGTTCAAATAATCCATTCAGTATTCTCATCCAGGCAATATCCTGAATCCAACTTACAATGCTCTAAGCATTAAGTCATCAGGATATGTTCATAACACTTCTGATTTGTCCAAGAGGCTCGAGGAACCTGATGTAATCTCATTCCAAGCCCTTTCGGAATCCTAAGATTACCAATAATCCTTGTGTCATGATTTCCGGAAACCATTTCCTTTCGGGGACTCTTTCTTATGCATCTTGAATCCCATCAAGATCATATTCTCAACGGCTAAGTCAATACTGTCAGTCTCATCTATCTGATAGATGTCTATGAACTACGTGAGTATGCTGCACCTTCTTTGTTTCTTTCATGCCAATTCATTACACTTTGCAATGACAGGAAACTCCTTTCCTTGGGTTATGCATCTTGAATCTCATCAAGATCACATTGGCAGAATTCTGATCTATCTAATAGATATCCACAACCACCTGAGTATGTTGTATCTCTTAAAGTCTTTTATAGCGAACCGTTTCTTAATACAGATCATTACACTTTGTAATGATAAGAGACGTTTTCTAGAACCATTATGTAACCCACATACAGTGATAGAAGATAACAACGATACTCCCACTGGCTTTGACACCGTTATATGACTCTTTCGGACTATTCACAAAATCCAGAACTTATGGCACATTTTGCGAAACCGAAATCCAAACCTTTCCAACATATTAAAGGAAATCTTTCAGGCTATTCACAAAATCCAAACCTTTTGGCCTATTTTGAGAATCTGAATATCCTTTCTTGTGAGATGCCCATGGGATGAATCCCGAGGCCATGTACCTTTTTGTAATGGCATCCTCTATGTGAGTCCCTATTAGTGTGCCGATAAACCACACACGCTCCACTAACGACTCACACTATGCCACGCAGAATCTTCTCGGATTTCATCTTTTATGGAGAGTGCCTCTCTCAGAATCAATTGCTTGACCCCAAGTGATGACTCAACCAGATGTTCTGTAAGTACATTTCTATGTTCCCCTCTTTTGATGATTCAATTACTCTCGCTGGTTCCTAAACCAGTTGTAAAATCAATCAAACTGTCACATAGGCTGTGTCTCGCGCTAAGGTTCTCTTATTTGGCAGCAACCGGGCTCACCAATGCTTCCTAGTAGTCAGATTACTTATCCGTACCATCTTTAGTGTTTTACCACTAATCGGTATGTCACCCAGATCATAACTCCTTATGACGGTGACCAAAACTACAGGTCAAGCGAAGAGAGGGTGTGTCAGGTTTAACAGGAATCCGATTCCTGGTCAAGGCCCAGTGGTGACTAAATGTTCTTTCACTTGGCTAATCCTTGAACTCCTTCAGGATTATTCTTACTCCCACTGTTTCCTTAGAACATGAGCTCTTTCTAAAAGGACTCTTCTTTCAAAGAATAACCGGGATGGCTAATGAAACGACATTCGTTGATCAGTTTCAGGCTTGTCATGAGATTCAGAAGAAAGCTACATGACCCTAGACTTTCTATGTACTAGTAGGACGATCCCAGCTTTACATTTCAGACAGTGTCAGCATAACATACTTAGTCTAAGATATGGTCGGAATATGGTTTCTGCGGTCTGACTGGTTGAATATTCAATTCATTGAAATACTAATCGGAATTGTATCTTATACATTGAGGATCAAAACTATTTCGATCAATGCTCCATCGTCTTCCCTAAGACACATTATAACCATTAATGTTCTTGGAAGAGGATAAATTGTGAAACTTTTTCTCAGTCTGTGTTGTCACTCAGGTTCTGTTGATCTTATACTTCCTTTGAAATCCTTGAACACTTTAAGGTTCCAATCAATCACTTATTCCGATAAGCGAAGCCATATTTGTCAAACTATTTGGCAATTATCATGAAGTATAACTAATCGTGTTCTGTTCGAAGATTCGAGCAATACACAGTAACTTATGTGTCTGTTGCTCAAAATCTTAAGGTCTTTTACATCTCTATGTAAATTTATGACTTTGTTAATATTGTTCAAAACATGCAATCATCACCTGACTCCAAGTCAATTGATTCCAAAATCCTATCCATTGGATCTTTGGGTGATGCATTCCTTGCAACAACTGATTTTATTAAGAACTCAATTCATCATGTGACTCTAAGTCAAATGATTCCAAAGTCCTGTCCAACTGGACCTTTGGTTGAAGTGATTCTTATAAAATTCACTTTAACAATCATAAGGAACACAATTCATAAATCCAATCCCATTGGATGTATCAACATTCAAGTTATTACCATTTATGCCATTAACACATTCACACAACATATCGAGGATAATTAAAACAATCACGTTTTAAAAGAAAAATATTTTATTAAACCAGAATTATCCTCAGAACAATGTACTATGTGAATCCATGTCATATGTATCTATAAACTAATAACAAGAACAAATATCTAGCTTAACTCCAAAAACTGCACGAGCTCCAGATCCAATCCGAATATGCTCCTGTGCAACAACAACCCGCATCCTACAAAGTCCGTGCATACATAGCAAATGTGAGAAACACATCCTGTATCAAGGAAATGAGGATCAGGTGTTCTGAGTTTTTTAAGATATTACTGAGTTGCCAAACGGTTTGGCTTTTAAGCATTTTTCCAATCTTTCTGTGACTGTGTCCCACCTTGTGGATTCCCAGTTTGAAACATCGAACAATCGGTCCAGACGGTCTGGATCATTTCTTGATGCACCTCAATACTGGACTCAATCCTGAAGCAGCTGAATCAATAGAACTATGCTTCTCCATGAACGACTCATATAGAGTCGACATCGAATGCATTTCCACGATTGTCTTATCCGGTTAACCTTTCTGTTCATTTGGATGAACGGATCATCGAGTAGAGCTAATGCTTAACTCCCGATCACAAAGGGAAACCCGTTTTATACTGTTCGCCGATGTATCCCTCAATCTTGGGAACACGCAAACTGGTGCTACTTCCTTCTAGCTTGCAACTTCAAGCTCTTTGAAGATCATAGTTCGTTCCCTTTATTCAACCAGTTCTCGGAACCTTTCCTCAACCAGCTGTGCTAACTTATCCGACCCTAGGAATTCTAAATCCCTGCGGAAGTCGGGGTCAATGATCAATAGCATAAGGCAACGTACTTCCTTGGACTCAATAGTCAATGAGTCATGCTCATCACAAGCTGTTGTGTGATGCCATGTTTGGGAGCGGACACTCAGTCGGATATGGTTCGCCAGCAAAACTAAGAACTATTCTCTAATTGCAAAACCATATCACACAGTCAAGGCCAGTCAGCCTTACCATATTTTAACAGGTGCTTTCTGAAGCTCTCATAAATGGGTGAAGGAGGGGAAGGAGGAGAATGACACTTTCTTCAGATATATATAAAATTTGAATTTATTAGTTTAATTAATCCTTTTAAATAATTACCCAATTTATTATTTAACAAGGCTAGGATCCAAAATACCCCAACTATGCTATGAAGAGGGATGCCGTAATCACAACACAGTGATCATTAAGGTAGATAACTTTTATCAATTTCAGTCTTATGAAATTCTTAGATCTGTGAGATTCATTGAACTGTTCAATGGCATGTTTAATCTCAGATATGCCCCACCGTTTGTGACTGGGATGCCGATGATCACAAACCGGGTGTGAATAACCATGCAAATTAGCTTGGTACTCTCGGGGTCCATTATCATCTCAAATTGATGAGCCGGGTAACCACACACGCTCCATCAACAATGATAACACCCGAGAAACCCATTGCCACTCTTTATGAACCCCCATTGGTGTGCCGGTAACCCACACACGCTCCACCAACGTTTCATAAAGTGCAATGCGCAATTTTATGGGTAAGCATCAAATTCACATTTTTTCTAAAGTAACTAGATTGGGAATTCTTGTAAGGGTTCTAGTACTTTGATCATTATACTTTTAATGATTAAGCGGTCCTATCAAAACTGTTCGGCTAACGACCCTCCACTGATCAGGCGAGCGGTGGGTAAGAGTGAACACCCATTAGACCGCCATTTTATAGGCAGTCTCCTTATACCCACTTTATAGACCAGCTTCATGAATGAGGCCTACTAATGATTTGACTAACCAATTTCCTGAAATTTAACTATTAAATTTCAAATTAAATTAAACCTTTAAATTCGATTTAAATCATCTTTTAATTAAACTATTAATTAAATTAATTAAATCTAGATATTTTAAACCTTTTAAAATATTTAGGATTTATCCTTTAATTTTCGAAATTTAACCATTAAATTAAAATTAAATTAAATCCCTTGAATTATCTTTTAATTAAACAATTAATTAAATTAATTCAAATGTAGATAGGTTTTTTCCAAATTAATCAAACCAATTTAAACCTATCCTAAACCCCTAATTATCGAAATTCAAAAAATGGGTTTTTATCCAATTAATTAACCAATTAAAGTTACCAAAAATAGAAAACCTTCCAAAACCCTAATGCCAATTTTCGAAAATTACCAGGGGAGGGGATAAGGTTTGTAAAAAAAAACAAACCCTAAATCGATTCAGGCCCAAAAAGGATTTATAAACTTTAAAACCCTAATTTTAGGAAAACTATTACAGCAATTCAATAAGAAAACAACCAAATGCTCTGATACCACTGAAAGGATTTCCGCAACCATTAACTAAATAACCTAAGTTCACATGCAACCTATGAAGATCTATGTTTTCTTCCTTTGAACATGTAACTAATTCCTAGAGGCCAAACAAAATTAACTAAAAGAAATAAATCAGAAAAACTAACCTTTAGTTTTAATCTTGAAGCTAAGCAGCACAAGTGTCCTGCCTCAAATGAGATCACACCTAGGGAGCCAGAGGAAGGTCACGAAAATTCCAGAGAGAATAATAGAATGAGCAGCTGATAATGAGGTCTAGGGGTCCCTATTTATAGGGAAACAAAAAACCCTAGCCGTCAGCCATTTTCCGGATTATTCGTACGCGCGTCGCGGCCTATACATTGGCGCGCCGCGCGCCGCAATTCAACTATTGAATTTGTACGACTTTAATCTCTGACTTCCTGATTAATCTAATTAATGCCACAGAAATTAATCCAATTAATTCCTAATTAATTATTAATCAATCAATATAGTTTCTAATTAATATATTATCACTTTAATATATTAACAAACCATATCTTTTATTTCTATTGATTTATTAATCCCATAATAAACCAACCTTTCTCTCTACCGAACTTTCTACCAAACCTCCAGCTATGAGGGCAACCCAAATGGACTTTTCTTCTATTAATTAGGTAAATACAAATTATAAGTCATGGCTTAGACACCTAATCCAACAATTGAACCTATAACTATGAACATAATAAGAATCAAGATTTCATAAAGAAAACTAACCTTTTGATCCTTAGATCTCTTGGAAGCTAGCACCACAAATGTAATGTCTCTAATAGCTCACACCCAAGAACTTGGCAAGCAAGAAAGCAAGAGAGAATGATAAGGAAATCCTCAAGGTTGGCATGAACATATGGGGTGGGGGGCCTCTATTTTATAGTTCAATACTGATAAGCCTTATGACATATAACTGCCATAATTAAGCTTTTGATATGATAACCCACTTATCATACAAGCTAGGTGACTTATCATTACCGTAAATGAGAAAAAGTCCTTAATTAAATTTATATACATATATATTTATGATATATATATATATATATATATATATATATATATATATATATATATATATATATATATATATATATATATATATATATATATATACCAATTGCTCAACTATTGAACAATTATAATTCAACCCCTACATATTTAATTAATCTAATTAATCCCAAAATTAATTCCAAATTAATTTCTGATTAATATTTAATTAAATATCATATTTTATAATTAATATATTATTATCATATTATATTAACAAATTATTTTTTTCTTTTTTCTGATTAATATATTATCTTTATAATATATCAATCTCTCTTTGTATGCAATCTTGTCCTCTGCTAGGTTATGAGGGCAACCCAAAATGACTGTGCTGCCATCAATTCAAACAGATGTATCAATTATAGTTATGGCTTAGACACCTTAATCCAACATGTGTATGGTGTAATTTCTTGTGTACTCATGATCTTGATACCCCAGTGTTCAAATTCCTAGTGTATTGTTTAACATTAATTATTGATTCTACTTTTCTTCTTCTTTGGATTTCAATGATCTTATATGGCTCAAATGATTATATCCTATCCCCAAGTTTCTGTTGTTGGAATGTGTTTGACCTCACTTCAGACCCTAGAGGTGTTAATCTAGGTGCTAATGGGTTTATGAGTTTGAAATCCTAAACCCTAATGTCATTTTAGGATTTTGGATTTTCACTGTTTTGAACTTGTTTTAAGAAAATTCTTGATAAATCGTGTGAGTGTCAATTTGGGGTGATATTTATATCCATGGAATTTCTATTGTGTGTAGTTTCTTGGTCGAGAAGGCCCTAGCCTAACTTGGAACCTACGTCAGGTGAAAGTTGCAATCTTCACCGCCTGGTCTAGGGCTGTCTTGCACAATGAATTATGTTTTGATAAATTCATAGTTAAACGTACAAAACTCATTTAGGAGCAAGGCCAGTGGGAAACGTTCAGGGTTGGAGTATAGTTTTCTAACATCAAAAATCAGAACCCAAAGCCGTGTACATTTTGTGTCTTGGTTGCATCTTTGGAAGATGGTCCAATGTTTTAACCGATCAAATTGGTGAATTTGTGAGTTTATTATTTATGATTGAAAAACAAAAATGACCTGAGGTCAGGCCCTATCATCGTTTCCTTGGGTCTAGTTTATTCATGATTTTTCTTACAATTTAATTTGAATCCCTCCTTGGTTGAAAGTTGCAAACTTTGCAATCAGGTCAAAGTTTAGCTTTGTTGTAAAATCCCTCTTTTGTGTTTGTTGTGTTGTCTTGGTTATGAGAGCAACAAATGAGTCCCTAGGCTTACCCAAATAAAAATAAAACACTTAAAAACATTATTGAGTGATCAACACAAGCAAACTAGATAATTGGGGGGGGGGGGTCATGGTTGAGACACGGTGCGTGTCGGAAGTTATAAACATTTAAATTATAAGTAACATTATAAGTATCTATTTATAGTAAGGCTAGTTGTATGCTTTGTAGTAACTTAATATATTTTATAGGAGTATAAGGTTTGTGAGTGGAGGTTGGTGGGGAGTGACATCATTGAGCTGGGTGCCATTCATGGAGCTGTGGATCATGATTGAGCTGGATGCCATGATGTGTGGTGTACTGTTAGTGTGCTGGGTGCTATCATTGAGTTGGGTGCCATCATGGAGCAGGGTGCCATGATTGAGCTACGTGCCATGATTGTACTGTGATTGGTGGTGGTACTATGAACCATGATTTAGCTGTACCATGCCTTGTAGCTGTGTTGCGTGCCTTATTGCGTTGTGTGCCTTTATTGTGCTATGTGCCTATGATAGGAGTAAAGTATGTATGTTGTATATGTCGTGTATGTGTTGAATTCACTAAGCTGTGTGCTTACCCTTTCCCTATAAAATCACTGTTTCAGGTTCTTTAGGTGTAGGTGACGGCAAGGCGTGACACGTACACACTGGTGTTGCTTCCTTTGGATATTTATTAGTTTTGACTTTGGTTGTTGGATTGGTTTGAGATTAAATGTTTTTGGATAAATAAAGATGTTGAGTTTTGAATATTTTGAATGATTTAAATAATGTTTACATTTTGAGGTTTAGTTAATGAAAAGTGTTGCTTATTTAAAGAAAATGTTTTCTTGAAAAATTTTATATTTGTTATAAAAACTGGGACGTTACAAGCGGTTAGATGTTGTTAAAATTTTAAACTAGAATATGAACTAATAACTTATACCATACAATGGCTAGTTATGGAAGATTGGAAGTTGAGGGTATAAGTTGCCAAATAAAGAAAGATTAGAACATAACCCCTTCCATCTCTCACTTTGTAAAGCCCCCCAATTTTTTTATATAACTTAATCTATATACATTACTTGATACAAAATAGTTATATTTTCTATGCAGTATTGTACATTTGAAACTAAAAGCTTAATGGTTGATATCAGCATTTAAAACTTTAGTGGAAGCCTTGAGAAAATTTCTACTTAATGTACCATCCTTCTATGATATGAGAGTCAAACAACAAGTGGGTTTCCAACTTGAAAATGTTTGAACACCAACGGGTATTTAAGGCTTAGTAAGCACGCATACTACACACGCAACAACATTAACATATACGCATAACTGGTAATCACATATCTAATAAACTGTGACATAGTTGTATACAATCCCCTGCAAGGACTGTTGGTACCCTACCTTTTTATAGTGGCATTGTCTGTACATAATCCCCCATAAGGACTATCAATACAAACAACTTGATTCTGTTGCACGGTCCCTTACGACAACCGCCAATACTTACTTTGCATACAATCATACATGCACACATTACACGCCATCACACATATAGAAGTGAACCTCACGTGAATAGCAGAACTCTATAAAGTACTATTGATGAGGATGACTATGAACCTCCCTTCTTAAAATAACCTACATCCATCATCAATAAACCTTACTTAACCCATACTTCAATTTGTTACTTTATAATAGTTTATAATGTACTTGTTTTAGTTTCTCTTTTTGGATAGAGTGTGCTCGTTAACCATTTTACCCCTCTTAACCTAATTATTCCATAATTATTATTTCATATTATAAAACTAGACTCTTTGGTCTTTTCATAGATATAAAGCAAATTCTCAAACAATAATTAGTTTATTTATGGTGAATTTCCTAAGTTGATCAATGAAAGTTATCAGTTACTCGGACCTTGCAGCAAAGATCATAAGTTTCACTTGAGAAGAAAAGGAGTTAGAAGTTGGTTTCAAATATGAAATTTGTAGACATCCAAAAGAAACTACAGCTCTCGGCCTCATGTCATTTGGATTCCTATAGAGTTACTTATACATTTATTAACTTGACTGATGATGTTTTACACTCATGTTGGACAGGTCCGGAAAGAAACATCTCTAACTTTTAAAAGGAGTTAGAAGTTGGTTTCAAATATGAAATCTTGTAGACATCCAAACGAAACTACAACCCTTCGCCTCATGTCATTTGGATTCCTATAGAGTTAGATACATTTGTTAAGTTGACTAATGTTGTTTTACACTCTTGTTGGAAAGGTCCGGAAAGTAGCATCTCTAACTCTTAATGGGATTGTAATTAGACCATGAAATTTATTGAGATTAAACTAGAAACTAATTCCAAACAAAATACATTAGTTTCATTCAAAAATGGTTTTTCAATTGAGAGCAATGAATTTCTCAAGAATGAGTATCAAGTTGTCCAACACATTAGATAGACATGTACAAATACTAATTTTTGACAATCTGACACTAGAACTAGCTCTCGTAATTCAAACTAGATAGAAACTAGACAGTAGATACAATGTTTGAGAAAATGGCATTATTCTTACTCCGATGTGAAGTTCCTATGATTTTATATGATTTTCCAAAGTTTAAATCAGATAGTTGGAATTCACAGCACTGTACTTATGTTAGAGCTAATCTTTTGAATTAATGATTAAGTCCTTAATCACAACCCTTTACCATCTATATAGACACCTAAAAAAATCTTATTGGATTAATCACTGGTTGGATCAAGAGATAAAAAACTAGTGTTTGGTTCACATTAAATCCTAACTAGGGTTTAGGGTTAAGTGTACGTGATATTCACTGACTATAGAATGACATTATAGCTCGGTTTTATTCTAGACACAAAGTACCAACCACAAACTCCTTGGTTCGACCCTTATTTACCCGTACTAGTGGACTGTAAGGTTTTATTTTTGACTTTTGACTGCATCAACGACAACGACATGTCAATGATCAATGGCTAACTTCCCAAAACCACAACCCTAAGGAGGCACTATGCACAACTTTGGAGTTTGACAACTTTGACCCGTAAACTATTGTAGAATGCCAAAACCCCAACATGTAGTTTAATCTTTCATCCTAGATATATAATCTTGAAATTAAGTCCTTTGCCTTATGTTTAATTCTTTTAGTTTACTTACTTACTTATGATATCATCATTTTATCATTAAAAAGTAACTGTTGAATTGCATAAACCCGTAAAATTGGAAATAGAATGCATGTATTACACATTTGAACATATTGAATTGGAGATAGCTTGGAGATGGGGAGCTTGTAGATGTTCATCCTAAAAAAGAGTGTTTAGAGCAAGTATGAAGTTTTTTCTAAGAGAAGAAGTAGAATATGATTGAGACATTATATGGTATAATCCTCTTTTGTTCTACACCTTGGGTTCAAGTTTGTGTTTGGGGATTTCTCCAAATCTGAAATCCTTGTTAGTTTGGAGGTTTCAAATGAGTTTATAGGTTAGCTTCAATTATTAGTTCATCAGCTATATGTAACAAACAGTAGTGGTTTGCACTTTCATCTTGTGCTTCTTATTACATGGTACTTTTAAATTAATCTTTGTTAAACATCTAAAAAATTCACTTGGAATGTCATAACTAATTCAAGAGATAACACATTACTTATTGTTACAATTATATATACTCTTCAAAGTATTTCTAATAAAATGTTATTTTCATGTATCATCCTATTATAAAAACAAATAATAACAAAATGATGTAATTAAAAACTAAAATATATATTAATATTCTTTAAATTTCTTCGATAAATATATTTATCTGTCATGATTAGAACATAAAATTAATTTTATTTGTCACTATTAGAACAAAAAATTAATGAGAGATGATTTATTTATGTTGAAAAAGGAATTAAATAACGAACATCGACCGTTATGGCTAGCATTACCGTTGTTTTTTATTTATACAAATTTTGCTGTTTCCAAAAATATATTAGGAATGAAATCTTTTTCAAACAAGGAAAGTTTAGTATCTTTAAAGCCCACAAAACCGTGATCTTGCGGAACAAAAAATCTACCAAAGTAGGAAATACCTTAACTGCAATAAAACATAGATAATTCCAATCAGATTTTGTTTAGAAATTATACATAAAACAAATATATATTAAACGGTTTCCATATTGTCAAGATTTATGAAGATCAATCTCTATATCTTCAGGGATTTGAGTTTTGATCCAACACCGCCACCAGCTAACGGCTATATATATCCCCTTCCCCTCACCGATTCTTCCAGTCATAACCCTCATCCCCACTCTCTTTACGTAAACCGTCGGAACAACATTCATGGCGATATTGTTGGACGGTAACATGAACGTCGGTGAAGCCGGAGTCAAAACCAGAAACAAAACGTTTTCTATGCCGGAAGGCCTTCAACTGCCACATGAGTATTGTCGCTCAACACACGGCGGAGTCGATCTTATGGCTTCCGGGAAAGTCTTGTTGCCGCATCAACTGTGTGAATCAACCGGCGGCGGGTGTTTTTCCGATGGTGTAATCAGACGTGAAACTAGTCCAAGGGAAAAAACCGTCGCCTTACTTCATGAATTTCGTGGCGGCAATAAGAGTAGTATCGCCGGTGATGAAATCTTAATGCCGCATCAACTGTGTGAAGCAATCGGCGTCAGCAGGTTTCCTGAAGGTGCAATCAAACGCTCAGTTACTCAAAATAAAGACAAAAACCTCATGTTGCCTCATGAAATTTTTGGTGGCATAAGGAGTCGCATTACCGATGAAGAAAGACAAACCCGTCAACGGTGTGAATCAAGCGTCGGCGGCGGTAGGTTTTCCGGTGGTGCAATCAAACGCGAAACTAGTCCAAAGAAAGACAAAAACCCCATGTTGCCTCATGAACTTTTTGACGGCACAAGGAGTCGCATTGCCGATGAAGAAATCATGTTGCCTCACCAACTGTGTGAATCAAGCGGCGCCAGCATGTTTTCCGATGATGCAACCAAAGACGGTATTAGTTCAAAGAATGGCGGCAGACTTTGCGATTACCACGAGACTTATCTCAAGAAATTTGAAAAGCCGATGTTGCCGAATGAATTTGGTCGATTCGATTTGAGAACTACTGAAGGATTCGCTCTTCCTAGTGATCAGCGTCAATCAAGATGCAACGATGATGAGAAGATCTTATCACCCCATGAACCAATGGGGAACAACATCGATGTTTCAGATTCTGCAATCAAGCTCACAATCAGTACCAAGAATGATGAAAAGCTCTCCTTGCCACACGAAATTTGTCAATCAGTTCCATGTTCTGTCTCGATAGAGATTAAGATGCCACGTGGACATTATTCTCAGGATATGCGGTTGGCCATGAATCTTGGAGGAACTGCACTCGAGTTTTCTTTGTGCAGATAGCTTTAGAAATTAAGACCAGAATTCTTTTGGATTTTATTAAATTAGAAAGTATTTAGAATTAGTTCTTGAATTAAAGATTGAGTTTATTGTAGAGGATTGATTTATAGTATGCAGCATAAATTACTATGGTTAGCACTCGGAACAAAACGATTCACACAATTGCACCAACACTAATATATCAAGTCTTAACAAATATCTTAATTTTCTATACATAATAGATATTCTTTAGAGATATGAACCTGAATATAGTAATTTATTGTTTAATTATAAAATACTTCTTAAGATATATAATAATCAAAGAATAAATTTCATTTAATATATTAATCAATTAAATAGTTAAAATGTTACAAAGTAAAATTTATTTTAATAGTTTCATTTAATTTACCAAACATTTGGATGTATATATTAAGTGTCCTTTTAGTATATACTAGATTTACAAAAACGTCCTTTTTTTTTTGAACGGCAAATCCTACTCCTACTCCTAAACTACTCCTTGTTATGTTAGTGTCAGGGTTTGAACCCATGACCTCCTTGTTATAAAAACGTCCTTTTGATATGGTTTTACTGAAGTTAATTTGCTTAAAAGATCATTATATCCCATCACATTAATATTTAAGTTATTATTAGTATTATAATTTTGTTTGTATTATTAACGGAACTCGACTCTCCCACCGTCGGATAACGTCCCCCAAACCTACACCACCCTTACCATCGTCGCCCATCAGCCTTCCGTCGATGTGTAATATGACTTCTCTTATATTTTACCTGCACCCTTTCGAAGAACTCAAACACCTCGATATGTAATACAACTCATTTCCTTTTTATGATACACAACAACACACCAACGATCCAACACATCAAGGATGGACGACGAACGTGATGAAAAAATCAAACTTTACTGATGGTTCAGATGGGGTTGTAATGTAAACAATTTAAAGGTTAAATGAGGACTGGAAGTGAAAACATTATTTTAATTACAATCCCCACAGCTATAGATCCTACTAGAACTAATTAATTCAACGAACATATATACAGTGAAAAGACAGAAAATTTCATATGTCTTGGATTATAAACTAGAATTATAGTATCTGAACTCTTATGTTGATTTTTCTTCATGGTTAAACCTTGATTTTCATGAATGGAATTTGGAAACATATGATGAACAAGACTAAGATTGATTCTTGACGTTAGAATTGTGTTCGTTGCAATATGTGAAGTATAAAAACATCAAAATATGTATTGGTGTGTTGAGGTTGTTGTAGATGATAAATGTTGTTGACTTTTGTTGATTTGGTCAAACTTGACTATAAAGAAAGAAAGTTTGCAACTAGATTGATACTTGAAATGTGTTAGTAATTATACATATGAAAGAATGCTTAAAATTACTAGTCTGAACATGTTATGCAAGCATTGAACAAAAGAATGAATTGATAATATACTATGTCAAGATGATGAAAACTTGGTAAATTGCTAGAATTGTATTAAAGTTGTGAAAAGCAATCAAAGTCTTATTCTTTTGAATGATAAGGTGTTGTAATATATTAGAATTGTGTATTCCAACCTTCATGGACAATTTTAGTATGTATAAAAATAGTATAAAAAAAGACCATAAAATTGAACTGGAATGAAAATTATGAAGTGTTGGGAACACATTAGTATCAAATGACGGATAACATCATGTTTTACAACATTTTCTATTTTTAAAAACTTAAATGGTTAAAATTTGCCTAAACGGCGTAAACGAGTAAAAATATGTTTTTGACAATTTAGTATGTACAAAAATAGTTTAAAAGAGACCATAGAATTGAAGTGGAATGGAAATTATGAAGTGTTGGGAACACATTAGTATAAAATGAACGGATAACATCATGTTTTACAACATTTTCTATTTTTAGAAACTTTAATGGTTAAAAATTTATGTAAATGGCATAAATGAGTAAAATGAAAAATGTTTTGACATCTAATATTGAGGTGAACTTATAAAGAAGTAAAAATCAGAATGTTGTTAAAATAATTTTATAGAAACCCGAAAATATCATAATTGGTCAAAGTAGGACAAAAAGGGAAACCACAAGCCTATTAGAGTGGAAAATCATAAAACTACTTTAGAAGTAGAGACTTGATTATCAAGTGTAAACAATCTCAATGATTGCTTTACGTAGAGTTGGAGTCGGTGTTGTAGACCTATAATTAACCAAACACCAACTAACTTCATCTTTCCTTTTTGAGATCGATTCTTAGGGAGAAGAGAGAGTGGGGGCTCAGGTGCTCCTTCGGCTGTAATTAGTAGGGCTGGCAAATATGTACCATGGAAAACCAACCAACATGCTACCAACCGAACCAATATAATTGGTAGCCAATATGTTTGGTAGCCAACATTTTTGGTTGGTAGTACCATACCAATTAAGTAAACATGGTACGGTAATGGTATAAAATTTGAGATACCACGGTAATACCATTACCAACCAATTCATATATATATATATATATATATATATATATATATATATATATATATATATATATATATATATATATATATATATATATATATATATATATATATATATATATATAGTGTGTGTGTGTGTAACGAAATCATATTTCAATTGTCATGTGGTTCAATGTTTACAACTTTAAAAGAATGATTATTAGTCATTTAACCACATTAGTCGATAGTTATTACCACATTAAATTTAGAAATTAAAAATTTACGAAGATATTACTTCAATAAAAGTCTTTAATAAATTAAAATAATTACATAGCTAATTTCTTGGTATTTACCATTACCAACTTGTACCAACCAAAATTGTTGGTAACCAAACAAGTTGGTACCAAGTATAATTGGTTGGTACTGGTAGCTAAAATTTTGTTCCAATTATAGTTGGTACGGTACACGGTTTGGTGAAAAAAGAATTGGCACCGTACCAATTCCACCCCTAGTAATTAGTATGTAGTGTATTCCTTATTATCTTTCAAATGTCGCTTTTTATTTATGACAATTATGATATATTCTCAAAAGCATTCCTTATTAATAAGCAAAAAAGTTGCATACCTACTACTATAAATTCTTAATTAATATAAGCCTTTATGTAACGCCCCAAAATCCAGAATAATTTTTTTTGTTTTAAAGACGGAACAACTACGTAAAATGGGTTGGAAAATAGAAACCATCCAATTAAAACTTAATATTTAAAACATATAAAATCGTATTTATCAAAAAAAATTGCAAACATTATCCAGCGGAAGACTTGATTACCAAAACCTCAGATGCGGTACAGTCGCAACGTGCTTCAAGCTCAAGCCAGCAAATACCTGAAAAACAGTTAGGGTGAAAGAGTAAGCACAAAGCTTAGTGAGTTCCCCAAAATACCACACGATTCATCACATAAAGCACAATCACAAAAGGTCTTCGAGCTTGCCCCGAACAACCTGGCTCTCGGGCTTGCTCCGATCCACCTCGGCTAAGAACTCACGAGCTTGCCCCGTTCCGTTCGTCATCGAATCGACTCATTCTTTGATCTTTGGGTGCCCAGGTACGACCGGTCATGCATCATCCTTTATCATGCAGCAACCCTCGAATCGATCAACTCATTCTTCAATCGCCAGAACGAATCCAACGACTGTCACATATAAGCACAACAGCCTAACCCATCGGGTTCTTACTACCAACCATATAGTCAAATAACATAAGGCATGCCCAGCTAATACACATTACTTCACACAGTAATTAAGGGTACCTACGCATGCAACTTCACCCATAGTATAGTGAGAAGACTCACCTGATCCGCAACCGCAAGCTAGACAGTACTCCTCGCGAGTTTCCTCAGATCCCGACAATACGAATTCCCTCACAAGGGTAAAATTCACTTAAAACTTCCTAAACCCAAAATAGGATAAACCTCTAAGACCGATACCCCAAAGTCCCAAACCCTCAAGTTTGACCAAAAGTCAAACTGGTCAAAAAGTCAACGGTTAAACGTCAAAGTCAAAGTCAATGGTCAACAGCTAGTTAGCCACTATCTTTCCTAGATAGCGTCGCTAACTGTGAATAGTCCCAAAAATCTATTAGGCTCTTAATCCATTCAGCCAAGGTGCCAAGTCCTTCCAAAATTTATCCAAAATAACCATTGACCCATAAAGTTGCCACCTTTATGATCAGACATGCCAAAAACACAAAACATAAGTCCAAAAGCTCCAAAAACAAACCAATCAAACACTCAAGAGATCTTGGCTCACTCTCTAAAGTGACTTAATGGCTCAAGGAATGCTACAAAAAGCATAAAGGTCAGAACTTTCCTAACAAGTTCCAAAGACCAAGGCAAAAAGGACCAAATATCCATTTCTACAATCTCAAACACTAAATTATCCATATAAATACAAAAAGGAACAAGCATTATACTCACATAGGTCCAGAAAATGCAGATATTTGAAGATTCGACCAAGGGAAACAACTTCTAACATCACCATCAATCTTCTAACACCATCAAAGCTCCAAATCCATCCAAAGAGACCAAAATCATCAAAAACCCATCCAAGAAGGCTAGACTATGAAAAGTGACATTTTGGAGGTGAAATGTCGACAATTGCAGCTGCCCTAGCTTTTCCTTGCTTTATATATGGCCCATAGCTCAAAATTTAGGGTTTTGGCCCAAAAACAGCAGTTAGCGTCGCTAACCTTATGTTACCATTGCTAACCTTATGTTAGTATCGCTAACCGCCGATCGTGCGAACCCACGACCAAGCTGTCGAACATAGCGGTGCTAACTACACTTAGCGACTCTAACCCTTAACTTAGCGGCGCTAACTGCCCTTAGCGACTCTAACCCTGCCCTTAGCGACTCTAATCCTTAACTTAGCAGCGCTAACTGTAAAATTTCCCAAAATCACATCCATTTAACATTGAACTTGGGCATTTTGGGATTAGGGTCTTACACTTTAGGCAATAAATCCTTTTATTATTTACTAAATAACTATTTGTCTACTTTATTACGTTTGACAAAATAAATAACGAATAATATTTTATTCTTGTCTATTTAATAGTTGGTAAATAATAAGATTTATTCACTATAAATATTATTATTCATCTATTTCTTGGGTGCTCTTAAGTGTTTGACCCTATTGATTCACATATAAACAACAACACGATTATTTCATTACTCTTTGAACATTAGTTCCAACAAACTACCACTTCAGCAAAGGGACAACAACAACTAACTGTAAAGACAATGATAAGCGTCTGCTGACCCTCCATTACCAATAGACATATGTGCAAACTTTACCACCCACAAAGCATCACCTAAATATGTAGTGATTAATGATTGAGTTTCTAAATATCATGTGGTTCTGATATATGAGGAAATTTATTTATTGATCAAAACTTAACAAGCTCTACAAGTGGTTTTCTTGATATGTGAATAAATAACTTCAACCAGACTCCTCTAGGTATGGCCACACACTTTATTCATTCATTGGGGGAATTGATACCAAACTACTACAATTTAGAGGAACAAACCTATATCGTATTATTTTTGTTCAACTTGAGTTATTGTATTTTAGAAGTAATTTAAATTTTATTTAGTAAATAAATAAATAAATATTAAAAATATTAAATTAACCATATATGAAGTAAAGTTTAATGATTTAAATAGATTAAATATCTATTTGTCGTAAAATGTGAGAAATTAGGGTTAATTTGGTAAATTAAGAAAAACCTTATATTTGACCATGACTTGACCCAGGTGATGGAATTCAAGGGTAAGCAACTACACAATAAATCCTAACTCAAAGAATAAGAAAAGTATTCGAGTGTGTCCCTAACAATATATCTGTGTGGAATTAAGTAAGATCGGAGTACTAAATATTCATGCATATCATTGATTGAAAGAAGAGAACAACTCAAGTATTACATGGAATTGATAATACGAACAATGAAACCCTAATTTCTATCTCACTTATCCAAATGTCTAATTAAAACGATGATCGACACTATCTATTTATACAATACAAAAGATGTGATAGTGGATCTAAGGATTAATGATATTATTTCATGTGTTGCTATGCTAAGGTAGGCGTACATAACGATCTGGCAGATTTTATTGCAGAGATCGTACATTCTGGGCAGAGAATCAACAACGTGCACACATCATTATCCAAGAACCCTACGCTTCAACTTCGACTGACAAAAGACTTAACCAAAAATAACCTGAAGCGCGTCCTTGATACCTTCGTATCGACACAAACTAAAGTATTCGACTCATCAATCTCCCACTTTATGTTGAGAGATGCTTGGATATGTTGGATGATCAAACCCTTGGAACTTTCTCTAGAAATAAATCCAGAAAGAGTTTGAGCATTGTTTGCCTTACTACAAGCCACCACTTGATTTCTCCAAGGAAGTGCTTCTTTAGGTCTTGATTGGTATTCTTCGAACATTTATGAGTGTCTTCAAGAACAGCCTGAAGGACTAGAGTGTTGTGCAATGCTTCTCATCCAGCGTAAAGGCACATAGAACCACTTGCCCACCCTTATGTTTGGTGAGGAAGATAATACCCATAAAAGGTTCTTAGAAAATCTCACCATCCAAAAAGGCTTTGAGCATTAGGAGGGAGTTCGATGTTGCCAGTGTCTTCGGGCTTCAAAGATAAGGAAGTTGCAAGATCAAAATCCTTTCGAGCTAAATCCTGATAGTAGTACAGTAGGAATGTACTAACAAAATTATTGATAGGATAAAAGCTCTTGTCCTTTTGGGTCTTAAGCATATTGTGGAGAACCACCAAACCATGTGGTTCATGAGTAGAAAGTTAGCAGTGGTGAAAATTTGTTGAATAGTTGAATCACGCACCACTGTGAACTTATTCCAATACAAAGAATCCTCAAAAGCGAAGTTCTTCGAGAATGACTCCAGCCTTTGGATATTTAATAAGCTCCATAACACATATCACAATTTGATTAATAGTATTTTTAAAACCAGTTTTAACAACCTAATTTCTATTTAGAAACATTTTAGCAAACTAATTCCACATAAACACACACAAAAACAAACACATCAGTTTTTGCTATGTGTGTATGTTTGTGTGTGTGATGGTAGGCTTGCTGTAGATATGAATAAAAGTATACAAGAACATAAAGAGACAAATTGTGCTTACTAACTTGATGTAGGAATCTTCAATTTCGGTTGAACTCAATGGCAGAATTTTCGAATGTAGTGAATTTCAAACGATGACAATTTTTGTTACTAAGGTATATAAGAAGCGCAATTTAATATAACAATCGTTTTTAAGATGTAATAAGATTACAATTGCGGATTTCTTGCCTAATTTTCTTCCATTTGTAATAATGAGATGATTATTATAATGATTTAATTTTTGATAATAAAATAGTTTCTAGTTTAAAATCCGGTAAATTTTCGATTATATGGGTCAAGGACCAACTATGCAAGAAATTAAAACCACATGGACCGTCCTTGTCAAGAAAAAAGAATTAGGGAGTAAATTTGTGACTTTTTGTAAAGCACGAGGGCCATTTATTTACTTTTGTCTAAAATAATTTAATACAAAAATGAAACCTACAAGTGCGTGTGTGGCCCCATTCAACATGCCACCTTTCGAAAGCGCTTTTTTTTTCAAGTGTGTTTGAAAATAGAAATGCTCTTATGATTGCGCTAATCAGTGGCGGACCCTGACTAAAAGTTCAGAGGTAGCACAATTTTTTTCGACATAGTATGTATTATGATAAAAGATTAAAAACTAATATTTCATTAAATACGACAAAATAACAAAATGACAAACTAATCTAGAGATTACATTTTAAAGTTGACCTCTTCAGTCTTTTATTTTTCGGAAGCGACTTATCACATTTTTAGTTTTAACATTCACAAGTGCTTCCATTTCTACACTACAAATCAATGCATCATTCAAAAAATCGTCACTCATTCTATTACGCAAATCAGTCTTCAGACATTTCATTGCGGAAAAACACCTTTCAACTGTTGCCGTTGCGACGGGCAAAACCAAAGTTACCCAAATGAGTATACAATGCATGTTTTTTTACTCCATGTGCAAAATCCTTATGAATATGCCTCTATCCAAATAGTCGAAAATGCTTCGATAAGTCAATACAACTATACTATGGAAATTACTTATACGAGATACAAGCAATATTGTTAATCACGGAAGGTTATATAAATATATAAATACTAGCTGTGTACCCGCGCAATGCGGCGGGACATAAGTTTTATTTTAAAAAATCAAGTCGATATGATGTCTGATTAGTTAAGTGTGTTTGGTGATAATGCGATGATGGATTGTGATAGATTTGTACCTTTAAAAACAATTTGAAATTACTCCATCCGACATAAATATGTTTTTACACCTCTAATAGTTGTTATTCTCTAAGGAGGATGGTTTGGAATGATTTTGTAAACCAATATAACCTAAGAGGCTAAGACAACTCATTTGATTTGTAAAAAGGGTCTTGAATATTGGAAGATTCCATAACCTACATTACATCTAGTCTGCTAAGTGCCAAATAATGATGGGTTAACTTCACTCTTCGAAAACCAGACTTTTCAAATTTTAAATAGGAAATAAACTAATAAAAAGAACGTTGTATCTATCTTTTTGAATATGGGTTACCCTTATTCGCTTATGATCAAATTTCCTTTGGAGCTTGATATAAAATAAATCAACCAAAAGATCTGTGTTACGCGACTATTTCATTAGTATTGTATTGTTTGCTAGCTTCGCTCTAGCCATGTTTCTAATAAAAACTCGTCATTAAAAAAAAACTATCTTTTTTAACATAGAGATTATTGAATGCTTTCAATAATAGGAACCAATTCCCCAATATTGTTGACACAGATTTTTGTTAGGGGGTGATAAGCATAATGTAAGATTATAATAATTACCGTGATGTCATTGATCTCATTTAGGGATTCAGAACTGAACCGATCTGGAACCGAAAAAATAGGACACGAAAAATGAGAATCCTAACACCGAGAATCGAACCGCATACATTCGGTTTCGATTCGGATTCCGGTTTATACTATGTTTAATTTCCTTTAACAGAGATGAGATCGGATCTGGCATTAGACCAAACCGTCCCGGAACCGAAAAGACCGAACCTGAAAAATGTCAAATGCTAGAACCGAGAACCAAACGGCATACGCCGTTTAATTCCAATTCAATTTTTGTTCTGTTTCGGTTTTGATTTAGAGTTGGTTCTTCGGTTCTTTTGCTCATCCCTAATATCGTTTATACAGAAGATAATCCTATAAATACACTCACTGAATGAAAGAAAAACAATTTTTATAATCTTATACGTAAAAATACAACTTCTAACATATACTATACAAAATTGTATATCCAATAACACATTCAACATGCTATTATCTTACAAACAAATTTATAGCAACAAAGTTACCATCAAACAAAAATTTATTTTGAAAAAAAAAACGCTATATATAATCATAATTTACACCGTATCAAATGAGGTAATTGATGCATTTAATATTACACCGTACCAAATCGTGATGTACTAAAAGTCTCACTCTTAAATCTGTACCATTGATTTATATAATATCAAATACATGTGTAAATATATAGAGATTAGATTACAAAGAAACGAACTTAGAGATGGAAATTTTTAACATTACCTTGGGTTGGCGAGATGGCACAAACTTTGGCAAGTTTGGGATTAGAACTAACGGATTCCTGCAAAAAAAATGTAAATTTTAAATCTCTATAATGGATGGCTTTCGTTCCCATTTTATAAACCTTTACTACAGTGTTGAGCACGTTTCTTTGGTTCCAATTCAAAAGAATGAAAGGGCATTTAGGCCAATTACCTGATATCCTAAGTCACTTTCCCTGCACACTCATGTTCAAATTAGAAACTTTCTGTAAATTATTAAAGAATCAAAACTGTAAAAATTTTCAAATTTGTCAAAATTGTCTAATATGTTGATATCTGTCTAAAGGACCAAATCTGTAAAAAAAAGTAAAGCCTATCAAAATAAGGGGCAAGGACCAAAACAGTCACGAGGACGATAACTGTAAAAATGATCAAATATGTCAAAAAGATCAAAACTGTCAAAATAACCAAATCTGTCAAAAGGACCAAAACAGTCAAAATATAAAATCTGTCAAAATTGTGTCATATGTCGATATTTTTCTAAAGGACCAAATCTGTAAAAAAAAGTAAAACCTGTCAAAATAGCAGGCTGAATGCAAGAAATAACAATGTACTTCCATGTGATTACATGAAACATGGATGGACTTAGTGAATATCCAACACGATGTAAAGGGAGTAAGGAAATTAACAAATAAATTACACATACCTTTGTTTTCCCAACTGGAAAGAGTTGCTTCTAAAAGTAATCATGCAATAACAGTAAAAGCCATGGCTGGAAACAAAAGTGAAACTAAGAATCAGGATCTAGAAATGGTCATACATACAAAAATAAGAACAAAAATTAGAAACCAAACGTTATAGAGAGAAACAAATGTGGTTTGTACCTAGGGACTAACACCCAAACCTATGTAGATCGTCTAGAGTTGGCAGGGTCAGAATAAAACTCATGACTCTATCTTTTTGGTGATGCTCTCTGCTCATATGACCAATCTCACACCATATTTCACGTCGTCCACCTTTAGAGGAGGCCTTGGATAGTTTTATCAGGAATACCCAAATCACATATATAGTGATTTCCATGAACACTGTGGCGATGGATTCACCTGAAAAAAATTAAACACCATATAAAATATGCAAGCGTAATGATCCATTGCCACATTCTTCAATAAACCTTTCAAGAGCCAAACAAAAATCAAGAAGAATAGAAGAGGGAGCTATTCCAGAGAGTTGTGGCTTACCTGATGTGGTAGTAACCAATGAAGGAGTGCTAAGTCGGTTCCAGATTTACCTTTCCATTTTTGCAAATGAGTTATCATCTCCGAATCGATAGACACTTTGATAGCGGTGAAGTGGATTTGCACAAAGTGTAAGATATCATGAAATCATGAACTCTGATGTATGACCTTATGTTATTGTCGACTTCCACGAACTCTAAGATTGATGTTATAAAAAACCATACATTATAAAAACCAAACCAGGATGATGTAAGTTTGAGATAGCAAAATAGTACCAGATGAAGGATACCTAGATGGCAGCTATAGACAGTGTGGAAGGCGGTGGTGGTGAGGGAACAACAACAGCGGAGGTAGGGCGTCGACTGTGTGGTACGATAGTGGTAGGGGATGGAGAAGAGAGCACCGGTTCTTGTGTGGATCGTCATCGGAGAGATAGCGAATGTGGGCGATGATAGCAGCAAATGACAAGAAAAGTGTTGAGTGTGAATCCACGTCAAAGTGGTCTACAGAAAAGTTAGTCAAAAAGGTTGATTAAAAAAGGAATGGTGATCCGGTTCTTACGGACCATGTTTTATGGTTTTCCTTTACTCCATTAAATCCTATATAAGATTGTATTGTATCTGTAGTTTTATAACACACATAAGAAGAAGCAATAAAAACTCCTAGTTACCGAGAGTGGACGTAGGTCGGAGATTGGACCGAACCACTATAAATCTTGTTGTTCTTGTGTTTTAGCGTGAGTTGTGTTTTAGCGTGATTCTTGTGTGTCGATCCTAACAACTGGTATCAGAGCATAGGCTCTTGATCGTTTCACACGAACCAGCAGAGGTGAAGAAGGAAGTTGCTGACCTGTGAGAATCGGAACTAGTGCTCCGATAAGAAACCATCGTCTGCCGCTACTATTCCGATTTCCGCCGCTGCCGCCGGTCAACCTGCGACACCAGTCGCCATCCACAGTCAGCTGCCACCGTCGCTCAGGTGAATCACAGTCGTAATTCCGAAGCCGCCATCGCCGCTGCTCCCACCAGCAAAGATCTGCATCTCGCTAATTTTTATTTGAAGATAGAAGAAAGAACCGTTGGTTTTTATTGGATAAAAGCTTCATACACGCGTGAATTAAAGTCTCAAAAAAGTCACAAAGGAATCTTTGGTTTGTGGAGAAGTTGCACGTTGTCTCTAGTTTCTTCTTTTATTATTTTATCAAAATTACAGTTTAGCCCCTGAACTTTCAGAAAATTGCAGTTTAGCCCCTGAATTTTCAGAATAATTGCGGTTTAGCCCCTGAACTTTCAAAAAATTGCAGATTAGCCCCTGAACTTTCAGAAAATTACAGATTAGCCCCTGAACTTCCATAAAATTGCAGCTTAGCCCCTAAACTTTCGGAAAATTGCAGATTAGCCCCTAAACTTTGAGAAAACTGCAGATTAGCCCTTGAACTTCAAAAAATTGCATTTTTCACCCTTAATTTCTGAAAAAGGTGCAATTTGTCCGTTAAAATGGCAGAAGACGGTAAAATCAAGATTGACAAGTTTGATGGAACCGATTATGGATTTTGGAAGATGCAAATTGAAGATATGCTGTATCAGAAAATTTTGCATTTGCCTATGCTGGGCGTACAACCGGATGACATTTATGATGACGAATGGAAGCTGTTGGATAGACAAGCCTTGGGTGTAGTTAGGCTTTCATTGGCGAAGAGTGTTGCGTATAACATTGTCAATGAAACAACTACTTATGGAGTATTTAAGGCTTTGTCCAACATATACGAGAAGCCGTCCGCTTCCAACAAAGTGTTCCTCATTAAACAATTGGTTAACACCAAGATGAAGGAAGGCATGTCAGTTACCGCTCACATAAACGAGTTTAACTCAATTATCTCTCGTTTAGCCTCGGTTGAAATAAAGTTTGAAGATGAAGTACAAGCGCTCCTCCTTTTATCATCCTTACCTGATAGTTGGTCAGGCACAGTCACAGCTGTTAGTAGTGCATCCGGCACTATCAAACTCACTTTCGAGAGCATTCGTGACTTGATTGTAAATGAAGATATTAGACGGAGAAGCAACGGTGAGACTTCTAATTCCAGTTCTTTATTGCATACAGAAAGTAGAGGAAGAAAAAACGAAAGAGGACGTAGTTGAGGCAGATCAAAGTCCAGAAAAAGAGGACAGTCCAAGAAACGGAAGGATATTGAATGTTGGAATTGCAAAGAAAAAGGTCACTTCAGAAGCCAGTGTCCAAAACCAAAAGCTGAAAAGAAAGAAGTAAACAGTGTATCCTCAGAAGAATCGGGAGAATTTCTCATATGCAGTGTTGAGAATTCAGAGGAGTCCTGGATTATAGGGGTGGCAATTGGGTCGGGTTCGGGTTGGCGGGTCGCGGGTTGGCGGGTCAGAAAGGCCAACCCAAACACGACCCATATAAATATGCAGGTTGGCGGGTTACGGGTTCGCGGGTTGACAGTTAACCCGGACACGACCCGCTTAACCAGTTTTAATTATATGGGTTGGCGGGTTGGCAGGTCGGATTCGGGTTCGTGGGTCATAAACGGGTTGGCAGGTCATAAATGGGTTGGCGGGTCATAAACGGGTTCGTGGGTCATAAACGGGTTCGTGGGTCATGACATCTTTAAGCAGGAAATTTTTAGAGAAAATCTATTTTAACACAACCCAAACTTCAAATAAACATATCCAAACAACTAACCATGTCCAATTAAACATATCAATGCAAAATAAACATATCCAAGCAAATTAAACAAAACGATTAAACACATCCACACAAAAAAACATAAGAAGTTTGTAAACATATCCGAACAAGCTTTGTATCAAAAGCTTTCTTCTTCATAACAAGCTACAAATAGGAACACAATATGAAAGTTAAATTTATGACGTCTTGAAAGCTATATAAATAAAAAATCTACTATTGGTATTAAATAAAACTTACCAAACGTCAACTTAAAGTTTATTAGAATTGGTAACCTCTGTTTTGTCTTCGCCAATCTTCATACCCATTACATTTTGAATTAATTTCTCAATACCAATCTGTGAGTCAACTGCATAAAAAAAACCAATAATCAATACTAAATTTTAGGTAAAATAAGTAATTGGAAAGTATAAAACATAAAAATACTATGTTTTTCTCCAAATAACCAATCCCTCGTACAAACTAAAGCTTCAACCACATCAGCCGTCATGGAACTTCGATACTCATTCAATATTCTTCCACCAAGGCTAAAAGCAGATTCAGATGCTACCGTTGAAACAGGAATACAAAGTACATCCATAGCTAGTTTAGCTAAATCTGGATACTTATAATGTTGTGCTTTCCAAAACTCAAGTACGTTAATGGAACTAGTTCTTTTAGCTCTTGGCTCCAATAGGTATACTTGTAATTGACTTGTTTTAGTTGAACCAGAATCATCATTATCATATTGGTCAAACTCCTATTTTATTAGATAAAATATGAAAACAATTAGTGCATTTATAAACTTAAAATGTATAAAGAAACATCATTGGAGGAAGCATTATCCAAAGTGATAGAAAACAACTTCTTTTCAATTCCCCAACTTTTGATCAAACCAGTGAGCTTCTCGGCAATAGCAACACCCATATGTGGAGGAGGGAATTCAGAAAAATTTAAGATTCTCTTTTGTAAGACCCAATTGCTATCAATAAAGTGGGCAGTCAAACTCAAATAACCATCTGTAACAATAGAGGTCCAAGCATCAGAAGTTAAGCATATTCTACTAGGACATCTAAGCAACTCATCCCGAAGTTTTTTACTTTGACTTCCATATAACTTTTTAATATCAGCCTTTGCTGTGTTCCTACAAATATGGTTGACCTTTGGTTCCAAGAATGTGCACATATTTCTAATTCCTTCATACTCCACAAAAGAGAATGGCAAGTCATGTCTAACCACAGCTTGAATCAATAATTCCCTAAATTGTTCTTGAGTAAACTTGGGATTTCTTATATCCATAACACCCTTGCTAGAAGAAATCATATATTGACCGATATCTCTTGTGCTTGTAATGGAACATGCCTTTCGATGACGAATTAGATTACCCGTACCATGTTTGCTTGCTGCCAAGTATTTGTTACCACATTTTATGCACTCACAATATAGTTCCTCATTTGGTTTTTTTGGGAGCATTTTAAAACTCTTCCACACATCTGAAGTTAGTTTTCTTTTTTTCCTTTGTTTTGTAGAAGTACTTTCAACACCGTGTGAGCCACTTTCAGGTCTAACTTCTTCAATTGAATCATCACTGACATTACCATCTTCAACAGGTTTGGAAGTACTATCACCATCCATACTTCACCTACAAAATACATAGTAACAATTAACAAACCAGATTATCACACAAAAAATTATCACAGACTGACAACAGAAGCTTTTGGTTTTGTTGGATGAGAAATCAGAAATGTGATGTTAGCTCTAACTTCTAAAGTTCTAAGACAACATATGCTAGGTTAATTGACACATGCCAACAGTCATTTAATTTCTGTGTCAAATGTGGATAATCCGAAAGAAAGACCCAACAGATGTCTGGAAGGGTGCTGACTTACCGAAAGAAAGACCCAACAGATGTCTCGAAGGGTCCAATGTCGATTGTCGAATATGTAACCGGTTCTATTTCAAATGAATAATCAAAGACTAAATGTCTAAATTGACCAGACTGACAAATGGTAGAAGGGTGCTGACTTACCGGAGCAGACGGAGGGGTCACGTCGGGAGGACCTGCAAGACCGGCGACGAACGAGGTCACGTCAGGAGGACCTGCAAGATCGGCGATGCTGCCTGTAGACGTGGGGCGGAGGTGGGGCGGACTGCGGAGGCTCGAACTAGGTGGCGTTGTAGCTGTGTGAACTGTGAAGCGAGTGAAGCGTGGAACCGTGGAAGCCTGGAAGGAAGGGTCGAAGGGACGAAGGGTTGTTGAACTGTCGATTGTCGAACCTGTGGAAGGGACGAACACGAGACGAGACAAAGAGAAGAGAAGGAGTCTGATACTCTGATTAGGTTTAGGCGTTTAGCCGTGTACTCGTTTAGGGTTAGCCGTGTACTCGCCTATTTCTTATTAATTATTTATTGTAGATAAAAAATGAAAATTAATAAATGCATATATATATATATATATATATATATATATATATATATACGGGTTGGCGGGTCAACCCGCAAACCCAACTAATGACCCGAACACGACCCGTATAATTAGCGGGTTGGCGGGTTGGCGGGTTGGCGGGTTGGCGGGTCAAAAATCTCAACCCACACCCGTTTATTTTTGTGTCGGGTTCGTGTCGTGTCGCGGGTCGTGTCGAGTATTGCCACCCCTACTGGATTATGGATTCAGGCGCTTCTTTCCACGCTATCTCATGCCTAGATACGGTCAAAAACCTGCGAATAGGTGATTTTGGAAAAGTTAGTTTGGCTGATGATCAAATGCTTGATATTACGGGTATTGGAGATGTAGATGTGAAGACCTCTATGGGAACCACATGGACATTGAAAGATGTCAGGGTTATCCTAAACTTACGGAGGAAGCTGATTTCAGTTGGTAAGTTGGATGATGAAGGTCTTAATGTTAACTTTGGGGGTGGACAATGGAAAGTGCTCAAAGGCAACTTAGTGATTGCTAAAGGAAAGAAGAAAGGCACTCTATACATGGTAGAGATACCTCGTGATGGTGTTCATGCCGTAACCACCTGTCCGAGTCCATCTAATTTATGGCACCAACGACTCGGACAAATGAGCGATAAGGGATTGAAGATGTTGCCTCAGAAAGGGAAGTTTCCAGACATGAAGAAAGTGGAAACAGAATTTTGTGAATCGTATGTTCTCGGGAAACAAAAGCGCGTCACTTTTGTTAAGAAGGGGAAGACACTGAAAGCTCAGAAGTTGGAGCTTGTTTACTCAGATGTATATGGACCAACATCAGTTTCATCTCTAGGAGGTTCAAACTACTATGTTACCTTCATTGATGATTCAACATGCAAGGTATGGGTCTATTTTCTTAAAAATAAATCTGATGTATTCGATACTTTTAAGAAATGGAAATCTGCTGTTGAAAATGAAACTGATTTGAAGGTAAAGTGCCTGAAGTCGGATAATGGTGGTGACTACATAAGTAAGGAGTTTGTTGACTATTGTGCCAAGCAAGGGATAAAGATGATCAAGACGGTCCCAGGAACCCCTCAACAGAATGGTATAGCTGAAAGAATGAATAGAACTCTGAATGAAAGAGCTATAAGCATGAGGTTGAATGCCGGTTTACTTAAGACGTTCTGGGCCGATGCAGTTAACACTGCTGCCTACTTGATCAACCGTTCACCGTGTGTTCTATTGGATTTTAAATTACCAGAAGAAATGTGGCAAGGGAAGGAAGTAAGTCTCAAACACCTGAAAGTCTTTGGTTGTACTGCTTACAGTTTGTTAAAAGATGGTGACAGGGATAAACTTGATTCAAAGACCAAGAAGTGCACATTCATTGGTTATGTGTCAGATGAAATGGGTTACAGGCTTTGGGATAGTGAAAGCAGAAAGATAATCCGAAGCAAGAATGTCACCTTTAACGAAGCTGAGTTATATAAAGACAGAAACAACAAAAGTCCAGAAGTTCAGAAGGAGTATGTTGAGTTTGAAGGTGTTGGAAAGAAGAAAGATGCTCCAGTCGAAATCCCTGAATCTGGGGATGATTCAACTGACAGTGGGAGCTCAGGGGATAATTCCAGTAATGATTCTGAAGATGAAGAAACTAGTCCTCCAACTCCAGAATCTCCAGTCACACCTCAAGTCCAACTAAGAAAATCTTCCAGAGTCACTAGGCTACCACAAAAATACTCACCATCTGTTAACTACATTCTCTTAACAGAAAATGGTGAACCCCAGTGTTACTCTGAAGCTATAGGGTTGAAAGATTCATTGCAGTGGGAGCTAGCAATGAAAGATGAAATGAAGTCGCTTGAGAAGAACAAGACCTGGATTTTAACGAAGCTTCCATCCGAAAAGAAGGCTCTTCATAACAAGTGGGTTTTCAGGGTCAAGGATGAACATGATGGTACCAAATGGTACAAAGCCCGATTAGTAGTTAAAGGATTTCAACAGAAAGAGGGAGTTGATTTCAATGAAATCTTCTCTCAAGTGGTGAAAATGACTACTATTTGACTGGTTCTCAGCATTGTAGCAGCAGAGGGAATGCATCTAGAGCAGCTAGATGTCAAGACAGCTTTCCTACATGGTGACCTAAATGACGACATTTACATGATACAACCAGAGGGTTTTCAGGTTAAAGGCAAAGAAAACCTAGTGTGTAAACTGAAGAAGAGTTTGTATGGTCTGAAGCAAGCGCCCAGACAATGGTATTTGAAGTTCGATAACTTCATGAGAAAAGTTGGTTACAAGAGATGTGACAATGACCATTGTTGTTACATCAAGAAGTTTAATGGTTCTTATATCATTCTACTGCTCTATGTAGATGATATGTTGATTGCTGGTTCAGACATGTCAGAGATTAACAAGTTGAAGAAACATATGTCTGAAGAGTTCGAAATGAAAGACTTGGGAGCTGCAAAGCAAATACTCGGGATGAGTATATTCAGAAACAAAGATGGTTCTTTAACACTATCTCAAGAAAAGTACATTGAGAAAGTATTAGAGAAATTCAGCCTTAAAGATGCCAAGATCAGAAGCACACCTTTAGGAAGTCACTTTAAGCTTTCTAAAGCTCAGTCACCCAGATCAGATGAAGACAAGAAAGAAATGGCTAAAGTTCCTTATGCATCCGCAGTTGGTAGCCTCATGTATGCAATGGTATGCACAAGACCAGATATAGCTCATGCAGTGGGAGTTGTTAGTCGGTTCATGTCCAATCCGGGAAGAGAACATTGGGAAGCAGTTAAATGGTTGATGAGATACCTGAAAGGGACTTCAAAGATGGCATTAAATTTTAAGGGAAAATACGTAGTTCTGAATGGTTATGCAGATGCAGATCTCGGTGGTTGTAAAGATTCTTACAAAAGCACCACCGGATATGTCTTTACAGTGGGAGGCACTGCGGTATGTTGGATGTCCAAACTACAAAAAAGTGTTGCCCTTTCAACCACAGAAGCAGAGTATATGGCAGTTGCTGAAGCAAGCAAAGAGCTTATATGGTTGAAGAATTTTCTCATCGAACTTGGCAAAGAAGAAGATAATTGTGAACTATTCTGTGACAATCAAAGTGCAATTCATCTTGCAAAGAATCTCGTCTTCCATTCAAAGACAAAGCACATACAGCTGAGATATCACTTCATCAGAGAAAGAATTAATGATGGCACTCTGAAGTTGAATAAGATCAAAGGAACTGAAAATCCAGCTGATATGTTGACTAAGGTTGTCACCTTAAAGAAGTTGAAGCTTTGCATAGCTTCAACCGGCCTTCAGGGTAATTGAAGAGAAGGCCAGGTAACTAGGATGGATCAAAAGTGTTTTACAGAAATACAAATGCACAGTTGAAGCACAGGTGAAGATTGTTCCGTGGCTTCAAGTGGGAGATTGTTGAGTGTGAATCCACGTCAAAGTGGTCCACAGAAAAGTTAGTCAAAAAAGGTTGATTAAAAAAGGAATGGTGATCCGGTTCTTACGGACCATGTTTTATGGCTTTCCTTTACTCCATTCAATCCTATATAAGATTGTATTGTATCTGTAGTTTTATAACACACATAAGAAGAAGCAATAAAAACTCCTAGTTATCGAGAGTGGACGTAGGTCGGAGATTGGACCGAACCACTATAAATCTTGTTGTTCTTGTGTTTTAGCGTGAGTTGTGTTTTCGTGTGATTCTTGTGTGTCGATCCTAACAAAAAGATCTAGGTTGCAGCTATAAAATGGTTAGGGTTTTTTTGGTTAGAGTTTTTTATGGGAGCGTATACGTTTCACTTTTTGAATTCGATGTTCAACGAAACTCAGCCCCAAAATTTTGGAAAATTGGCAGCCATCATGCAAAACAGATTTAGCTTTCCATAGTTGAGGAGACTTGACAAATAATACGTTTATAGAATGATAAAGCTTAATATTGTTGTACATAATGAAGTATTATTTGTACCTCTTAAATTTCAAGAAAATACCAATATGCTTAATATAATAGAATAGATAATTAGCCAATGAATGTATTGAACTTTGGCCGAATGTTTCAATTTCAATCCAAATAAATATAATTAACAATTATTGATTAACGTACTCAATCCAAATAGCCGGATGTTTCACTTCAAGCTAAATGTTTTAATTTCAATGCTTCACGTATTCAATTTTAGTCGGATCACGGATGGGTAAACCATAACCCTAGAATAAACCTAACCTAACAGGAGAAGGAGAGGATTAATTACTTACTTTGTTTCATTGTTGCATTTGAGGAATTGAGGGATTAGGGAAGACCACCAAATTGCCGGCGGAGGACGGGAGCTCGAGGCAAGAAAACGCGGCAGCGACGGCAAGAAAATAGACGTGAGACCTTTTGTCGGTCTGTTGTGGTCCTCGACTCCTAGTGGAATTGAAATTGAGGTTTGATTTCAATTGGGCTCATTTCAAATGCGTGTTGGACACTTAGGCTCATTTGTTTAAAAAATGGACTATTGATATGGACTCTTAATTGATTAATTTTGGACTCAACAAATTCAGGGGTAGCCCGAAAAATTATGAGGGGTAGCACTATATATTTAAAAAATAAAAATAAAATATCTTTTATATTAAATTGAAAATTTTTAGGGGTAGCATAGGCTACCCCAGCCTCCATATAAGGTCCGCCAATGCGCATAATGGTCATATAGCTGAGATCTCATCTCTTATACATGACATGATAGTTTGTATTATGTTTGACGTATATTAACGGATGCTAAGACTAATTTGGTTGGAATAAAAATTGTAGTATTTTATCCCACCCAAAAAGGTAGGACTCTCGCTTTCATTCTCTCCTATGTGAAAAAGATGTGAATGTCTTCAAGAGATAAGACAATTCAGGGACTGAAACGATGTTTGTTATTTATGTCCATCTTTGCGAAGATTGTGAAGAATATACAATGAAGCAGAAGATAGGAATATACACACAGAGTAGCTTAATAGATCTAAACCAGTCGATATCGTCACCATTTTGCTCTTCTCAAACATCTTTACTAGAAGAATCATAACAATTACATGTCCAACTTTTGTTTTCAATTCGTCAAGTGAGCTAATCTTCATCCATTGCGGTCTCTCCTACAAGCCAATCGGATTATATTATTATATATTGGCTCAACTTACACAAATATCGTGTTTAGATTGCAGATATTGCACGCTACATGATTGGACTGGACTAGGCTAGACATCTTTTTTAGGGCTATCTTCGGTTATGAGGATGATTAGGGCATTCACTTCTTTTACACAGACAAGAAATCAAAAACGGCCCATATCCCACTTCCCACCTTTGTTCCACATTTTTATAAATTTTTGTCTCATTGACATCAGCTTTAGTCCCCAAATATAGTACAACATGTTTTGTCTTGTCTTGTCTTGTGTAAAGAGCAAATCTCTCTTGTCTTGTCTTGTGTAAAGAGCAAATCTCTATTCCACCTTTTTCTACCTTTTTAGGCAAAACAAAAAAATTAAAATATTTGTCCTATTGGCATCATTTGTTCCACTTTTTGTATAAGACAAAATAGCAATTTTCGTCCGATTGTCCCAATCCAATGGACTCCACACATAGTACAACTTGTTCCGTCATGTCAATATGTCATGTCCAACATAGAGATCCAGTCTATATCCCACCTTTAATTTTTTATGGTGGCACAAAATATTGCAATTTTTGTCCCATTGACATCAGTCTCAGTCCAACGCATGTTAAATGCAGTACAACATGTTATGTCATGTCTTATCCTAACATAACAAACACACGGCCCGATTGTGCATCGTTTTTGCCCGTAAGGACCACAAAAACATTAAAAAATGTTTAAAAAAACTTCATTGAAAGTAAAAAATGAGACTTACTCTCAAAGCAAACATCCCAAATAAGGAAGAACCCTTTAGGGCACGATCATCTGCTGGTGCTATTGTATCCGGTGCATTACTAATGAATAATCCGTACAATCCCACAGCAAATATTAACATGACTGTCCCCGCAAGATAAACATCTGCATTAAAAATTTTAAATAAATAACCAATTTTTATATACCTTTACTCGGAAATAATACAAATAAGTGTAAAAAATTGTTGCTTTTTTTTTATAACTCACCTATTGCTTCAACCAAACGTGTCACCATTTTGCCTGAAAGAGATCCTCTTAAGCAACCCGTCCAGTAGATTTTATATGCTTCAAAAACATAAACACATCCCTAGAAAGATTTAAACAAGTCAGCATTACCCTGTTCATAGTTACATAACAACATAAACACAGAAAGAAAGTGAATATAAATTACCTGTTTATGGTGTAGATTGTGGCCATAATATAATGTAAGAAATGGCGAAAAGTTTATCAACTCATTTGAGGAAGAAAGTTGATTTATTGGTAGTTAAAGAAAAAGCCACAATCTGAAGGATCAAAGCATGAAGGGATAGATATAGAAGTGAGTTTAAAGGAGAATTACATCAAGAAAGCATAGCAAGGAACCAGCTAATGAGCCTGCAACAGCCAGAAGTGCTAAAAACCGGAAGTCAAATATCACCTGCTCAAAGAAGCAGACATGGAAACAAATGGAGGTATTAAGAACAAATTAATTTCGAAAAATTGAACTAGTAACAGGCTTACAGAGTCTCAATCGGATCTCTATGATATGCGTATAAATAAAATTTCAAAAGTTCGTCCAAAAAAGGGATTCCGAAGAACATAAAGTATATCAGTGTCAAAAAACCATCATATTTCCCCAAATCTCACTGAAACCCTAATACAATAAAATTCAAGTCACGGAACAGGAAACATACCTTTTCGATGTTAGATTCGGTGGATCTCACAGACTGCAAAGCAGGATTGCTTCCGTTAGGGTTTGCAAGCGCGAAATTGGAGCCGTTATCGGACGTTTTGGACGATGAATCAAGGACAAAAGGTGAATTTGAGGAAGATGTGTTTGGTATTGACTTGGGTTGTGGCGGAGGTGGTGGAGATTGCGGGGAGGCCAGAGAAGCAAATGAAGTAGAAAAGCGTCGGGGGAGGGAGGTGGATTTCGTGGAAAGTATGATCGGGAGAGGTCCTCCGCCGGAAATGGATACCAACGGCGACATGCTCAGGGGAGAGAATGTGTGTGGAGATTGAGTTAGCGAGTCATGTTTGGTTGCTGTGTATCTTGTGGTGTGTGGGCCTGGGTTTTGTGGCGGGTAGCTGTTTGAAAGGAACGGTCGTCTCTAGTGGCTCGAAAATGGCGGTGTCCGGATACAGATTGTAATTGATATTTCGATTAAGGGTATTTTAGAATATTCGTCTTCCTCCCTTTCATTCAATTTTCACGTTATTGTAAAAATAAAAAATTGCAAAATTAGTCCCTGTGGTTTGTCAAAATGGCCAGGTTTGGTCTAAAATGAGTTTTACTAGCACCTAAGATCCAAAATGTTGTATTTGTTGCGACTTTTGTCCAAATTTTTTAAAAAAAAAAAATACTTAGAAAGACTATTTTACCCTTACTTTTTTCTTTTTCCATTTCTTGTAATTTATCTTATGGTTTTTTTAATTTAAAAAAAAAAGAAAGAAAATAACCCTCCCTCCCCTATCCTCCTCTCCTCTCTCCTCTCTCATCTCTCATCTCTCTCTATCTCTTTCAATCTCTCATAAAGAACCAGACGATATCTCCGACTCCTCCCGCCCCCAAGCTCCGTCCAGCCGAAAATCGGAATCGCTACAGGCAGCTTTCCTCTCTATCCTCGTCGATCTTCCTCCTCCAATCGTCGTCACCTCATAAAGATTTCACACTTCATCATCTCCATTTCTGTTCTCGTATATTTTTTACAATGCCTGCAACAAAACAAAATCGAAGAGGAACCTGAAACCGAAGTTCGAGGTTTGATTCTACACCACCCAAAATTCTTATTCTCTTTAGACGCTCCAATGTCCCCATTCTGCTTTCAAGATGATGTAGACGTTTTTGGGGAGGAGATTAGCTCAATTCAGATCTGGAAAATTCATATCATCATCACCAATTTGGAACATTTACAGCCGTATTCGGTTCTATAACTTCATAAATCAGCAGCGATGGAATATCTGGAGCAGGTTGAGAGATGAGCAGCAGCAGATGCGACATTCAATTGATGGATTCTATGGGGCAAATCGATGTGGTCGTCGGTTTGGCTTGATGGAATATCTGGAGCTGGAGCAGGTTGAACATCGATTTCTGTTGAAAAAACCCTAGCTTGTCGACCTGAAAACCCTTCGTGTCGATGCAGAAACCCTAGAACTTGTATGTCTCCACTCGTGTCATGCTGAAAACCCATCGTCGCTGCTAATCTGGAAATCTATATGTCTCCACTCGTGAAGTAGCTGTAGCACAAAGCTGTAATCGATTAAAACCCTTCCTTTAGATTCGCGATGACATCAAAGATCCCATTTTCAGCAATTTTGCATCATAGAAATAAGATAGAGAGACAACGAGAAATGAGAGCATAGAGAGAGCAGAGAGAGAAACAGAGGGGAGTTTTATTCTTTCTTTTTTTGTTTTTTTTAACCATAAAATCATAAAAGAAATTAAAAGAAAAGGGATAATAAAATAATAAGGGCAAATCCGTCTTTCAAAGTATTTTTTTTTTAAATTTGGACCAAAATCGCAACAAATACAACATTTTTGGACCATAGGTGCTAGTAAAACCCATTTTGGATCAAACCTGGCCATTTTGGCAAACCACATGGACCAATTTTGCAATTTTCTCTTGTAAAAATTCAATGAGAGTGAATAGTTTGTGATTTACTTTGGTTTCAGTATAAGGGTGTATTGTTAGACAAACCCTAAAAAGTTATTATGTTTATATAAAATTTTGCATATTATGTTTATATAAAATTTTGATTTTGACATTGTTTATTATTATTATTATTATTATTATTATTATTATTTAATTAATTTACTAAGTTTCAAAATTGTTGCAATTTTGATCGGTTGACCGATCATCTCGGTTGTCAACTGACGTAGTATGGTGGTGATGTGTCAGTGTTTTTTGTTGACGTGGTACTGACGTTGCATGATAATATTTTTTATTTTAGCCAAAAAAAATCTTTTTTTTTACATATTTGACTATTAAGATAAATAATGACTCAATTAACATTCACGCATATCTTACTTTCAAAATATTGTTTTTGTATCATTAAAAAAACTAAACAAAATACATTATCCCTTATAATTGTTGTTTTAAAAATTATTTTTCAAAACAACTATGGTCATGTTAGCACCAAGTCAACGCCGCATCACTAAAGACTAATACGTCGTCATGTTACATTAGCTGACAGCTGGTTTGACCGGTCAAATGGTCAAAACTGCAACAGATTTTGTAAGCTTAGTGACTTTTGTACAATTTACCCATCTTTTGAAACGAATGTTTTTTATTGAAGTTGCTCTTTGGGGTTTTTATTCTAAAACTAGGCGAATGTCCGCGTGTTGCGCGGAGAGCAATATTGTGTAATTTAGAAAAGAATGACATCTACAAATTTGAACGATAATTGAATGACAGTCCATAGTTTAGAAAAGGCTTTAATTGTCACTCAAGTATCTTGGAAAATACACTTTTAATGACAACAATATCGGTACATGTTAATGGTGTGTGTGGTACAATATATAGTAAAAACCACCCATCACACGACATAAGCTATTTGAAATTTTGAAAAGCACAAACTGTTTTGAAAAAGCTCAAATTGCATTATGTGGTATGGTGCATATGGTTTTATGCACGTTGGAAAAGATTCAGAGCTTATATCGAAACCGAGTTGCTATCTTTAAAGCTTGACATCTTTAAAATAAAAATAATTAAACTTTCAAATATAAATTTCTTTGAACTTTAATTATTTGGAAATGTTTCCAACAATAAAAATGATTGATGATTTATATAATTGTTTTAAGTTTGAGGGAAACATTTATTTATAGATTAAGAAAGCTTCTTACATTTGTTTATCATGACGATGTGGGATCAAACTTTCCTTCATAGTGTTTTACTTTGTGTCATTTTCTTATCCCACATTGTTTAAGTAACACAACTTATGAGAAATCAAACATTTATAAATAAAGAGACTAATACATTTCTCATCTCATATAACTTAAGTAACAAATTTCAAGGGAAACCAAGCATCTATAAGTATGCATTTGAAACCTCCATGGCCTTTCAAATTTCCACTTAATATAATCAATTTATTAATTTAAATATTTTATCACATTAATTTGAGATTTTTTTCTTTATCCCACATTACTTCACATACATATATGACCTCTTCTATTTCTCTTATATAACACAATTCATTTGTTTTCATATCCATCAAACTTGATCTTTCAAGTCTATTTTTAATTTATGACCATTTTATCATAGAAACCTTCTTTTATCGCAAATTTTAAAAGATTTTTACTATTTAGTTTCAACTCTAAAAAGTATTGAAATTCAAAAGTAAAAATTAAAATTAGTTAAAACTTTTAAAAAGTTGACTATGTTGGAAGTTTATAGTACGTCGTTTTTAAAAAGTGACATTGGTGTAAACATTTTTTGATTCACCAATATGTATATGCGTAGTTAGTTCCTTACTTAAAAACTTTTAAAAACTTGACTAAGTTTAAAATTTATAGTGTGTCGTTTGTAAAAAGTGACATTGGTGTAAACATTTGTCGATTTACCAATATGTATATACGTAGATATTTTATTAAAACTCAAAAATGAAGATAAATATTACTAAAAAAATTTGAACTTTATATATAATCTAAACGTATAATATATTAAACATAAATTGTTAAAACTCGAAAAAGTTACATAACCACTTTTTTAAATTCAATTATAAATAGATAGTCAAACATTAAAAACTAGAAACATGCTATTAAAATCTATTATTAATTAGTGGTCAATTTATTATAAAAAAATATTTTTATCTTAAAGTTTTAACAATTATCCTATTTCAAAATCATCGAAACTAAAAAGATGAATATTTAAATGAGTTAAAAACTATTAAAATACCAATTGAGTTGCACGTTCATATTAAGTCGTGGCCACAGTTCGATGTGTGATGACAACGTTATAAACATTTTATTTCGCTTTCATAAGATTTATGCACATCGAACTTTCAAACATAATCCTTCAAAGTTCAAACAAATATGTTTATATCTATAAATATTATAATAGATGTCATTTAATCAATATAGTTTAAGATGAATTTTTATCATGTACCACATTAATTTTAATTTATTAGAAAAAATAGATCGAAGTAGACATCGGTTAGTACCCGTCCAACTTTTACGAAAACAATCCTAAAATTAAAACCAAAGGTTCATGGAATGTTGCAACCGATTCCTAATCTGGTTACAATGAAGAACACAAAAGAACAAAGATATGAGAGAAATGATTTTAACACCTATACTTATAGATGTTTTTTTCCTTGAAATTTGTTTCTTAAGCTATGTGGGATGAAAATTATATTAGTCTCTTTACTTATAGATGTTTGGTTTATCTTCAATTGTGTTTTCAAGTGATGTGGGATAACAAAATGACACAAAATAATACACTATGAATGAAATTTTGATCCCACATCATCATGATAAACCAACTCAAGAAACTTTTTTATTCAATAAATAAAGGTCCCCCTCAAGTTAAAACAATTATATAAATCATTTGATTTTTTTTACTCTTGGAAATATTTCCAAATATTAAAGTTCAAGGAAATATATAGTTAAAGTTTCTTATCTTAAACCAAATTTATGTATTATCATATAGTTAAAAATAATGAAGAGATTTTTCTATATATATATGTATTTTAATTTGGTATAAGAATAACATGCATTTGTTTATATTCTAACTAATAAAAAATTATCCTGCGCAACGCGCGGGCGTTCGCCTAGTTGTTTTAAGTTTGAGGGAAACATTTATTTATAGATTAAGAAAGCTTCTTACATTTGTTTATCATGACGATGTGGGATCAAACTTTCCTTCATAGTGTTTTACTTTGTGTCATTTTCTTATCCCACATTGTTTAAGTAACACAACTTATGAGAAATCAAACATTTATAAATAAAGAGACTAATACATTTCTCATCTCATATAACTTAAGTAACAAATTTCAAGGGAAACCAAGCATCTATAAGTAGAGAGGCTAAAACCATTTCTCTTATATATTTGTTCTTTTGTGTTCTTGATTCTAACGGACTTAGGCATCGGTTGCAACGTTCCATCAACCAATGGTTTCAGTTTTATGACCAATTTCGTAATATTTGGATGGGTACCCACTGATGCCTACTTCTGTTTTTTTAATTATTCAAACGAATGTGGTACATGATAGAAAATTATCTTGATCTCTATTAATTGAATGACATCTATTGTAAGATTTATATAGATATAAATTAGTATACTTGTTTGAACTTTGAACGATGTTCAAACATTTTTTGTTTGAAATTTGATGTATATAAATCTTATTGAAATGGGAAAAAAATTTACAACGTTGTCACCACACAATAAACTATGACGCACGACGTATTATCAACTTGCATCCCAATCGGGGGTTTAATGGGTTTTAACTCATTTTAATATTTCATCTTTTAGTTGCTATGCTTTTGGAAGATAAAACAAAATAGTATAATACATTGAAACTTTGAGATAAAACATGTTTTTATGATAAATTAACCATTAATTAACAATAAGTTTTGAAAACGTTGGTTTAATTAACATTATGTGATAAGACAACCTAATGGGTGGTATTATATAAGAGAAATATAAAATGTTATATAAATGTGTGAAGCAATATGAGTCAAATAAAAGAACTTTGAATTAATATGGTAAAAGATAAATAGTTTATCATATTGTTTCGGTGACCTTTCTTATAAGAAATATATATATATATATATATATATATATATATATATATATATATATATATATATATATATATATATATATATATATATATATATATAATAAATCATGGTTCAACTTTATTTGTTTGAATAATTCTCAAATGTTCTTCACTTTTTAAGTTTCGGTATTTATGCAAACTCAAACCAAATAATAGAATCGTTTAAAACTTTGAGATAAAAACATACGATTATGGTAAAATGATCACTCTATAGATTTTGAAAGCCATATTATGATCAAGATTTATGTCTAATGGAAGCAAATGAGTGGTATTATATAATGGATAGATGAAAGGTAGGATAGATGTATCAAACAATGTGGGACAAAGGAAAATATTCAAATTAATATAGTAAATTATAAATCAATTATCTTTAACCACATTGTTTAAAAGTTATATTGGAAATGTGAAAAGACATGGGAGTTTCAAATGAATGTGGTGCTTGGAAATATGTTTCAATTATAATATATATAGATATAGATATAGATGGTAAAAGAGCATTCACACCAAATTAAATTGTTTTTTTACCCTGAACTAAAAACGAGTAGAAAATAAGCATCAACATAATACATTAATGTTCATTGTTAAACATGATTGTTAAACATGATTATATCTATGCCTATATAGTAACAAATAGCGTGTGATGAAATTAAAACGTTTCATTACAACTTGAAATAGTGTAAAGCAATAAAGTGTACCAAGATAAAGTTGATTCTAATAATAGCTTAAATTTTTCATCGAAGGCAATTCTAACTAACCCCAGGGGTTAAAAAAATCTAGTGGAATAAACCAAATCGGTAAAAAAAAAAAAAAAAACAAAAAAACAAAAAACAAAACTCCCTTGATGGTCATACAAATTAATCAGTTTCACCAACATTTAAAAAAACAACGAAAAAACATCTATTAAAAGAAGAATTTTTTAGAATAGGATGATTTCTATTTTTAAGAATTAATATAATTATTTAAGGGATATTGAGTAAACTAACTATTAGGAATGAGATATTTACAAAATGACAAGTTTTTATGTTTTGAAAAAGTGACATCTATGTCCATAGTAGCCCATTCTTAATGTTTCAAACCAACTTTATATCCAAATAAAATTTATTTTTGTGACAAAAAAAACATTCCGGATTTATATTCACGACTGAAAAAGTAAATTTTAGACTCATTCAACTCACATTCACTAGTGAAAAGTACATATATGGACACGTTTAATTTAATCAATGGCAATTTAACAACAATAACAACACAAACAAATGGTACAAGTCAACTTAATTACTATACATACATATACATAGAAAGTTAGAAACACTTTATTTAATCAATAACAACACCGATCAATAATATACGTCTATTTAATTTATCTATAGATCATCATTTTATCAACATATTATCATCCTAGTCATTTATACAAAGTTAATTATACATGTTCATCTTTATGAAGATTGTGAAGAATGTACAATGAAGCTGAAGATAAGAATATACAAACCGAGTAACTTAACAAATCCAAACCGGTTGCTATTGTCACCATTTTGCTCCTTTCAAACATCTTTACAAGAAGAATCATCACAATGACATGTCCAACTTTTGTCTTTAATTCATCAAGTGAACTAATTTTCATCCATTTAGGACGCTCCTACACGCCAATTAGATCATATTAGTTAGATACATCAATACCTATCTATATTTAAATATTGGGCTAAATGCAGAAATAGCAACGTACTTTGGTTATTTCTAAAGTCCCAAAATTTTGGTTCAGTTTATAAAAAAATCCCAAATTAATTTTTATTAACAAGAAAGTACAGAAACTACATGTTTTTATCTTCAATTAAGTCCTAATATTTTCGCATGGTTTACGGAAAAGTCCTAACATTAGCCGGTTTTCTGTCTTTTTTTTGTCAGTAAAAATTAATTTGGGACTTTTTTGTTAATAAAAATTAATTTGAGACTTTTAATCAACTATAGCAACATAAATCGCTTTCTAGGAAATTTTTGAAAGTACAAATGTTGTAATAGGCCGAAATAAATGTAGGATGATATAATAAACAAATAAATAAATGTACATTTCTATTTCTTGCATTTTAAGTCTATTATAAATGTATTTAGAAAATATGTATAAGCATATAAATTTAAATTTATATATATGAACAAAGGCTTACTCTTAAAGCAAACATCCCAAATAAAGTAGAGCCTTTGAGAGCACGATCATCTGCTGGTGCTACATTATCAGGTGCATTACTAATAAATAATCCATATAAACCCATTGCAAATATTAACATGACAGTTCCAGCAAGATAAACATCTGCATTGAGATTTAAAGAAAAAGAATATAGTCATGAAATTTACGGGAAGTATATATTATCTATTGTAAATAAATAAAAGTAATAAAAAAAAACTCACCAATTGCTTCAACTAATCGCAGTACCATCTTCCCTGTATGAACTCCTTTCGAACAACTTGTCCAGTAGACTTTATATGCATCAACAATATACACACAACCCTAAATATTCAGATATAAAAGTTGCAAGTTTTAGTATTATAATTTATAATAGATATTGAATAGCTTACATGGAACAATATGAACCGGAGTTTAAAGGGAATTACATTTAGGAAGCATAACAAGGAGCCAGCTAACGAGCCCGCAACAGCTAAAAGTGCCAAAAATCGGAAGTCAAATATCACCTGTCAAGTAGAAGATAGGAAACAAAAGACTGGATTCAGATACTTCAAGAGAGAACATTTTTGTTTTCAATAATCTCACAATCAAGAACAATATGAATTGGATGTAGCATTTGGAATGAACATGAGTTCTTGAGGTGTGCAATATGCAAGCAGTAGTAAAAAAAAAAAAAGTGTGGTAGCTTCAGAAATCACATCTCTGACACAAAATTCAATTTAAACCTAAAGCATCCTCCATTAAAGAACTTCACAATCTTCTTGATAGATTTTTATCGGTATGAATAATGAAATTGGAAACTCGAACTCATAACAGGCTTACAGAGTCTCAATCCGATCTCTATGAGATCGCTATCAATAAAATTTCGAGTTTCGTCCACAATAGGGCTTTTCCGAACCATAAATAATCATAATTCCCCAAATCTCACCTTCAATCGACAAATACCTACACAAATAATCATATTTCCCCAAAATTATGTCAGGAAGAAACATACCTTTTCAATGTTAGACTCCGTAGACCTCACAGACTGCAAAGCGGGATTGCTTCCGTTAGGGTTTGCAAGCGCGTGATTGAAAGTGTTATCAGACGTTTTGGATGACGAATCGACGCTAAAAGGCGTTTTGGAGGAAGATACGTTTGATTTTGACTTCGGTTGCGGCGGAGGTGATGGAGATTGTGGTGAGGCCAGCGAAGCAAATGAAGTCGAAAAGCGTCGGGAAGCGGTCGTGGCGATTGTTGGTGTGGTGTTAAGTACGATTGGAAGTAATCCCCCACCGGAGATGGATACCAACGGCGACATTTTCAGGGAGAGAATTGTCTAGAGAGGGAGTGGAGCGCAGCTAATGGCCATGTATCTTTTAGTGAGTGGGGCCTAGGTTTTGTTTGGCGGGTAGTGGTTCGAAAAGAACGGTCTCATTCTTTTGGGTGATATGACAAAACCAAAAACGTTTTTAACATTTTAGTATGTTGAATGTATAATTAGTATAAGAGTAAATTAGAGTTTCGGTTCTTATGGTTTTACCTAAATTTTCATATTGGTTTTAGTTTTGAAAATCATATTCGTCCATGTGGTATACTTTTTACTAATACATTTTGTCATTGGTGGTGTTATGGTTACCCTTGGTCCATTAAGTGACCATTAGGTACCCTCATGTGAGGGCTTTTTGGTCATTTCCCCTCCCCCCTCACTAAGACTACACACATTTGCATCATAAATATTGATCATTATGGCTACACTATCTCAGTTATTACGTAAGGCCACTGTGTATGATTGTCATTTAATAAAACATGATATACACATCATCTTCTACATCTTCAACGCATTCGGAGGGTGGATTTAGCCACATGACCGAGCTCATAAGACGGAAATGTCACCGACCATGTGGAACCATGAAAGACCTTGTCGATGTTAATGAAGTTTACGGTAAGTATTTTGCCTTCGTAAGTCACTTAATGTTGTGAGAAAACCTAATTTTCATCGTTTCTGATTTTGCAGAAGGGTTCGACAATATGTTCCCGATGCAAATCAATAATTGTCGTATTTTTTTCTAAATCCCATGGTGGGGAATTCCGATTTGCAAAAATATATTACGTTGATAATATAGACATAAAGGAATTTTCAGTCCATAAGCTAGATGCTATGATTCAGGAATTAGGACTTGCTAAAGTGGAACCCACCCACTATCACTTTTGTAGACTAGAAATCGATTTTGATGTCTATATGCTACTGCTTGTTAATGATATAGACGTTATTAATCTAGCTAACTATGTTGTTTATTGTAAAGAGATTATGGTGTATATTGGACATGGTAGAACGAATATAATGACATATTTCATGTCCCCTGTTAATGTCATTATAGAAGAAATAGAAGAGCACAAATCCCTTGAATACCAAAGAAAAAAAAAAGAGGTGTAGAATGACCGGGTCTTGTAGCAAAAAGTTGAAGTTTAACCTAAATATGGCATGGGATCATCCCCAAATCATTAATGTGAAGGATGATGAACCCAACTCAAAAGCATTGGTTGTTTATAAAAATCAAAGTCGGGAACTAATGTCGTCATTTAATATTCATCATCCCATTGTAGGTGAGGATTTAGATGGACACCGGTTCTTAGAATCTCACTCTTTGAATACCATGATGTGGAGCAGGGCATGTCAGCCAAGACAACCAACAATATTCTGTTTTTGATATTGTATCTAATGCAGAATTGATAACGCCTAGTAATGTTAAGCATTATAGTCGTTATTGAGTCGGGTTTTAGTTACTTTATCCTTCTTAACTAATTAATATCTCTTACTTTTGTGTCAAAGTGCTTGGATATGTTTTTAGTGTAAATACAGGGATTTAAACGCAAATTTGAAGAAGTTACGGAGCAAAGTGGACAAAGGAAATGGAGCAGGAGAAGTTACCGACGCTAACCCTCCTGGTTAGCACCGCTAATGTGGTCAAAGTTGATAAAATCTCGTTCAAACTTCAAAACACGAAAATCGGTCACTAATCTTATGATTAGCGATGCTAATGTCTGAAAAAGATAAAACCGTCGATTTGGAATTTTAAACCGCGAGATTTCGGGATTTGGATGGGGCCGCACCACGGAAAGGGCTTGTCCGCGCCTCAAGAACTCTATTTTCCACCACTATAAATACGGAGCTCCCATACGACTTTTGAGGCATCTCGGGGCATCAAGAAGGGACACGGAAGCATATTTCGTGATTTTCTCAGTTGCAATCAGTAGGTTTGGTTTAGATTTTGTTTTTCTATTGTTTTATCGACTCGGTATCGAGGTATTCCAAAATTAGGATTTCTATCGATTACGCGATGTTCTAGTTCACATTCTTTTGTTAGATCTGGATACTTGGATAGTTGGTAATTTGGATTTAGATGTTTGTTGGTTTTGATTTCGATTTTATAAAGTAATCATTCGATTATTTACCGTTTTCTCGATCTGCAACCACATCTGAGTTTTATTTCGGTTTTTTTGAGTTTTGGTTAGTTTCCCACGTGTTCTTGATCCGCCGTCTATAGAGTGACATTATAGATCGGTTTATCGACACAAAGTGCCAACCACAGACTCCACGGTTCAACCCTTACCTGCCGCTAGCTAGTGAGTCATAAAGTTATATTTTGTATTTTTTACCGCAACAACGACTACGACGTGTCAAATTTTGGCGCCGTTATGGGGGAGTTGTGCGCTTGACACTCTGTGTCAAGTTTTATTTTTCTTTTGATAATTGATTTTTAGTTTTTGTATGTGTACGTTCTCACGATGGACGATTACATTTATACGGATCAAGAAGCATATTGGGAACATGAAAGCCCGACTTACAACTATTACGAGGATGAATTCTACAATGAATCATTCAATAATCATGAGTTGTGGACCAAGAGTCCGACTCAGTTCGAAAATTTCGACAAGTCATGTTTTGTGAACGACCAAGATATGGACCCCTTCGTGCAATGCGAAGTTGGATCAGTACTGTGATATGGTTACCGAAAACCTCCAAATGGAGAAGGATATGGCCAAGGCCCTTTCGACAATGTAAGACCTGTATTCCATTTATTGCATTTAGTTATAATTGTTGTGAATTCTATGATTTTTGGTAGTTAAAAAAACTAAGAAAAACTTTAGTTACAATTTCATATGAAAATCAGCATTTTGTGATGTTTTTAGAAAAATCATAATTAATTATAGGAACATTGTTTGGACCTCAAACTAGTGCACAAAGTTTACAAATTGAGTCTAGTACAATTTTAAAAATAGTTGTAAGCTTGAAAGTGGAGTTATATATGGTTAAAAATGCAATCTTCACTAAGTAGTTCGAAATTGACAGATTAGATAGTCTGTTTTCAAAAAATCATAATAAATCATAGAAACATCGTATAAATACATACCATACATCCCTGGAAAGGTATTGAGATGAATTTTCTGAATATCAAATAAAAACTTGAATTTAATGGGTTTAAGATCGGCTAAACCAGTCTTGAACAGACTGATTCTAGAAGACCTTTAATTTCAACAAAATTATATTATTAAAATCTTTTGTCAAAAGTGTCATGCCATTTTTTATTCAAGAATTCAAGTATAAATACCCCCAAAACATCTCATAAACCACACCAACAAATCTCAATCCAATATATAGAGGTTTCTAAGCACTAGAGTGTAAGAAGTGAGCGGAAGGAAGCTCAAAAGCCTAACGAAGAAGTTATAGGTTCCGACGACTGGTCATAAGGTAACTACAAACTTTTCTATAGCTTAATTAGGTATTGTAAAATAGTTTTTGTGTTAAGAAGTAGAATATTTAATAAGTATAACATATGTTATATTATACTCATTTCTAACAATAGTAAACAAAAACCTTAAAATGTCGTTATTATAACAATTCGTAATTCCGAAAATAATACCGATTGATTTACTTACGAGGACGGTGACTAGGCCGATTACTTGGGATCTGGTTGTTGGATTTTCCGAAAGGCTAAAATGCTGAAAGGATCCTGCCACCCCATCTAATCTTCTACCTGGCTGTTCTTTACTTGATAAATCATGGAATATCATATTGGAATTACTGAAGGGTTTAATGATGCGACTACAATATAGTTAAGGATTAAGAAATGATAGATTTCTTATTATGTTAACAGTTAAAGTTGAAGGAAATACAAAGCCGAGAAAGATAAACGATATAGTCAACTATAATCAGGTGAGTCTTCTCACTATACTATAGGTGATATTGCATGCGTAGGAAGGAAGATATGTTAGACTAAGGTGATCTTACCTGTTATGATAATTGTATGAATTATTGCTATGATAATGATTGTTTGTGGACGGAACGGGATAGCCCGCGAGCCAATAGGCGGAACGGGAATAGCCTGCGAGTCATTAGACAGAACGGGAAAAGCCTGCGAGCGATAAGACGGAACGGGAACTGCCCGTGAGTCTTCAGGCGGAACAGGGATAGCCCGCGAGTCTCACAGACATATGAATGGTTATTATGTGTTGTATGTTATGTGATGGATCGTATGGTATTTTGAGGAACTCACTAAGCTTTGTGCTTACCCCGTTGATATTTAACATTTTCAGATAATGGCAGAGACAGAGGGAAGGCTCCAACCTGACGTACCGCATTCCACTATTTCCAAGACTTCCGCTACTTTATAAATAATTTATGTGAAGAATAAAGGACATGAGTTTCTATATGTATTTTGCTAAAATCAATACTATGGCTGATTTCTCTATTTGTAAAATATCCATTTATAAATCAATATTTGGTTTTCAAAAAGAAAAATTTGACTTGAAAATCTGGGGCGTTACAAGTTGGTATCAGAGCCTTAGTTTGAGGGATTTAGATAAACTTTCGGGTAAATCTGAACTCAAACTAAGGACTGAGAGTTTTACAAAAAAAAAAAGTTAGAATTTTAAAAACAAAAGGAATGCGATGCGTGCGGTCAGCCGGAGCTTAAGTGAGTAAATGATTCTCAAAATATCTGCATTCATGTATATGCTAGAAACTTGATATGATAAAGAGTATACTAAGGATTCACTCAGGAATTGCATGTTATAATTGCATGATTTAGGATGTCTGATTGCCTTATATGATGACAATTATGTGCAACTGAAACTGTGCTTATACTGTTAGAAAGTTAAATGAACGCTTGAATTGCATGTAGTTAATATCAGATGGCTTTGGAATTAGTTATCTGACTTTATTAGTTGTTCCTTGTCTGGTGGTGACATTAGGATAAGATTACTTATTCAACTGTATATTTTATCCTTAAAATTATGTGTGAAATAAGCGTCAACAAAACTACCTAATGGCATCAGCAAACGTTTTTTTTCTCTTTTATCACAAGTATGATAAAGAAACTCTAGGAAGTGTAAAAAGAAGTGTTGAATGTACAAACCATATAAACAAGAACCGTATAGTAATAAGAGACTATATAGAAATTTTGGAAGGACGTTTGGTACAAGTAAGAATAGGTGTGGAAGATAGTACAGGGCTCGTATTACCGAAAGCACAGGATTCTTACATGTAACAGATTCAGTCGCCAAAACTCCTATAAAGTCGGGTTGGTAGGGTAACCACATATAATGAGCATGGGCTCACCATCTTGTTTGTACAATCAGAATGGTGGTGATTACAAGAAGCAATGGTAATGGTTCTGGGTCTAGTGAGGGACCAAGCCGACCCACTCGATCAGATGAGGAGCTACGAGACTTAATTGCTGAAGAGGTATCACGCGAGGTGCTAGCCGAAATTCCTCATTTCTTCGGTACAATCAAAACTGAACTGATAACGATGATTGAGGAACGACTTGCTACAATTAGTAGAGCAAGGGATAGAATGGCGACTTATGGGGTTTTGCCGCATGTCAAGTCCCGGTGTTTGGTGGGGGAAGGGATCCAATCGCTAGTATAAGATGGATTTCTGCAGTAGAGGGTGCTTTCAGAACCTGTTTTTGCCCAGAGGAATCAAAGGTTATCTTTGCTGTAAACCTGTTGAGAGACGATGCAAAGGATTGGTGGGAAATGATGGCTAAAGATCTCACTGATGCTCAGATAGAGGCTATCACTTGGGCCGAATTCACGACTAAGTTCAGACAAGAGTACGTCCCGCAAATAGAGATGGAACGTTTGGCTCAGGAATACTTGAACCTGACTCAGACCACAGAGACAGTGGCAGAAATCACCAAAAAGTTTAACGAGCGGGCGCTCTTTTGCCCAGAGTATGCAGCCACAGAGAAAATGCGGATGAACCGATATTTGGCAATGCTTCGGACGGATATACGAGAGTTTGTGTCTGCTGCCAGGCACCAAACTCTTAACGACATGATTTCAGCCGCTCGAGCTCGAGAATTGGAACTAGAGAACCAACAAAGGCAGAAGCGTCAGGCACCAACACAATCTCATCCGCCATCAAAGAAGCAAAAAGGGGGGGGACCAAGGAAGGCATGGTCAAAGAAGCCACGGTCAGCGTGGCAAGTGTGGGAAAAACCATGAGGGGCAGTGTAGGGCAGTAGTGTGCCATAAGTGTGGCAAAGAGGGCCACTATGCTAGGGATTGTCGACAGGAGGCCAAAATCTGCTTTAACTGCAATCAGGTAGGCCACTTCAAGGCCCAATGTCCCCGTCTGACTCAGGGAGTGGTTCAGAATCCGGCACCCACTACACTCCGGATTACCGATGGTAGGCAGGGGAAAGGGGAAGCCCCTAAGACCAAGGGTCGAGCATTCGTCATGACCGCCGGGGAGGCACAGGATGCGCCCGACGTCGTCACGGGTACTCTTTCTTTACTTGCCTCGTGTTTGTGGTGTGTGTAATTAATATGTCTATTATGCTTTGATTAGGAACATTCTTAGTCAACTCTATGCCTACCTTTGCACTATTTGATTCGGGTGCTAGTCATTCTTTTGTGTCTGCCGCGTTGGGAAAGAGTTTCGGTATTGCTTTAGGAACTCTTCCTCGGCCGTTAGAAGTAGAAATTGCGGATGATAAAGCCGTGCAAGTGACTAGTGTTTATCGGGGATGCGAAGTAGTGATTCAAGGAATAAAGTTTTCGATCGATCTCATCCCTATACCGTTGAGTGACTCTCGAGTCATCATCGGTATGGATTGGATGGGTCAGCATGAATCATGGATCGATTGTAAGAACAAGCGAGTGTGGATTCAAACCCCAAGTGGGGGAGAGCTGGTTGTGCAGGGCGAGAGAAAGAATCGAGGTGCAGTTTTCTGTTCAGCTGCTAGGGCACGCAGACATTTTCAGCATGGAGGTTCGGGATTTGTGGCTTATGTTGTAGACACACGAGAAAAGAAGCCACAGCAGAAAGCAGGTGATATACCGGTGGTTCGGGATTTTCCTGATGTTTTTCCCGAGGACCTGCCTGGTGTACCGCCAGAGAGACAGGTGGAATTTAAGATCGACTTAACTCTCGGTGCGGCTCCAATAGCTAAAGCACCGTATCGTCTTGCGCCTCCAGAAATGCTTGAATTGTCTATTCAACTTAGGGAACTTTTGGACAAGGGATTTATTCGGGTAAATCTGAACTCAAACCGAGGACTGAGAGTTTTACAAAAAAAATAAAAAGTTAGAATTTTAAAAAGAAAAGGAATTTGATGCGTGCGGTCAGCCGGAGCTTAAGTGAGTAAATGATTCTCAAAATATCTGCATTCATGTATATGCTAGAAACTTGATATGATAAAGAGTATACTAAGGATTCACTCAGGAATTGCATGTTATAATTGCATGATTTAGGATGTCTGATTGCCTTATATGATGACAATTATGTGCAACTGAAACTGTGCTTATACTGTTAGAAAGTTAAATGAACGCTTGAATTACATGTAGTTAATATCAGATGGCTTTGGAATTAGTTATCTGACTTTATTAGTTGTTCCTTGTCTGGTGGTGACATTAGGATAAGATTACTTATTCAACTGTATATTTTATCCTTAAAATTATGTGTGAAATAAGCGTCAACAAAACTACCTAATGGCATCAGCAAACGTTTTTTTTTTCTCTTTTATCACAAGTATGATAAAGAAACTCTAGGAAGTGTAAAAAGAAGTGTTGAATGTACAAACCGTATAAACAAGAACCGTATAGTAATAAGAGACTATATAGTAATTTTGGAAGGACGTTTGGTACAAGTAAGAATAGGTGTGGAAGATAGTACAGGGCCCGTAATACCGAAAGCACAGGATTCTTACATGTAACAGAGTCAGTCGCCAAAACTCCTATAAAGTCGGGTTGGTAGGGTAACCACATATAATGAGCATGGGCTCACCATCTTGTTTGTACAATCAGAATGGTGGTGATTACAAGAAGCAATGGTAATGGTTCTGGGTCTAGTGAGGGACCAAGCCGACCCACTCGATCAGATGAGGAGCTACGAGACTTAATTGCTGAAGAGGTATCACGCGAGGTGCTAGCCGAAATTCCTCGTTTCTTCTGTACAATCAAAACTGAACTGATAACGATGATTGAGGAACGACTTGCTACAATTAGTAGACCAAGGGATAGAATGGCGACTTATCGGGATTTTGCCGCATGTCAAGTCCCGGTGTTTGGTGGGGGAAGGGATCTAATCGCTAGTATAAGATGGATTTCTGCAGTAGAGGGTGCTTTCAGAACCTGTTTTTGCCCAGAGGAATCAAAGGTTATCTTTGCTGTAAACCTGTTGAGAGACGATGCAAAGGATTGGTGGGAAATGATGGCTAAAGATCTCACTGATGCTCAGATAGAGGCTATCACTTGGGCCGAATTCACGACTAAGTTCAAACAAGAGTACGTCCCGCAAATAGAGATGGAACGTTTGGCTCAGGAATACTTGAACCTGACTCAGACCACAGAGACAGTGGCAGAAATCACCAAAAAGTTTAACGAGCGGGCGCTCTTTTGCCCAGAGTATGCAGCCACAGAGAAAATGCGGATGAACCGATATTTGGCAATGCTTCGGACGGATATACGGGAGTTTGTGTCTGCTGCCAGGCACCAAACTCTTAACGACATGATTTCAGCCGCTCGAGCTCGAGAATTGGAACTAGAGAACCAACAAAGGCAGAAGCGTCAGGCACCAACACAATCTCATTCGCCATCAAAGAAGCAAAAAGGGGGGACCAAGGAAGGGCAGTAGTGTGCCATAAGTGTGGCAAAGTGTGGGAAAAACCATGAGGGGCAGTGTAGGGCAGAGAAGCCACGGTTAGTGCGGCAAGTGTGGGAAAAACCACGGTTAGTGCGGCAAGTGTGGGAAAAACCATGAGGGGCAGTGTAGGGCAGTAGTGTGCCATAAGTGTGGCAAAGTGTGCCACTATGCTAGGGATTGTCGACAGGAGGCCAAAATCTGCTTTAACTGCAATCAGGTAGGCCACTTCAAGGCCCAATGTCCCCGTCTGACTCAGGGAGTGGTTCAGAATCCGGCACCCACTACACTCCGGATTACCGATGGTAGGCAGGGGAAAGGGGAAGCCCCTAAGACCAAGGGTCGAGCATTCGTCATGACCGCCGAGGAGGCACAGGATGCGCCCGACGTCGTCACGGGTACTCTTTCTTTACTTGCCTCGTGTTTGTGGTGTGTGTAATTAATATGTCTATTATGCTTTGATTAGGAACATTCTTAGTCAACTTTATGCCTACCTTTGCACTATTTGATTCGGGTGCTAGTCATTCTTTTGTGTCTGCCGCATTGGGAAAGAGTTTCGGTATTGCTTTAAGAGCTCTTCCTCGGCCGTTAGAAGTAGAAATTGCGGATGATAAAGCCGTGCAAGTGACTAGTTTTTATCGGGGATGCGAAGTAGTGATTCAAGGAATAAAGTTTTCGATCGATCTCATCCCTATACCGTTGAGTGACTCTCGAGTCATCATCGGTATGGATTGGATGGGTCAGCATGAATCATGGATCGATAGTAAGAACAAGCGAGTGTGCCCAAGTGGGGGAGAGTTGGTTGTGCAGGGCGAGAGAAAGAATCGAGGTGCAGTTTTCTGTTCAGCTGCTAGGGCATGCAGACATTTTCAGCATGGAGGTTCGGGATTTGTGGCTTATGTTGTAGACACACGAGAAAAGAAGCCACAGCAGAAAGCAGGTGATATACCGGTGGATCGGGATTTTCCTGATGTTTTTCCCGAGGACCTGCCTGGTGTACCACCAGAGAGACAGGTGGAATTTAAGATCGACTTAACTCCCGGTGCGGCTCCAATAGCTAAAGCACCGTATCGTCTTGCGCCTCCAGAAATGCTTGAATTGTCTATTCAACTTAGGGAACTTTTGGACAAGGGATTTATTCGGCCCAGTTGCTCACCGTGGGGAGCGCCTATTCTATTTGTTAAGAAGAAGGATGGTTCCAATAGGATGTGCATAGATTATCGTGAGCTGAACAAGCTTACGGTGAAAAATCGATATCCATTACCTCGCATCGACGACTTATTCGATCAACTGCAGGGGGCTTCGTGGTTTTCAAAAATTGATTTGCGGTCAGGATACCATCAAATGCGTGTACGGGAGGAAGACATCCCGAAAACGGCTTTTAGGACGAGGTACGGCCACTTCGAGTTTGTAGTGATGCCGTTCGGACTAACCAATGCCCCTGCAGCTTTTATGGATTTAATGAATCGAGTGTGTCGACCGATGTTGGATCGGTCGGTTATAGTTTTCATTGACGATATCTTAGTTTACTCTCGGAGCAGGGAGCAACATGAACAACACTTAAAGAAAGTATTAGAGACCTTAAGGAAGGAGAAGCTTTATGCAAAATTATCCAAGTGTGACTTTTGGCTACGGGAGGTTCAGTTTTTGGGTCACGTTGTCAACGAGCAAGGAATCATGGTAGACCCGGCTAAGACCTGTATTCCATTTATTGCATTTAGTTATAATTGTTGTGAATTCTATGATTTTTGGTAGTTAAAAAAACTAAGAAAAACTTTAGTTACAATTTTATATGAAAATCAGCATTTTGTGATGTTTTTAGAAAAATCATAATTAATTATAGGAACATTGTTTGGACCTCAAACTAGTGCACAAAGTTTACAAATTGAGTCTAGTACAATTCTTAAAAATAGTTGTAAGCTTGAAAGTGGAGTTATATATGGTTAAAAATGCAATCTTCACTAAGTAGTTCGAAATTGACAGATTAGATAGTCTGTTTTCAAAACTGCACCTCGATTCTTTCTCTCACCCTGCACAACCAGCTCTCCCCCACTTGGGGTTTGAATCCACACTCGCTTGTTCTTACAATCGATCCATGATTCATGCTGACCCATCCAATCGATACCGATGATGACTCGAGAGTCACTCAACGGTATAGGGATGAGATCGATCGAAAACTTTATTCCTTGAATCACTACTTCGCATCCCCGATAAACACTAGTCACTTGCACGGCTTTATCATCCGCAATTTCTACTTCTAACGGCCGAGGAAGAGTTCCTAAAGCAATACCGAAACTCTTTCCCAACGCGGCAGACACAAAAGAATGACTAGCACCCGAATCAAATAGTGCAAAGGTAGGCATAGAGTTGACTAAGAATGTTCCTAATCAAAGCATAATAGACAAATTAATTACATACACCACAAACACGAGGCAAGTAAAGAAAGAGTACCCGTGACGACGTCGAGCGCATCCTGTGCCTCCTCGGCGGTCATGACGAATGCTCGACCCTTGGTCTTAGGGGCTTCCCCTTTCCCATGCCTACCATCGGTAATCCGGAGTGTAGTGGGTGCCGGATTCTGAACCACTCCCTGAGTCAGACGGGGACATTGGGCCTTGAAGTGGCCTACCTGATTGCAGTTAAAGCAGATTTTGGCCTCCTGTCGACAATCCCTAGCATAGTGGCCCTCTTTGCCACACTTATGGCACACTACTGCCCTACACTGCCCCTCATGGTTTTTCCCACACTTGCCGCACTGACCGTGGCTTCTCTGACCATGCCTTCCTTGGTCCCCCCCTTTTTGCTTCTTTGATGGCGGATGAGATTGTGTTGGTGCCTAACGCTTCTGCCTTTGTTGGTTCTCTAGTTCCAATTCTCGAGCTCGAGCGGCTGAAATCATGTCGTTAAGAGTTTGGTGCCTGGCAGCAGACACAAACTCCTGTATATCCGTCCGAAGCATTGCCAAATATCGGTTCCCGTTCCTTGCCATCCATGGTACCTGATGTACCTGAAACAGTAGTTTATATAGGGAAAGGGTAAGCACAGAGCTTAGTGAGTTCCTCAAAATACAATACGATCCACCACATAACATACAACACATCATAACCATTCATATGTCTGTGAGACTCGCGGGCTATCCCTGTTCCGCCTGAAGACTCACGGGCAGTTCCCGTTCTGTCTTATCGCTCGCAGGCTTTTCCCGTTCCGTCTAATGACTCGCAGGCTATTCCCGTTCCGCCTATTGGCTCGCAGGCTATCCCGTTCCGTCCACAAACAATCATTATCAAAGCAATAATTCATACAATTATCATAACAGGTAAGATCACCTTAGTCTAACATATCTTCCTTCCTACGCATGCAATATCACCTATAGTATATTGAGAAGACTCACCTGATATGTATTATGTAGAAGTAGGTCGTACACACAAGCACGTGATACTCAAGAACTCTCCTTATTCCTCGAACCTACATTCCACGTGGTACTGCTTAGAACGAATTAACGTTTACATTTATTACTTATAATTATGTAAACATGCATGTATTTTCCCGATACTCGACACGTACCGTGTCCATACATTCCCTTTACCTTATAAATACATCATTGAGGTTATTAATTATCTTTAATAAACATATATAGGACCAAACACCTACTACGAACTCTTTGCCGCAACAAAGACCAAAAACCACGAAATATTACTTGACAGCAAGGCTGGTTTTTAGACCCATGACAGAGTTTGTAATATTAAACTAATGAGGGATTGAAAATAAAATCCAATAAAAACCAGGGGTAGACTAGACCCAAGGTCAAGGTCACAGGGCCTGACCTCAGGTTACTTGCATTTTCCATTTGCAAATGAAAAATCTACCAATTCACCACAAATTACAAAACCAGTTACAGGACCTACCTTCAAAGATATTAACCAAGAATGATAATCAGAAAAGCTTGGGTTCTGAAATTTGGTGTGAACACACTAGACACATTTACTAAACATTTCCCACTGGTCTTGCCCCTAAATGATTCTACTACTATCATTTATGAATTTTACAAGTCAGAAATCACTGTTCGTCACAGCCCTGGACCAGTTAGTGAAGATTGCAACTTTCACATGACTTAGTGTCCGAGTTAGTCCAAGGGCTTCTGGACCAGGAAAGTAGACACTTAGACCTTTCCAAAAAGGTAAAATTCAGTCCAAATGGCCAGATAAACGATTTTATACGATTATCCCAATAACAGAACCTAAACTGAAAAAAAAAACGAAAATCTAGAAAATGAAGTTAGAGTTTAAGTTTTCAACTCTTAAACCCATTAAGTCCCTTCATTAAGACCTTTGAGGTCTGAAACAAGTCCAATAACATCACCAACTCAGAATACTTTCGGTAGGACACTAAAGCATGAAACACACACACCACGTAAACACACATCACATAAACATACTTGCACATATGTAAAAGGTATTTGTGTGTGTGTGTGTGTGTGTGTGTGTGCATGAAATGGTTAGAACTCAAGCCTTACGGGACCACAACTAAAAATACAGATCGAGACTTGATGGAATTTCCAAGAACCTTTGTCATCACAAGCCAAAAATATACAAACATACATAAACACACCAGTCCCACGGTGGAGGTTGTGGTGGTGGTACTTCACGGCAAAACCAAAAGAAAAGGAAAGAAAAACCAAGATGATTCATACCTAGCCGAACCCGCTGCCTTCCCACTTGATCATGAGCATGAAACTTCAGCTTCCTCACCCTTACACACACGCAGCATCCGCAGGAGAAAACATCGCAGCAACTCAAAGCTAGAAGTAAAAAAAACGAGAGAGGAAAGGGAGAGATTGAGAGAAGAGTACGGCAGAAAAAAATGCAGCCAAGGGGAGTTAACAGTTTCTTTAATAGGAACTAGGGCTACTCACGTTTTTAAGGAAGGGCTTTACTACAGTTGACATGGGCTGGATTTTGTCACCACATAAAGGCCTTCTTGTAAATCCAAATGCAAACCATCGGCCGAAGAAAAGAATCCCATGCAAGTTTTAACATTTAGCAAAATTGTGCCTTAGAGTTTGAAATAATAATTTCTTTAAACACCCCTTTGTTGGAAACTACATTTAAGGTTTTCAAATTTGACATAACCACCCCATACTAATATAATTAAGCTATTTATTATTATTACCATTATTTCGACAAAACGAACGTTCCGTAAAACGGGGTGTTACAACTCTCCCCCACTTATAAGAATTTCGTCCTCAAAATTCCACTCTAACGCCTCTCTACTAAGAACATCACAACCTTTCCCACGACTCTTAAATCTACAACAATCAATAGTCTACATCATTATGTACATTTGGTAATACCTCACTGCTCGGTAGGTATATATTTATAAAATCTCCAACTGCTTTATTTCATCAAAATTTAGTTTGGTTCTTATAAGTTCATTTTTTTAAAAAAGAACACTGAAAATTCTTTCAACTGTCTCCGCTATCAGGAGGTATACATCCCAAAATTTTGTGTTTCACCGAAAAATATAAAATTTACATCATCTTTCGTAAGTTTTCTTTCATTTTTTTTTGGAGTATCGAACACTCTTTAAACTATTTCCATTATCAGGAGACATAAAACTTTGTTTTATTTCAAGAGTCTCTTCATTATCTCATTCTCACTAGATTCAAGCAGCGAATTTTGAAAAAAAATTGTCATTTGGGGTATTGAAAAGTCGCACCTACTGTAGTTGGTTTGAATTTTGGTACTAAAAACGTGAGGTGTCCCTTCAGTTCCGTGTGTCCTTTCGGTTCTAGCTGCAAGATGCTATATATACAAGTATGTAGTATCATTCATTTCCACGTTCATTTTCAGTCTCATCCTCTCTTATCACTAGTTTGTTCGTAAACGAACTCATAAACGAACTCATATTTAAAGCTGATTCATGGAAAACAGATCTTCAATGGGCGATCTGTCGAACCCTGGACCTGGTTTTCCGCAAGGAGAGTGTACTTCAAACCAAGCATTCTTAATAGAGTTCGGTGACTCTAACATTCTAGAAATCTATCATCCATACTTCGATTATCTTTCTAATGTTTTGTTTGATTCTGAATTATGTTACAGTCTTCCAGATATACTACCAATAGAGCAAATCCACGATGGACCGGAAATTTTTCCCGAGTTGAACATTAACTCAGAAGATCCGGTGCATGCATCTTTAGATTTTGTACTTGATCAGACTCCATACCTTCTACCAGGTTAAATTCTTTTAAATGGTTGCTTCTATGATTATTCAATTTTGTTTTATCATTTGACAATTGTTATTTGTAGACCCATTTGTGGATGGTCTATCTGATTACAGTTCATTTCTGGACGTGTACCCAACAAGCAGTGAGTTTGTCCCCACGAATCAAGGCTTCATGGCTGGCATTCAAAATGACAATCAATTACAGACAACTCATAATGTAAATATTGAAATAAATCCCGAGTTTGGGTGTAGTTTTCAATACCAAAATCACCTTCAGGTGATTCAAAGGAACCTAGAAGGATTTCAAAATCCTGGGTCCATGATTGAAAACCTACAATTACCACCGATAGAAGCTACTGATTTTAATGAATCAATGTCCATCTTTGGTTCAGAAAATCAGGATCATGTTCAAATGATCCCGAATAATAATAGTACATTTGAACTCAATCCTTCGATTCCGATAACCACAGTAGCTGGCAGTAGAAGAGGTTTCAGACATTTATTAAGTAAGGAAATGATAGCTGATCACTTTAACAAACCAATTCAGCAAGCTGCAATTGATCTTAACATTGGAACAACACAATTGAAGAAACGTTGTAGAGATTTAGGTATCGAACATTGGCCCCAACGACAACTTAAGAGTCTGCAAACTCTTATTGATCGTGCTGAGGTAAAGAATTACATTTTTTTATATCATAAAGTTGTAATTACTAAAGTTATTTGTGCCACAGGAATTTGGTAACGAGTTTAGTGGACTAGCAGAATTATCGAAAGATTTAGTACCCAACTTAAAAAGGGAGAAAGAAACAATAATTGAAAGGTCACAATTGGGTCTAACAGACTGCACAAAGAAACTAATACAAGCTGCACATAAGGTTGAATATAAGAAAAGAAAATTTCTGGAAAAGGGGGAAACTTCATCAAGAACTCATACACAATAGCAATCTCTGCCATCTAATTCTGGTATGAGTAGTATTAATCCTGGTTTACTCGAGCCTACGAGTGAGGAGAATTTTGGAGGCTTTGTAGGTGACCTAGCCTGGTTTCCTCCTTCTTATAGCTACTCCCAACGGGTTCCGAATTGGAACCCTTCCTCATCACCACCCTACTTACACACGCCCCAAATGGGTCAATATTTAACCCCTAATCATGGGGTTACGGGTTCCAACCCTATCGAGACCCCATACCTTAGAGCTCCTCCTCAAATAATGGACAGCATACCCCTACCAAATCCTCAGGAAGGTACAAGTCAACCTAATGATGACAAAGAGTGGAGTGTAGAAGATCTTTTCTCGCTTCTTTCTAATTCTCCGGTTTAGGTTAGTAGTTTTGTAAACTTTTCTTAATGTATTAATATAAAGTTGTAGTAATGAATTAATTATATCGACGTGTTACTATAATTTTAATAATTTCATCGATTCAATATAATATTCATGTTGTTCCCTTAATTTTTGTATTACCTCCCCACTTGGACTAAAGTCTAAGTCTGTTTCTTTGATTTATAATTTTTTTTACGAGCCCTTACTCTCTAACGAACGAAAACCGAGCCCGCTCTGCTCAGCCAACCACTTGCATCGAGGGCAAACACCATCTCAATAAACATGTTTCGATAATGTAAAGACGTTTACATCAACCACCATATGTTACTCATCCGCTTACGACCCTAGTCAACACCTCTATCGTCAGTTACCTCAATCACGAGTGAGTGATCCAGACTCTCAACCCACACGACCTGATCAATCACTCAAGCAAGATCAATACAAGGGTAGGTAGCCCCACTATTACACAGCACTAGGCATGTACAGAGTCGACTCAACAATACCCGCTATCATCTCAGGCGCCATAGAGAAATCAGCCATAGTATTGATTTTAGCAAAATATATATAGAAACTCATGTCCTTTATTCTTCACATAAATTATTTATAAAGTAGCGGAAGTCTTGGAAATTGTGGAATGCGGTGCGTCAGGTTGGAGCCTTCCCTCTGTCTCTGCCATTATCTGAAAATGTTAAATATCAACGGGGTAAGCACAAAGCTTAGTGAGTTCCTCAAAATACCATACAATCCATCACATAACATACAACACATAATAACCATTCATATGTCTGTGAGACTCGCGGGCTATCCCTGTTCCGCCTGAAGACTCACGGGCAGTTCCCGTTCCGTCTTATCGCTCGCAGGCTTTTCCCGTTCTATCTAATGACTCGCAGGCTATTCCCGTTCCGCCTATTGGCTCGCGGGCTATCCCGTTCCGTCCACAAACAATCATTATCATAGCAATAATTCATACAATTATCATAACAGGTAAGATCACCTTAGTCTAACATATCTTCCTTCCTACGCATGCAATATCACCTATAGTATAGTGAGAAGACTCACCTGATTATAGTTGACTATATCGTTTATCTTTCTCGGCTTTGTATTTCCTTCAACTTTAACTGTTAACATAATAAGAAATCTATCATTTCTTAATCCTTAACTATATTGTAGTCGCATCATTAAACCCTTCAGTAATTCCAATATGATACTCTATGATTTATCAAGTAAAGAGCAGCCAGGTAGAAGATTAGATGGGGTGGCAGGATCCTTTCAGCATTTTAGCCTTTCGGAAAATCCAACAACCAGATCCCAAGTAATCGGCCTAGTCACCGTCCTCGTAAGTAAATCAATCGGTATTATTTTCAGAATTATGAATTGTTATAATAACGACATTTTAAGGTTTTTGTTTACTATTGTTAGAAATGAGTATAATATAACATATGTTATAATTATTAAATATTCTACTTCTTAACAAAAAAAACTATTTTACAATACCTAATTAAGCTATAGAAAAGTTTGTAGTTACCTTATGACCAGTCGTCGGAACCTATAACTTCCTCGCTAGGCTTTTGAGCTTCCTTCCGCTCACTTCTTACACTCTAGTGCTTAGAAACCTCTATATATTGGATTGAGATTTGTTGGTGTGGTTTATGAGATGTTTTGGGGGGTATTTATACTTGAATTCTTGAATAAAAAATGGCATGACACTTTTGACAAAAGATTTTAATAATATAATTTTGTTGAAATTAAAGGCCTTCTAGAATCAGTCTGTTCAAGACTAGTTTAGCCGATCTTAAACCCATTAAATTCACGTTTTTATTAGATATTCAGAAAATTCATCTCAATACCTTTCCAGGGATGTATGGTATGTATTTATACGATGTTTCTATGATTTATTATGATTTTTTGAAAACAGACTATCTAATCTGTCAATTTCGAACTACTTAGTGAAGATTGCATTTTTAACCATATATAACTCCACTTTCAAGCTTACAACTATTTTTAAGAATTGTACTACACTCAATTTGTAAACTTTGTGCACTACTTTGAGGTCCAAACAATGTTCCTATAATTAATTATGATTTTTCTAAAAACATCACAAAATGCTGATTTTCATATGAAATTGTAACTAAAGTTTTTCTTAGTTTTTTTTAACAACCAAAAATCATAGAATTCACAACAATTATAACTAAATGCAATAAATGGAATACAGGTCTTACAAGTCTCCCCCACTTCTTTGAATTTCGTCCTCGAAATTTGTATTCTCAAATAACTCGGGGTAATGTTTTCGCATCTCCCTCTCGGGCTCCCATGTGCATTCAGAGCCTTTTCGATGTTTCCATTGTACCTTCACCAGTACTACCACTTTATTACGCAAGGATTTTGTCTTTCTTTCTAAGATAGCTATAGGACGCTCCACATAGTTCAGGTGTTCATCTAATTGAATATCCTCCAAAGGTACTATTGTAGATTCCTCCGTAATGCACTTCCTAAGCTGCGAAACGTGAAACGTGTCGTGAATCTGACTAAGCTGCTCGGGCAGCTCCAACCGGTAAGCTACCTTACCTACACCGGCAGTGATTCGGTAAGGTCCAATGTACCTAGGGCCAAGCTTTCCTCGCTTCCTAAAACGGATGACTCCCTTCCCAGGTGAAACCTTAAGAAGAATATAATCTCCCACTCGAAACTCGAGATCGGACCGCCGCCGATCTGCATAACTTTTCTGTCGACTCTGGGCCGTTAACAACCTCTCCCGAACCTTCTGAATTAACTCAGTTGTCTTGATTACTACCTCAGTACTACCCAATACCCGCTGGCCAACCCGCTAAAGGGAGATGGGAATCCCAACTCCCGCCAAAATCGATAATACATGCCCTAAGCATATCCTCCAGCGTTTGAATCGTCCTTTCACTTTGCCCATCCGTCTGAGGATGATATGCTGTGCTGAAATGAAGGCGAGTGCCTAATTCCTCATGAAACTTCTTCCAAAACCTAGACGTAAATCGGACATCCCGATCGGATATCACCGAAACCGGTATACCATGCCGAGAGATAATCTCATCTACGTAGACCTTAGCCAATTCCTTTGCAGAGTAAGTCTCTTGGATGGGGAGGAAATGAGCACTTTTAGTCAACCTATCCACGATAACCCAAATAGTGTCCATATGACGAGGGGTTCTTGGGAACTTCGTGATGAAATCCATTGTGATATGCTCCCATTTCCATTCTGGGATCTCAAGAGGCTACAACTTACCATGAGGCCGTTGGTGCTCGGCCTTGACCTTACGACAGGTCATGCATCTTTCGACAAACCAGGCTACTTCCCTCTTCATACCCGGCCACCAATAATATTCGCGTAGATCCTTATACATTTTAGTTGCTCCAGGGTGGATAGAGAACCTGGATTTATGTGCCTCCTCCAATAGGGTTTGACGAACCCCGCCCAGCTTCGGTTCCCAAATTCTCTCATGGCTAGTTAACAAATCCCTACTATCTTTGACCATAGCTGCCAACTGACCCACAATTCTCTCACCTTTCTGATTCTCGCTCTTGCTTGCTTCCATCTGAGCTTTCCTAATCAGCTCAAGCAGCGGTGTCACAATTGTCATCCTTAGACAAACGCCCCGAAGGGGTGCACCCGAAGCCTTACGACTTAACGCATCTGCTACCACATTGGCCTTCCCAGGGTGGTAGTGTATCTCACAATCATAGTCTTTCAATACATCCAACCATCTTCTCTGTCTCATATTGAGGTTTGCCTGATCCATCAAGTACTTCAAACTCTTGTGGTCCGTGAAGATGGTGCACTTCACTCCATACAAACAGTGTCTCCAAATCTTGAGAGCGAAGACCACCGCTCCCAATTCCAAATCATGAGTGGGGTAGTTAGCTTCATGGGGCTTCAACTGTCGCGAGGCGTAAGCAATCACCTTGCCTCGTTGCATCAAGACTGCCCCCAATCCCGTGATAGATGCATCGCAATAAACTACCATGTCCTCCATGCCTTCAGGCAACGTCAAAACCGGAGCTTCACACAATTTCCGCCGCAAAGTCTCAAAAGCCTGCTGCTGCTCCTCACCCCACCGAAAAGCAGCGTTTTTCTTAGTTAGCCGAGTCAAAGGTACCGCAATCTTTGAGAAGTCTTGGATGAAACGGCGATAATAACCAGCCAGACCCAAGAAACTTCTAATTTCAGTGGGAGTCTTCGGAACCTCCCACCGCATCACGGCCTCCACTTTAGCCGGGTCTACCATGATTCCTTGCTCGTTGACAACGTGACCCAAAAACTGAACCTCCCGTAGCCAAAAGTCACACTTGGATAATTTTGCATAAAGCTTCTCCTTCCTTAAGGTCTCTAATACTTCCTTTAAGTGTTGTTCATGTTGCTCCCTGCTCCGAGAGTAAACTAAGATATCGTCAATGAAAACTATAACCGACCGATCCAACATCGGTCGACACACTCGATTCATTAAATCCATAAAAGCTGCAGGGGCATTGGTTAGTCCGAACGGCATCACTACAAACTCGAAGTGGCCGTACCTCGTCCTAAAAGCCGTTTTCGGGATGTCTTCCTCCCGTACTCGCATTTGATGGTATCCTGACCGCAAATCAATTTTTGAAAACCACGAAGCCCCCTGCAGTTGATCGAATAAGTCGTCGATGCGAGGTAATGGATATCGATTTTTCACCGTAAGCTTGTTCAGCTCACGATAATCTATGCACATCCTATTGGAACCATCCTTCTTCTTAACAAATAGAATAGGCGCTCCCCACGGTGAGCAACTGGGCCGAATAAATCCCTTGTCCAAAAGTTCCCTAAGTTGAATAGACAATTCAAGCATTTCTGGAGGCGCAAGACGATACGGTGCTTTAGCTATTGGAGCCGCACCGGGAGTTAAGTCGATCTTAAATTCCACCTGTCTCTCTGGCGGTACACCAGGCAGGTCCTCGGGAAAAACATCAGGAAACTCCCGAACCACCGGTATATCACCTGCTTTCTGCTGTGGCTTCTTTTCTCGTGTGTCTACAACATAAGCCACAAATCCCGAACCTCCATGCTGAAAATGTCTGCGTGCCCTAGCAGCTGAACAGAAAACTGCACCTCGATTCTTTCTCTCGCCCTGCACAACCAGCTCTCCCCCACTTGGGGTTTGAATCCACACTCGCTTGTTCTTACAATCGATCCATGATTCATGCTGACCCATCCAATCCATACCGATGATGACTCGAGAGTCACTTAACGGTATAGGGATGAGATCGATCGAAAACTTTATTCCTTGAATCACTACTTCGCATCCCCGATAAAAACTAGTCACTTGGACGGCTTTATCATCCGCAATTTCTACTTCTAACGGCCGAGGAAGAGCTCCTAAAGCAATACCGAAACTCTTTCCCAATGCGACAGACACAAAAGAATGACTAGCACCCGAATCAAATAGTGCAAAGGTAGGCATAGAGTTGACTAAGAATGTTCCTAATCAAAGCATAATAGACATATTAATTACACACACCACAAACACGAGGCAAGTAAAGAAAGAGTACCCGTGACGACGTCGGGCGCATCCTGTGCCTCCTCGGCGGTCATGACGAATGCTCGACCCTTGGTCTTTGGGGCTTCCCCTTTCCCTTGCCTACCATCGGTAATCCGGAGTGTAGTGGGTGCCGGATTCTGAACCACTCCCTGAGTCAGACGGGGACATTGGGCCTTGAAGTGGCCTACCTGATTGCAGTTAAAGCAGATTTTGGCCTCCTGTCGACAATCCCTAGCATAGTGGCCCTCTTTGCCACACTTATGGCACACTACTGCCCTACACTGCCCCTCATGGTTTTTCCCACACTTGCCACACTGACCGTGGCTTCTCTGACCATGCCTTCCTTGGTCCCCCCCCCCTTTTTGCTTATTTGATAGCGGATGAGATTGTGTTGGTGCCTGACGCTTCTGCCTTTGTTGGTTCTCTAGTTCCAATTCTCGAGCTCGAGCGGCTGAAATCATGTCGTTAAGAGTTTGGTGCCTGGCAGCAGACACAAACTCCCGTATATCCGTCCGAAGCATTGCCAAATATCGGTTCATCCGCATTTTCTCTGTGGCTGCATACTCTGGGCAAAAGAGCGCCCGCTCGTTAAACTTTTTGGTGATTTCTGCCACTGTCTCTGTGGTCTGAGTCAGGTTCAAGTATTCCTGAGCCAAACGTTCCATCTCTATTTGCGGGACGTACTCTTGTCTCAATCTTAGTCGTGAATTCGGCCCAAGTGATAGCCTCTATCTAAGCATCAGTGAGATCTTTAGCCATCATTTCCCACCAATCCTTTGCATCGTCTCTCAACAGGTTTACAGCAAAGATAACCTTTGATTCATGTGGGCAAAAACAGGTTCTGAAAGCACCCTCTACTGCAGAAATCCATCTTATACTAGCGATTGGATCCCTTCCCCCACCAAACACCGGGACTTGACATGCGGCAAAATCCCGATAAGTCGCCATTCTATCCCTTGGTCTACTAATTGTAGCAAGTCGTTCCTCAATCATCGTTATCAGTTCAGTTTTGATTGTACCGAAGAAACGAGGAATTTCGGCTAGCACCTCGCGTGATACCTCTTCAGCAATTAAGTCTCGTAGCTCCTCATCTGATCGAGTGGGTCGGCTTGGTCCCTCACTAGACCCAGAACCATTACCATTGCTTCTTGTAATCACCACCATTCTGATTGTACAAACAAGATGGTGAGCCCATGCTCATTATATGTGGTTACCCTACCAACCCGACTTTATAGGAGTTTTGGCGACTGACTCTGTTACATGTAAGAATCCTGTGCTTTCGGTAGTACGGGCCCTGTACTATCTTCCACACCTATTCTTACTTGTACCAAACGTCCTTCCAAAATTACTATATAGTCTCTTATTACTATACGGTTCTTGTTTATACGGTTTGTACATTCAACACTTCTTTTTTACACTTCCTAGAGTTTCTTTATCATACTTGTGATAAAAGAGGAAAAAAACGTTTGCTGATGCCATTAGGTAGTTTTGTTGACGCTTATTTCACACATAATTTTAAGGATAAAATATACAGTTGAATAAGTAATCGTATCCTAATGTCACCACCAGACAAGGAACAACTAATAAAGTCAGATAACTAATTCCAAAGCCATCTGATATTAACTACATGCAATTCAAGCGTTCATTTAACTTTCTAACAGTATAAGCACAGTTTCAGTTGCACATAATTGTCATCATATAAGGCAATCAGACATCCTAAATCATGCAATTATAACATGCAATTCCTAAGTGAATCATTAGTATACTCTTTATCATATCAAGTTTCTAGCATATACATGATTGCAGATATTTTGAGAATCATTTACTCACTTAAGCTCCGGCTGACCGCACGCAACGCATTCCTTTTCTTTTTAAAATTCTAACTTTTTTTTTGTAAAACTCTCAGTCCTCAGTTTGAGTTCAGATTTACCCGAAAGTTTATCTAAATCCCTCAAACTAAGGCTCTGATACCAACTTGTAACGCCCCAGATTTTCAAGTCAAATTTTTCTTTTTGAAAACCAAATATTGATTTATAAATGGATATTTTACAAATAGAGAAATCAGCCATAGTATTGATTTTAGCAAAATACATATAGAAACTCATGTCCTTTATTCTTCACATAAATTATTTATAAAGTAGCGGAAGTCTTGGAAATAGTGGAATGCGGTGCGTCAGGTTGGAGCCTTCCCTCTGTCTCTGCCATTATCTGAAAATGTTAAATATCAACGGGGTAAGCACAAAGCTTAGTGAGTTCCTCAAAATACCATACGATCCATCACATAACATACAACACATAATAACCATTCATATGTCTGTGAGACTCGCGGGCTATCCCTGTTCCGCCTGAAGACTCACGGGCAGTTCCCGTTCCGTCTTATCGCTCGCAGGCTTTTCCCGTTCTGTCTAATGACTCGCAGGCTATTCCAGTACCGCCTATTGGCTCGCGGGCTATCCCGTTCCGTCCACAAACAATCATTATCATAGCAATAATTCATACAATTATCATAACAGGTAAGATCACCTTAGTCTAACATATCTTCCTTCCTACGCATGCAATATCACCTATAGTATAGTGAGAAGACTCACCTGATTATAGTTGACTATATCATTTATCTTTCTCGGCTTTGTATTTCCTTCAACTTTAACTGTTAACATAATAAGAAATCTATTATTTCTTAATCCTTAACTATATTGTAGTCGCATCATTAAACCCTTCAGTAATTCCAATATGATACTCCATGATTTATCAAGTAAAGAACAGCCAGGTAGAAGATTAGATGGGGTGGCAGGATCCTTTCAGCATTTTAGCCTTTCGGAAAATCCAACAACCAGATCCCAAGTAATCGGCCTAGTCACCGTCCTCGTAAGTAAATCAATCGGTATTATTTTCGGAATTACGAATTGTTATAATAACGACATTTTAAGGTTTTTGTTTACTATTGTTAGAAATGAGTATAATATAACATATGGTATACTTATTAAATATTCTACTTCTTAACACAAAAACTATTTTACAATACCTAATTAAGCTATAGAAAAGTTTGTAGTTACCTTATGACCAGTCGTCGGAACCTATAACTTCTTCGCTAGGCTTTTGAGCTTCCTTCCGCTCACTTCTTACACTCTAGTGCTTAGAAACCTCTATATATTGGATTGAGATTTGTTGGTGTGGTTTATGAGATGTTTTGGGGGGTATTTATACTTGAATTCTTCAATAAAAAATGGCATGACACTTTTGACAAAAGATTTTAATAATATAATTTTGTTGAAATTAAAGGCCTTCTAGAATCAGTCTGTTCAAGACTGGTTTAGCCGATCTTAAACCCATTAAATTCACGTTTTTATTTGATATTCAGAAAATTCATCTCAATACCTTTCCAGGGATGTATGGTATGTATTTATACGATGTTTCTATGATTTATTATGATTTTTTGAAAACAGACTATCTAATCTGTCAATTTCGAACTACTTAGTGAAGATTGCATTTTTAACCATATATAACTCCACTTTCAAGCTTACAACTATTTTTAAGAATTGTACTAGACTCAATTTGTAAACTTTTTGCACTAGTTTGAGGTCCAAACAATGTTCCTATAATTAATTATGATATTTCTAAAAACATCACAAAATGCTGATTTTCATATGAAATTGTAACTAAAGTTTTTCTTAGTTTTTTTTAACTACCAAAAATCATAGAATTCACAACAATTATAACTAAATGCAATAAATGGAATACAGGTCTTACAAGTCTCCCCCACTTCTTTGAATTTCGACCTCGAAATTTGTATTCTCAAATAACTCGGGGTAATGTTCTGGCATCTCCCTCTCGGGCTCCCGTGTGCATTCAGAGCCTTTTCGATGTTTCCATTGTACCTTCACCAGTACTACCAATTTATTACGCAAGGATTTTGTCTTTCTTTCTAAGATAGCTATAGGACGCTCCACATAGTTCAGGCATTCATCTAATTGAATATCCTCCAAAGGTACTATTGTAGATTCCTCCGTAATGCACTTACTAAGCTGCGAAACGTGAAACGTGTCGTGAATCTGACTAAGCTGCTCGGGCAGCTCCAACCGGTAAGCTACCTTACCTACACGGGCAGTGATTCGGTAAGGTCCAATGTACCTAGGGCCAAGCTTTCCTCGCTTCCTAAAACGGATGACTCCCTTCCAAGGTGAAACCTTAAGAAGAACATAATCTCCCACTCGAAACTCGAGATGGGACCGCCGCCGATCTGCATAACTTTTCTGTCGACTCTGGGCCATTAAGAACCTCTCCCGAACCTTCTGAATTAACTCAGTTGTCTTGATTACTACCTCAGTACTACCCAATACCCGCTGGCCAACCTCGCCCCAGCAAATAGGAGTCCGACATTTCCTTCCATACAACATCTCAAAGGGAGCCCTGCCAATGCTCGCGTGATAACTGTTATTGTAAGAAAACTCAGCTAAAGGGAGATGGGAATCCCAACTCCCGCCAAAATCGATAATACATGCCCTAAGCATATCCTCCAACGTTTGAATCGTCCTTTCACTTTGCCCATCCGTCTGAGGATGATATGCTGTGCTGAAATGAAGGCGAGTGCCTAATTCCTTATGAAACTTCTTCCAAAACCTAGACGTAAATCGGACATCCCGGTCGGATATCACCGAAACCGGTATACCATGCCGAGAGATAATCTCATCTACGTAGACCTTAGCCAATTCCTTTGCAGAGTAAGTCTCTTGGATGGGGAGAAAATGAGCACTTTTAGTCAACCTATCCACGATAACCCAAATAGTGTCCATATGACGAGGGGTTCTTGGCAACTTCGTGATGAAATCCATTGTGATATGCTCCCATTTCCATTCTGGGATCTCAAGAGGCTGCAACTTACCATGAGGCCGTTGGTGCTCGGCCTTGACCTTACGACAGGTCATGCATCTTTCGACAAACCAGGCTACTTCCCTCTTCATGCCCGGCCACCAATAATATTCGCGCAGATCCCTATATATTTTAGTTGCTCCAGCTTCGGTTCCCAAATTCTCTCATGGCTAGTTAACAAATCCCTACTATCTTTGACCATAGCTGCCAACTGACCCACAATTCTCTCACCTTTCTGATTCTCGCTCTTGCTTGCTTCCATCTGAGCTTTCCTAATCAGCTCAAGCAGCGGTGTCACAATTGTCATCCTTAGACAAACGCCCCGAAGGGGTGCACCCGAAGCCTTACGACTTAACGCATCTGCTACCACATTGGCCTTCCGAGGGTGGTAGTGTATCTCACAATCATAGTCTTTCAATACATCCAACCATCTTCTCTGTCTCATATTGAGGTTTGCCTGATCCATCAAGTACTTCAAACTCTTGTGGTCCGTGAAGATGGTGCACTTCACTCCATACAAATAGTGTCTCCAAATCTTGAGAGCGAAGACCACCGCTCCCAATTCCAAATCATGAGTGGGGTAGTTAGCTTCATGGGGCTTCAACTGTCGCGAGGCGTAAGCAATCACCTTGCCTCGTTGCATCAAGACTGCCCCCAATCCCGTGATAGATGCATCGCAATGAACTACCATGTCCTCCATGCCTTCAGGCAACGTCAAAACCGGAGCTTCACACAATTTCCGCCGCAAAGTCTCAAAAGCCTGCTGCTGCTCCTCACCCTACCGAAAAGCAGCGTTTTTCTTAGTTAGCCGAGTCAAAGGTACCGCAATCTTTGAGAAGTCTTGGATGAAACGGCGATAATAACCAGCCAGACCCAAGAAACTTCTAATTTCAGAGGGAGTATTCGGAACCTCCCACCGCATCACGGCCTCCACTTTAGCCGGGTCTACCATGATTCCTTGCTCGTTGACAACGTGACCCAAAAACTGAACCTCCCGTAGCCAAAAGTCACACTTGGATAATTTTGCATAAAGCTTCTCCTTCCTTAAGGTCTCTAATACTTCCTTTAAGTGTTGTTCATGTTGCTCCCTGCTCCGAGAGTAAACTAAGATATCGTCAATGAAAACTATAACCGACCGATCCAACATCGGTCGACACACTCGATTCATTAAATCCATAAAAGCTGCAGGGGCATTGGTTAGTCCGAACGGCATCACTACAAACTCGAAGTGGCCGTACCTCGTCCTAAAAGCCGTTTTCGGGATGTCTTCCTCCCGTACTCGCATTTGATGGTATCCTGACCGCAAATCAATTTTTGAAAACCACGAAGCCCCCTGCAGTTGATCGAATAAGTCGTCGATGCGAGGTAATGGATATCGATTTTTCACCGTAAGCTTGTTCAGCTCACGATAATCTATGCACATCCTATTGGAACCATCCTTCTTCTTAACAAATAGAATAGGCGCTCCCCACGGTGAGCAACTGGGCCGAATAAATCCCTTGTCCAAAAGTTCCCTAAGTTGAATAGACAATTCAAGCATTTCTAGAGGCGCAAGACGATACGGTGCTTTAGCTATTGGAGCCGCACCGGGAGTTAAGTCGATCTTAAATTCCACCTGTCTCTCTGGCGGTACACCAGGCAGGTCCTCGGGAAAAACATCAGGAAAATCCCGAACCACCGGTATATCACCTGCTTTCTGCTGTGGCTTCTTTTCTCGTGTGTCTACAACATAAGCCACAAATCCCGAACCTCCATGCTGAAAATGTCTGCGTGCCCTAGCAGCTGAACAGAAAACTGCACCTCGATTCTTTCTCTCGCCCTGCACAACCAGCTCTCCCCCACTTGGGGTTTGAATCCACACTCGCTTGTTCTTACAATCGATCCATGATTCATGCTGACCCATCCAATCCATACCGATGATGACTCGAGAGTCACTCAACGGTATAGGGATGAGATCGATCGAAAACTTTATTCCTTGAATCACTACTTTGCATCCCCGATAAACACTAGTCACTTGCACGGCTTTATCATCTGCAATTTCTACTTCTAACGGCCCAGGAAGAGTTCCTAAAGCAATACCGAAACTCTTTCCCAACGCGACAGACACAAAAGAATGACTAGCACCCGAATCAAATAGTGCAAAGGTAGGCATAGAGTTGACTAAGAATGTTCCTAATCAAAGCATAATAGACATATTAATTACACACACCACAAACACGAGGCAAGTAAAGAAAAAGTACCCGTGACGACGTCGGGCGCATCCTGTGCCTCCTCGGCGGTCATGACGAATGCTCGACCCTTGGTCTTAGGGGCTTCCCCTTTCCCTTGCCTACCATCGGTAATCCGGAGTGTAGTGGGTGCCGGATTCTGAACCACTCTCTGAGTCAGACGGGGACATTGGGCCTTGAAGTGGCCTACCTGATTGCAGTTAAAGCAGATTTTGGCCTCCTGTCGACAATCCCTAGCATAGTGGCCCTCTTTGCCACACTTATGGCACACTACTGCCCTACACTGCCCCCTCATGGTTTTTCCCACACTTGCCACACTGACCGTGGCTTCTCTGACCATGCCTTCCTTGGTCCCCCCCTTTTTGCTTCTTTGATAGCGGATGAGATTGTGTTGGTGCCTGACGCTTCTGCCTTTGTTGGTTCTCTAGTTCCAATTCTCGAGCTCGAGCGGCTGAAATCATGTCGTTAAGAGTTTGGTGCCTGGCAGCAGACACAAACTCCCGTATATCCGTCCGAAGCATTGCCAAATATCGGTTCATCTGCATTTTCTCTGTGGCTGCATACTCTGGGCAAAAGAGCGCCCGCTCGTTAAACTTTTTGGTGATTTCTGCCACTGTCTCTGTGGTCTGAGTCAGGTTCAAGTATTCCTGAGCCAAACGTTCCATCTCTATTTGAGGGACGTACTCTTGTCTGAACTTAGTCGTGAATTCGGCCCAAGTGATAGCCTCTATCTGAGCATCAGTGAGATCTTTAACCATCATTTCCCACCAATCCTTTGCATCGTCTCTCAACAGGTTTACAGAAAAGATAACCTTTGATTCCTCTGGGCAAAAACAGGTTCTGAAAGCACCCTCTACTGCAGAAATCCATCTTATACTAGCGATTGGATCCCTTTCCCGACCAAACACTGGGACTTGACATGCGGCAAAATCCCGATAAGTCGCCATTCTATCCCTTGGTCTACTAATTGTAGCAAGTCGTTCCTCAATCATCGTTATCAGTTCAGTTTTGATTGTACCGAAGAAACGAGGAATTTCGGCTAGCACCTCGCGTGATACCTCTTCAGCAATTAAGTCTCGTAGCTCCTCATCTGATCGAGTGGGTCGGCTTGGTCCCTCACTAGACCCAGAACCATTACCATTGCTTCTTGTAATCACCACCATTCTGATTGTACAAACAAGATGGTGAGCCCATGCTCATTATATGTGGTTACCCTACCAACCCGACTTTATAGGAGTTTTGGCGACTGACTCTGTTACATGTAAGAATCCTGTGCTTTCGGTAGTACGGGCCCTGTACTATCTTCCACACCTATTCTTACTTGTACCAAACGTCCTTCTAAAATTACTATATAGTCTCTTATTACTATACGGTTCTTGTTTATACGGTTTGTGCATTCAACACTTCTTTTTACACTTCCTAGAGTTTCTTTATCATACTTGTGATAAAAGAGAAAAAAAACGTTTGCTGATGCCATTAGGTAGTTTTGTTGACGCTTATTTCACACATAATTTTAAGGATAAAATATACAGTTGAATAAGTAATCTTATACTAATGTCACCACCAGACAAGGAACAACTAATAAAGTCAGATAACTAATTCCAAAGCCATCTGATATTAACTACATGCAATTCAAGCGTTCATTTAACTTTCTAACAGTATAAGCACAGTTTCAGTTGCACATAATTGTCATCATATAAGGCAATCAGACATCCTAAATCATGCAATTATAACATGCAATTCCTGAGTGAATCCTTAGTATACTCTTTATCATATCAAGTTTCTAGCATATACATGAATGCAAATATTTTGAGAATCATTTACTCACTTAAGCTCAACCAAATATTGATTTATAAATGGATATTTTACAAATAGAGAAATCAGCCATAGTATTGATTTTAGCAAAATACATATAGAAACTCATGTCCTTTATTCTTCACATAAATTATTTATAAAGTAGCGGAAGTCTTGGAAATAGTGGAATGCGGTGCGTCAGGTTGGAGCCTTCCCTCTGTCTCTGCCATTATCTGAAAATGTTAAATATCAACGGGGTAAGCACAAAGCTTAGTGAGTTCCTCAAAATACCATACGATCCATCACATAACATACAACACATAATAACCATTCATATGTCTGTGAGACTCGCGGGCTATCCCTGTTCCGCCTGAAGACTCACGGGCAGTTCCCGTTCCGTCTTATCGCTCGCAGGCTTTTCCCGTTCTGTCTAATGACTCGCAGGCTATTCCCGTTCCGCCTATTGGCTCGCGGGCTATCCCGTTCCGTCCGCAAACAATCATTATCATAGCAATAATTCATACAATTATCATAACATGTAAGATCACCTTAGTCTAACATATATTCCTTCCTACGCATGCAATATCACCTACAGTATAGTGAGAAGACTCACCTGATTATAGTTGACTATATCGTTTATCGTTCTCGGCTTTGTATTTCCTTCAACTTTAACTGTTAACATAATAAGAAATCTATCATTTCTTAATCCTTAACTATATTGTAGTCGCATCATTAAACCCTTCAGTAATTCCAATATGATACTCCATGATTTATCAAGTAAAGAACAGTCAGGTAGAAGATTAGATGGGGTGGCAGGATCCTTTCAGCATTTTAGCCTTTCGAAAAATCCAACAACCAGATCCCAAGTAATCGGCCTAGTCACCGTCCTCGTAAGTAAATCAATCGGTATTATTTTCGGAATTACGAATTGTTATAATAACGACATTTTAAGGTTTTTGTTTACTATTGTTAGAAATGAGTATAATATAACATATGTTATTCTTATTAAATATTCTACTTCTTAACACAAAAACTATTTTACAATACCTAATTAAGCTATAGAAAAGTTTGTAGTTACCTTATGACCAGTCGTCAGAACCTATAACTTCTTCGCTAGGCTTTTGAGCTTCCTTCCGCTCACTTCTTACACTCTAGTGCTTAGAAACCTCTATATATTGGATTGAGATTTGTTGGTGTGGTTTATGAGATGTTTTGGGGGGTATTTATACTTGAATTCTTGAATAAAAAATGACATGACACTTTTGACAAAAGATTTTAATAATATAATTTTGTTGAAATTAAAGGCCTTCTAGAATCAGTCTGTTCAAGACTGGGTTAGCCAATCTTAAACCCATTAAATTCACGTTTTTATTTGATATTCAGAAAATTCATCTCAATACCTTTCCAGAGATGTATGGTATGGATTTATACGATGTTTCTATGATTTATTATGATTTTTTGAAAACAGACTATCTAATCTGTCAATTTCGAACTACTTAGTGAAGATTGCATTTTTAACCATATATAACTCCACTTTCAAGCTTACAACTATTTTTAAGAATTGTACTAGACTCAATTTGTAAACTTTGTGCACTACTTTGAGGTCCAAACAATGTTCCTATAATTAATTATGATTTTTCTAAAAACACCACAAAATGCTGATTTTCATATGAAATTGTAACTAAAGTTTTTCTTAGTTTTTTTTAACTACCAAAAATCATAGAATTCACAACAATTATAACTAAATGCAATAAATGGAATACAGGTCTTACAAGTCTCCCCCACTTCTTTGAATTTCGTCCTCGAAATTTGTATTCTCAAATAACTCGGGGTAATGTTCTCGCATCTCCCTCTCGGGCTCCCATGTGCATTCAGAGCCTTTTCGATGTTTCCATTGTACCTTCACCAGTACTACCACTTTATTACGCAAGGATTTTGTCTTTCTTTCTAAGATAGCTATAGGATGCTCCACATAGTTCAGGCGTTCATCTAATTGAATATCCTCCAAAGGTACTATTGTAGATTCCTCCGTAATGCACTTCCTAAGCTGCGAAACGTGAAACGTGTCGTGAATCTGACTAAGCTGCTCGGGCAGCTCCAACCGGTAAGCTACCTTACCTACACGGGCAGTGATTCGGTAAGGTCCAATGTACCTAGGGCCAAGCTTTCCTCGCTTCCTAAAACGGATGACTCACTTCCAAGGTGAAACCTTAAGAAGAACATAATCTCCCACTTGAAACTCGAGATCGGACCGCCGCCGATCTGCATAACTTTTCTGTCGACTCTGGGCCGTTAACAACCTCTCCCGAACCTTCTGAATTAACTCAGTTGTCTTGATTACTACCTCAGTACTACCCAATACCCGCTGGCCAACCTCGCCCCAACAAATAGGAGTCCGACATTTCCTTCCATACAACATCTCAAAGGGAGCCCTGCCAATGCTCGCGTGATAACTGTTATTGTAAGAAAACTCAGCTAAAGGAAGATGTGAATCCCAACTCCCGCCAAAATCGATAATACATGCCCTAAGCATATCCTCCAGCGTTTGAATCGTCCTTTCACTTTGCCCATCCGTCTGAGGATGATATGCTGTGCTGAAATGAAGGCGAGTGCCTAATTCCTCATGAAACTTCTTCCAAAACCTAGACGTAAATCGGACATCCCGGTCGGATATCACCGAAACCGGTATACCATGCCGAGAGATAATCTCATCTACGTAGACCTTAGCCAATTCCTTTGCAGAGTAAGTCTCTTGGATGGGGAGAAAATGAGCACTTTTAGTCAACCTATCCACGATAACCCAAATAGTGTCCATATGACGAGGGGTTCTTGGCAACTTTGTGATGAAATCCATTGTGATATGCTCCCATTTCCATTCTGGGATCTCAAGAGGCTGCAACTTACCATGAGGCCGTTGGTGCTCGGCCTTGACCTTACGACAGGTCATGCATCTTTCGACAAACCTGGCTACTTCCCTCTTCATGCCCGGCCACCAATAATATTCGCGCAGATCCCTATACATTTTAGTTGCTCCAGGGTGGATAGAGAACCAGGATTTATGTGCCTCCTCCAATAGGGTTTGACGAACCCCGCCCAGCTTCGGTACCCAAATTCTCTCATGGATAGTTAACAAATCCCTACTATCTTTGACCATAGCTGCCAACTGACCCACAATTCTCTCACCTTTCTGATTCTCGCTCTTGCTTGCTTCCATCTGAGCTTTCCTAATCAGCTCAAGCAGCGGTGTCACAATTGTCATCCTTAGACAAACGCCCCGAAGGGGTGCACCCGAAGCCTTACGACTTAACGCATCTGCTACCACATTGGCCTTCCCAGGGTGGTAGTGTATCTCACAATCATAGTCTTTCAATACATCCAACCATCTTCTCTGTCTCATATTGAGGTTTGCCTGATCCATCAAGTACTTCAAACTCTTGTGGTCCGTGAAGATGGTGCACTTCACTCCATACAAATAGTGTCTCCAAATCTTGAGAGCGAAGACCACCGCTCCCAATTCCAAATCATGAGTGGGGTAGTTAGCTTCATGGGGCTTCAACTGTCGCGAGGCGTAAGCAATCACCTTGCCTCGTTGCATCAAGACTGCCCCCAATCCCGTGATAGATGCATCGCAATGAACTACCATGTCCTCCATGCCTTCAGGCAACGTCAAAACCGGAGCTTCACACAATTTCCGCCGCAAAGTCTCAAAAGCCTGCTGCTGCTCCTCACCCCACCGAAAAGCAGCGTTTTTCTTAGTTAGCCGAGTCAAAGGTACCGCAATCTTTGAGAAGTCTTGGATGAAACGGCGATAATAACCAGCCAGACCCAAGAAACTTCTAATTTCAGAGGGAGTATTCGGAACCTCCCACCGCATCACGGCCTCCACTTTAGCCGGGTCTACCATGATTCCTTGCTCATTGACAACGTGACCCAAAAACTGAACCTCCCGTAGCCAAAAGTCACACTTGGATAATTTTGCATAAAGCTTCTCCTTCCTTAAGGTCTCTAATACTTCCTTTAAGTGTTGTTCATGTTGCTCCCTGCTCCGAGAGTAAACTAAGATATCGTCAATGAAAACTATAACCGACCGATCCAACATCGGTCGACACACTCGATTCATTAAATCCATAAAAGCTGCAGGGGCATTGGTTAGTCCGAACGGCATCACTACAAACTCGAAGTGGCCGTACCTCGTCCTAAAAGCCGTTTTCGGGATGTCTTCCTCCCGTACTCGCATTTGATGGTATCCTGACTGCAAATCAATTTTTGAAAACCACGAAGCCCCCTGCAGTTGATCGAATAAGTCGTCGATGCGAGGTAATGGATATCGATTTTTCACCGTAAGCTTGTTCAGCTCACGATAATCTATGCACATCCTATTGGAACCATCCTTCTTCTTAACAAATAGAATAGGCGCTCCCCACGGTGAGCAACTGGGCCAAATAAATCCCTTGTCCAAAAGTTCCCTAAGTTGAATAGACAATTCAAGCATTTCTGGAGGCGCAAGACGATACGGTGCTTTAGCTATTGGAGCCGCACCGGGAGTTAAGTCGATCTTAAATTCCACATGTCTCTCTGGCGGTACACCAGGCAGGTCCTCGGGAAAAACATCAGGAAAATCCCGAACCACTGGTATATCACCTGCTTTCTGCTGTGGCTTCTTTTCTCGTGTGTCTACAACATAAGCCACAAATCCCGAACCTCCATGCTGAAAATGTCTGCGTGCCCTAGCAGCTGAACAGAAAACTGCACCTCGATTCTTTCTCTCGCCCTGCACAACCAGCTCTCCCCCACTTGGGGTTTGAATCCACACTCGCTTGTTCTTACAATCGATCCATGATTCATGCTGACCCATCCAATCCATACCGATGATGACTCGAGAGTCACTCAACGGTATAGGGATGAGATCGATCGAAAACTTTATTCCTTGAATCACTACTTTGCATCCCCGATAAACACTAGTCACTTGCACGGCTTTATCATCTGCAATTTCTACTTCTAACGGCCCAGGAAGAGTTCCTAAAGCAATACCGAAACTCTTTCCCAACGCGACAGACACAAAAGAATGACTAGCACCCGAATCAAATAGTGCAAAGGTAGGCATAGAGTTGACTAAGAATGTTCCTAATCAAAGCATAATAGACATATTAATTACACACACCACAAACACGAGGCAAGTAAAGAAAAAGTACCCGTGACGACGTCGGGCGCATCCTGTGCCTCCTCGGCGGTCATGACGAATGCTCGACCCTTGGTCTTAGGGGCTTCCCCTTTCCCTTGCCTACCATCGGTAATCCGGAGTGTAGTGGGTGCCGGATTCTGAACCACTCCCTGAGTCAGACGGGGACATTGGGCCTTGAAGTAGCCTACCTGATTGCAGTTAAAGCAGATTTTGGCCTCCTGTCGACAATCCCTAGCATAGTGGCCCTCTTTGCCACACTTATGGCACACTACTGCCCTACACCGCCCCTCATGGTTTTTCCCACACTTGCCACACTGACCGTGGCTTCTCTGACCATGCCTTCCTTGGTCCCCCCTTTTTGCTTCTTTGATAGCGGATGAGATTGTGTTGGTGCCTGACGCTTCTGCCTTTGTTGGTTCTCTAGTTCCAATTCTCGAGCTCGAGCGGCTGAAATCATGTCGTTAAGAGTTTGGTGCCTGGCAGCAGACACAAACTCCCGTATATCCGTCCGAAGCATTGCCAAATATCGGTTCATCTGCATTTTCTCTGTGGCTGCATACTCTGGGCAAAAGAGCGCCCGCTCGTTAAACTTTTTGGTGATTTCTGCCACTGTCTCTGTGGTCTGAGTCAGGTTCAAGTATTCCTGAGCCAAACGTTCCATCTCTATTTGCGGGACGTACTCTTGTTTGAACTTAGTCGTGAATTCGGCCCAAGTGATAGCCTCTATCTGAGCATCAGTGAGATCTTTAGCCATCATTTCCCACCAATCCTTTGCATCGTCTCTCAACAGGTTTACAGCAAAGATAACCTTTGATTCCTCTGGGCAAAAACAGGTTCTGAAAGCACCCTCTACTGCAGAAATCCATCTTATACTAGCGATTGGATCCCTTCCCCCACCAAACACCGGGACTTGACATGCGGCAAAATCCCGATAAGTCGCCATTCTATCCCTTGGTCTACTAATTGTAGCAAGTCGTTCCTCAATCATCGTTATCAGTTCAGTTTTGATTGTACCGAAGAAACGAGGAATTTCGGCTAGCACCTCGCGTGATACCTCTTCAGCAATTAAGTCTCGTAGCTCCTCATCTGATCGAGTGGGTCGGCTTGGTCCCTCACTAGACCCAGAACCATTACCATTGCTTCTTGTAATAACCACCATTCTGATTGTACAAACAAGATGGTGAGCCCATGCTCATTATATGTGGTTACCCTACCAACCCGACTTTATAGGAGTTTTGGCGACTGACTCTGTTACATGTAAGAATCCTGTTCTTTCGGTAGTACGGGCCCTGTATTATCTTCCACACCTATTCTTACTTGTACCAAACGTCCTTCCAAAATTACTATATAGTCTCTTATTACTATACGGTTCTTGTTTATACGGTTTGTACATTCAACACTTCTTTTTACACTTTCTAGAGTTTCTTTATCATACTTGTGATAAAAGAGAAAAAAACGTTTGCTGATGCCATTAGGTAGTTTTGTTGACGCTTATTTCACACATAATTTTAAGGATAAAATATACAGTTGAATAAGTAATCTTATCCTAATGTCACCACCAGACAAGGAACAACTAATAAAGTCAGATAACTAATTCCAAAGCCATCTGATATTAACTACATGCAATTCAAGCGTTCATTTAACTTTCTAACAGTATAAGCACAGTTTCAGTTGCACATAATTGTCATCATATAAGGCAATCAGACATCCTAAATCATGCAATTATAACATGCAATTCCTGAGTGAATCCTTAGTATACTCTTTATCATATCAGGTTTCTAGCATATACATGAATGCAGATATTTTGAGAATCATTTACTCACTTAAGCTCCGGCTGACCGCACGCATCGCATTCCTTTTCTTTTTAAAATTCTAACTTTTTTTTTGTAAAACTCTCAGTCCTCAGCTTGAGTTCAGATTTACCCGAAAGTTTATCTAAATCCCTCAAACTAAGGCTCTGATACCAACTTGTAACGCCCCAGATTTTCAAGTCAAATTTTTCTTTTTGAAAACCAAATATTGATTTATAAATGGATATTTTACAAATAGAGAAATCAGCCATAGTATTGATTTTAGCAAAATACATATAGAAACTCATGTCCTTTATTCTTCACATAAATTATTTATAAAGTAGCGGAAGTCTTGGAAATAGTGGAATGCGGTGCGTCAGGTTGGAGCCTTCCCTCTGTCTCTGCCATTATCTGAAAATGTTAAATATCAACGGGGTAAGCACAAAGCTTAGTGAGTTCCTCAAAATACCATACGATCCATCACATAACATACAACACATAATAACCATTCATATGTCTGTGAGACTCGCGGGCTATCCCTGTTCCGCCTGAAGACTCACGGGCAGTTCCCGTTCCGTCTTATCGCTCGCAGGCTTTTCCCGTTCTGTCTAATGACTCGCAGGCTATTCCCGTTCCGCCTATTGGCTCGCGGGCTATCCCGTTCCGTCCACAAACAATCATTATCATAGCAATAATTCATACAATTATCATAACAGGTAAGATCACCTTAGTCTAACATATCTTCCTTCCTACGCATGCAATATCACCTATAGTATAGTGAGAAGACTCACCTGATTATAGTTGACTATATCGTTTATCTTTCTCGGCTTTGTATTTCCTTCAACTTTAACTGTTAACATAATAAGAAATCTATTATTTCTTAATCCTTAACTATATTGTAGTCGCATCATTAAACCCTTCAGTAATTCCAATATGATACTCCATGATTTATCAAGTAAAGAACAGCCAGGTAGAAGATTAGATGGGGTGGCAGGATCCTTTCAGCATTTTAGCCTTTCGGAAAATCCAACAACCAGATCCCAAGTAATCGGCCTAGTCACCGTCCTCGTAAGTAAATCAATCGGTATTATTTTCGGAATTACGAATTGTTATAATAACGACATTTTAAGGTTTTTGTTTACTATTGTTAGAAATGAGTATAATATAACATATGGTATACTTATTAAATATTCTACTTCTTAACACAAAAACTATTTTACAATACCTAATTAAGCTATAGAAAAGTTTGTAGTTACCTTATGACCAGTCGTCGGAACCTATAACTTCTTCGCTAGGCTTTTGAGCTTCCTTCCGCTCACTTCTTACACTCTAGTGCTTAGAAACCTCTATATATTGGATTGAGATTTGTTGGTGTGGTTTATGAGATGTTTTGGGGGGTATTTATACTTGAATTCTTGAATAAAAAATGGCATGACACTTTTGACAAAAGATTTTAATAATATAATTTTGTTGAAATTAAAGGCCTTCTAGAATCAGTCTGTTCAAGACTGGTTTAGCCGATCTTAAACCCATTAAATTCACGTTTTTATTTGATATTCAGAAAATTCATCTCAATACCTTTCCAGGGATGTATGGTATGTATTTATACGATGTTTCTATGATTTATTATGATTTTTTGAAAACAGACTATCTAATCTGTCAATTTCGAACTACTTAGTGAAGATTGCATTTTTAACCATATATAACTCCACTTTAAAGCTTACAATTATTTTTAAGAATTGTACTAGACTCAATTTGTAAACTTTGTGCACTAGTTTGAGGTCCAAACAATGTTCCTATAATTAATTATGATATTTCTAAAAACATCACAAAATGCTGATTTTCATATGAAATTGTAACTAAAGTTTTTCTTAGTTTTTTTTAACAACCAAAAATCATAGAATTCACAACAATTATAACTAAATGCAATAAATGGAATACATGTCTTACAACTTGTAACACCCCAGATTTTCAAGTCAAATTTTTCTTTTTGAAAACCAAATATTGATTTATAAATGGATATTTTACAAATAGAGAAATCAGCCATAGTATTGATTTTAGCAAAATACATATAGAAACTCATGTCCTTTATTCTTCACATAAATTATTTATAAAGTAGCGGAAGTCTTGGAAATAGTGGAATGCGGTGCGTCAGGTTGGAGCCTTCCCTCTGTCTCTGCCATTATCTGAAAATGTTAAATATCAACGGGGTAAGCACAAAGCTTAGTGAGTTCCTCAAAATACCATACGATCCATCACATAACATACAACACATAATAACCATTCATATGTCTGTGAGACTCGCGGGCTATCCCTGTTCCGCCTGAAGACTCACGGGCAGTTCCCGTTCCGTCTTATCGCTCGCAGGCTTTTCCCGTTCTGTCTAATGACTCGCAGGCTATTCCCGTTCCGCCTATTGGCTCGCGGGCTATCCCGTTCCGTCCACAAACAATCATTATCATAGCAATAATTCATACAATTATCATAACAGGTAAGATCACCTTAGTCTAACATATCTTCCTTCCTACGCATGCAATATCACCTATAGTATAGTGAGAAGACTCACCTGATTATAGTTGACTATATCGTTTATATTTCTCGGCTTTGTATTTTCTTCAACTTTAACTGTTAACATAATAAGAAATCTATCATTTCTTAATCCTTAACTATATTGTAGTCGCATCATTAAACCTTTCAGTAATTCCAATATGATACTCCATGATTTATCAAGTAAAGAACAGCCAGGTAGAAGATTAGATGGGGTGGCAGGATCCTTTCAGCATTTTAGCCTTTCGGAAAATCCAACAACCAGATCCCAAGTAATCGGCCTAGTCACCGTCCTCGTAAGTAAATCAATCGGTATTATTTTCGGAATTACGAATTGTTATAATAACGACATTTTAAGGTTTTTGTTTACTATTGTTAGAAATGAGTATAATATAACATATGTTATACTTATTAAATATTCTACTTCTTAACACAAAAACTATTTTACAATACCTAATTAAGCTATAGAAAAGTTTGTAGTTACCTTATGACCAGTCGTCGGAACCTATAACTTCTTCGCTAGGCTTTTGAGCTTCCTTCCGCTCACTTCTTACACTCTAGTGCTTAGAAACCTCTATATATTGGATGAGATTTGTTGGTGTGGTTTATGAGATGTTTTGGGGGGTATTTATACTTGAATTCTTGAATAAAAAATGGCATGACACTTTTGACAAAAGATTTTAATAATATAATTTTGTTGAAATTAAAGGCCTTCTAGAATCAGTCTGTTCAAGACTGGTTTAGCCGATCTTAAACCCATTAAATTCACGTTTTTATTTGATATTCAGGAAATTCATCTCAATACCTTTCCAGGGATGTATGGTATGTATTTATACGATGTTTCTATGATTTATTATGATTTTTTGAAAACAGACTATCTAATCTGTCAATTTCGAACTATTTAGTGAAGATTGCATTTTTAACCATATATAACTCCACTTTCAAGCTTACAACTATTTTTAAGAATTGTACTAGACTCAATTTGTAAACTTTGTGCACTAGTTTGAGGTCCAAACAATGTTCCTATAAATAATTATGATTTTTCTAAAAACATCACAAAATGCTGACTTTCATATGAAATTGTAACTAAAGTTTTTCTTAGTTTTTTTTAACTACCAAAAATCATAGAATTCACAACAATTATAACTAAATGCAATAAATGGAATACAGGTCTTACAACTTGTAACGCCCCAGATTTTCAAGTCAAATTGTTTTTTTGAAAACCAAATATTGATTTATAAATGGATATTTTACAAATAGAGAAATCAGCCATAGTATTGATTTTAGCAAAATACATATAGAAACTCATGTCCTTTATTCTTCACATAAATTATTTATAAAGTAGCGGAAGTCTTGGAAATAGTGGAATGCGGTGCGTCAGGTTGGAGCCTTCCCTCTGTCTCTGCCATTATCTGAAAATGTTAAATATCAACGGGGTAAGCACAAAGCTTAGTGAGTTCCTCAAAATACCATACGATCCATCACATAACATACAACACATAATAACCATTCATATGTCTGTGAGACTCGCAGGCTATCCCTGTTCCGCCTGAAGACTCACGGGCAGTTCCCGTTCCGTCTTATCGCTCGCAGGCTTTTCCCGTTCTGTCTAATGACTCGCAGGCTATTCCCGTTCCGCCTATTGGCTCGCGGGCTATCCCGTTCCGTCCACAAACAATCATTATCATAGCAATAATTCATACAATTATCATAACAGGTAAGATCACCTTAGTCTAACATATCTTCCTTCCTACGCATGCAATATCACCTATAGTATAGTGAGAAGACTCACCTGATTATAGTTGACTATATCGTTTATCTTTCTCGGCTTTGTATTTCCTTCAACTTTAACTGTTAACATAATAAGAAATCTATCATTTCTTAATCCTTAACTATATTGTAGTCGCATCATTAAACCCTTCAGTAATTCCAATATGAACGCCATGATTTATCAAGTAAAGAACAGCCAGGTAGAAGATTAGATGGGGTGGCAGGATCCTTTCAGCATTTTAGCCTTTCGGAAAATCCAACAACCAGATCCCAAGTAATCGGCCTAGTCACCGTCCTCGTAAGTAAATCAATCGGTATTATTTTCGGAATTACGAATTGTTATAATAACGACATTTTAAGGTTTTTGTTTACTATTGTTAGAAATGAGTATAATATAACATATGTTATACTTATTAAATATTCTACTTCTTAACACAAAAACTATTTTACAATACCTAATTAAGCTATAGAAAAGTTTGTAGTTACCTTATGACCAGTCGTCGGAACCTATAACTTCTTCGCTAGGCTTTTGAGCTTCCTTCCGCTCACTTCTTACACTCTAGTGCTTAGAAACCTCTATATATTGGATTGAGATTTGTTGGTGTGGTTTATGAGATGTTTTGGGGGGTATTTATACTTGAATTCTTGAATAAAAAATGGCATGACACTTTTGACAAAAGATTTTAATAATATAATTTTGTTGAAATTAAAGGCCTTCTAGAATCAGTCTGTTCAAGACTGGTTTAGCCGATCTTAAACCCATTAAATTCACGTTTTTATTTGATATTCAGAAAATTCATCTCAATACCTTTCCAGGGATGTATGGTATGTATTTATACGATGTTTCTATGATTTATTATGATTTTTTGAAAACAGACTATCTAATCTGTCAATTTCGAACTACTTAGTGAAGATTGCATTTTTAACCATATATAACTCCACTTTCAAGCTTACAACTATTTTTAAGAATTGTACTAGACTCAATTTGTAAACTTTGTGCACTAGTTTGAGGTCCAAACAATGTTCCTATAATTAATTATGATTTTTCTAAAAACATCACAAAATGCTGATTTTCATATGAAATTATAACTAAAGTTTTTCTTAGTTTTTTTTAACAACCAAAAATCATAGAATTCACAACAATTATAACTAAATGCAATAAATGGAATACATGTCTTACAACTTGTAACACCCCAGATTTTCAAGTCAAATTTTTCTTTTTGAAAACCAAATATTGATTTATAAATGGATATTTTACAAATAGAGAAATCAGCCATAGTATTGATTTTAGCAAAATACATATAGAAACTCATGTCCTTTATTCTTCACATAAATTATTTATAAAGTAGCGGAAGTCTTGGAAATAGTGGAATGCGGTGCGTCAGGTTGGAGCCTTCCCTCTGTCTCTGCCACTATCTGAAAATGTTAAATATCAACGGGGTAAGCACAAAGCTTAGTGAGTTCCTCAAAATACCATACGATCCATTACATAACATACAACACATAATAACCATTCATATGTCTGTGAGACTCGCGGGCTATCCCTGTTCCGCTTGAAGACTCACGGGCAGTTCCCGTTCCGTCTTATCGCTCGCAGGCTTTTCCCGTTCTGTCTAATGACTCGCAGGCTATTCCCGTTCCGCCTATTGGCTCGCGGGCTATCCCGTTCCGTCCACAAACAATCATTATCATAGCAATAATTCATACAATTATCATAACAGGTAAGATCACCTTAGTCTAATATATCTTCCTTCCTACGCATGCAATATCACCTATAGTATAGTGAGAAAGCGTGGCAAGTGTGGGAAAAACCATGAGGGGCAGTGTAGGGCAGTAGTGTGCCATAAGTGTGGCAAAGAGGGCCACTATGCTAGGGATTGTCGACAGGAGGCCAAAATTTGCTTTAACTGCAATCAGGTAGGCCACTTCAAGGCCCAATGTCCCCGTCTGACTCAGGGAGTGGTTCAGAATCCGGCACCCACTACACTCCGGATTACCGATGGTAGGCAGGGAAAAGGGAAAGCCCCTAAGACCAAGGGTCGAGCATTCGTCATGACCGCCGAGGAGGCACAGGATGCGCCCGACGTCGTCACGGGTACTATTTCTTTACTTGCCTCGTGTTTGTGGTGTGTGTAATTAATATGTCTATTATGCTTTGATTAGGAACATTCTTAGTCAACTCTATGCCTACCTTTGCACTATTTGATTCGGGTGCTAGTCATTCTTTTGTGTCTGCCGCGTTGGGAAAGAGTTTCAGTATTGCTTTAGGAACTCTTCCTCGGCCGTTAGAAGTAGAAATTGCGGATGATAAAGCCATGCAAGTGACTAGTGTTTATCGGGGATGCGAAGTAGTGATTCAAGGAATAAAGTTTTCGATCGATCTCATCCCTATACCGTTGAGTGACTCTCGAGTCATCATCGATATGGATTGGATGGGTCAGCATGAATCATGGATCGATTGTAAGAACAAGCGAGTGTGGATTCAAACCCCAAGTGGGGGAGAGCTGGTTGTGCAGGGCGAGAGAAAGAATCGAGGTGCAGTTTTCTGTTCAGCTGCTAGGGCACGCAGACATTTTCAGCATGGAGGTTCGGGATTTGTGGCTTATGTTGTAGACACACGAGAAAAGAAGCCACAGCAGAAAGCAGGTGATATACCGGTGGTTCGGTATTTTCCTGATGTTTTTCCCGAGGACCTGCCTGGTGTACCGCCAGAGAGACAGGTGGAATTTAAGATCGACTTAACTCCCGGTGCGGCTCCAATAGCTAAAGCACCGTATCGTCTTGCGCCTCCAAAAATGCTTGAATTGTCTATTCAACTTAGGGAACTTTTGGACAAGGGATTTATTCGGCCCAGTTGCTCACCGTGGGGAGCGCCTATTCTATTTGTGAAGAAGAATGATGGTTCCAATAGGATGTGCATAGATTATCGTGAGCTGAACAAGCTTACGGTGAAAAATCGATATCCATTACCTCACATCGACGACTTATTCGATCAACTGTAGGGGGCTTCGTGGTTTTCAAAAATTGATTTGCGGTCAGGATACCATCAAATGCGAGTACGGGAGGAAGACATCCCGAAAACGGCTTTTAGGACGAGGTACGGCCACTTCGAGTTTGTAGTGATGCCGTTCGGACTAACCAATGCCCCTACAGCTTTTATGGATTTAATGAATCGAGTGTGTCGACCGATGTTGGATCGGTCGGTTATAGTTGTCATTGACGATATCTTAGTTTACTCTCGGAGCAGGGAGCAACATGAACAACACTTAAAGGAAGTATTAGAGACCTTAAGGAAGGAGAAGCTTTATGCAAAATTATCCAAGTGTGACTTTTGGCTACGGGAGGTTCAGTTTTTGGGTCACGTTGTCAACGAGCAAGGAATCATGGTAGACCCGGCTAAAGTGGAGTCCGTGATGCGGTGGGAGGTTCCGAATACTCCCTCTGAAATTAGATGTTTCTTGGGTCTGGCTGGTTATTATTGCCGTTTCATCCAAGACTTCTCAAAGATTGCGGTACCTTTGCCTCGGCTAACTAAGAAAAACGCTGCTTTTCGGTGGGGTGAGGAGCAGCAGCAGGCTTTTGAGACTTTGCAGTGGAAATTGTGTGAAGCTCCGGTTTTGACGTTGCCTGAAGGCATGGAGGACATGGTAGTTTATTGCGATGCATCTATCACGGGATTGGGGGCAGTCTTGATGCAACGAGGCAAGGTGATTGCTTACGCCTCGCGACAGTTGAAGCCCTATGAAGCTAACTACCCCACTCATGATTTGGAATTGGGAGCGGTGGTCTTCGCTCTCAAGATTTGGAGACACTATTTGTATGGAGTGAAGTGCACCATCTTCACGGACCACAAGAGTTTGAAGTACTTGATGGATCAGGCAAACCTCAATATGAGACAGAGAAGATGGTTGGATGTATTGAAAGACTATGATTGTGAGATACACTACCACCCTGGGAAGGCCAATGTGGTAGCAGATGCGTTAAGTCGTAAGGCTTCGGGTGCACCCCTTCGGGGCGTTTGTCTAAGGATGACAATTGTGACACCGCTGCTTGAGCTGATTAGGAAAGCTCAGATGGAAGCAAGCAAGAGCGAGAATCAGAAAGGTGAGATAATTGTGGGTCAGTTGGCAGCTATGGTCAAAGATAGTAGGGATTTGTTAACTAGCCATGAGAGAATTTGGGTACCGAAGCTGGGCGGGGTTCGTCAAACCCTATTGGAGGAGGCACATAAATCCAGGTTCTTTATCCACCCTGGAGCAACTAAAATGTATAGGGATCTACGCGAATATTATTGGTGGCCGGGCATGAAAAGGGAAGTAGCCTGGTTTGTCGAAAGATGCATGACCTGTCGTAAGGTCAAGGCCGAGCACCAACGGCCTCATGGTAAAGTTGCAGCCTCTTGAGTTCCCAGAATGGAAATAGGAGCATATCACAATGGATTTCATCACGAAGTTGCCAAGAACCCCTTGTCATATGGACACTATTTGGGTTATCGTGGATAGGTTGACTAAAAGTGCTCATTTTCTCCCCATCCAAGAGACTTACTCTGCAAAGGAATTGGCTAAGGTCTACGTAGATGAGATTATCTCTCGGCATGGTATACCGGTTTCGGTGATATCCGACCGGGATGTCCGATTTACGTCTAGGTTTTGGAAGAAGTTTCATGAGGAATTAGGCACTCGCCTTCATTTCAGCACAGCATATCATCCTCAGACGGATGGGCAAAGTGAAAGGACGATTCAAACGCTGGAGGATATGCTTAGGGCATGTATTATCGATTTTGGCGGGAGTTGGGATTCCCATCTCCCTTTAGCTGAGTTTTCTTACAATAACAGTTATCACGCGAGCATTGGCAGGGCTCCCTTTGAGATGTTGTATGGAAGGAAATGTCGGACTCCTATTTGCTGGGGCGAGGTTGGCCAGCGGGTATTGGGTAGTACTGAGGTAGTAATCAAGACAACTGAGTTAATTCAGAAGGTTCGGGAGAGGTTGTTAACGGCCCAGAGTCGACAGAAAAGTTATGCAGATCGGCGGCGGTCCGATCTCGAGTTTCAAGTGGGAGATTATGTTCTTCTCAAGGTTTCACCTTGGAAGGGAGTCATCCGTTTTAGGAAGCGAGGAAAGCTTGGCCCTAGGTACATTGGACCTTACCGAATCACTGCCCGTGTAGGTAAGGTAGCTTACTGGTTGGAGCTGCCCGAGCAGCTTAGTCAGATTCACGACACGTTTCACGTTTCGCAGCTTAGGAAGTGCATTACGGAGGAATCTACAATAGTACCTTTGGAGGATATTCAATTAGATGAACGCCTGAACTATGAACTATGTGGAGTGTCCTATAGCTATCTTAGAAAGAAAGACAAAATCCTTGCGTAATAAAGTGGTAGTACTGGTGAAGGTACAATGGAAACATCGAAAAGGCTCTGAATGCACATGGGAGCCCGAGAGGGAGATGCGAGAACATTACCCCGAGTTATTTGAGAATACAAATTTCGAGGACGAAATTCAAAGAAGTGGGGGTGACTTGTAAGACCTGTATTCCATTTATTGCATTTAGTTATAATTGTTGTGAATTCTATGATTTTTGGTAGTTAAAAAAACTAAGAAAAACTTTAGTTACAATTTCATATGAAAATCAGCATTTTGTGATGTTTTTAGAAAAATCATAATTAATTATAGGAACATTGTTTGGACCTCAAACTAGTGCACAAAGTTTACAAATTGAGTCTAGTACAATTCGTAAAAATAGTTGTAAGCTTGAAAGTGGAGTTATATATGGTTAAAAATGCAATCTTCACTAAGTAGTTCGAAATTGACAGATTAGATAGTCTGTTTCAAAAAATCATAATAAATCATAGAAACATCGTATAAATACATACCATACATCCCTGGAAAGGTATTGAGATGAATTTTTTGAATATCAAATAAAAACGTGAATTTAATGGGTTTAAAATCGGCTAAACCAGTCTTGAACAGACTGATTCTAGAAGGCCTTTAATTTCAACAAAATTATATTATTAAAATCTTTTGTCAAAAGTGTCATGCCATTTTTTATTCAAGAATTCAAGTATAAATACCCCCCAAAACATCTCATAAACCACACCAACAAATCTCAATCCAATATATAGAGGTTTCTAAGCACTAGAGTGTAAGAAGTGAGCGGAAGGAAGCTCAAAAGCCTAGCGAAGAAGTTATAGGTTCCGACGACTGGTCATAAGGTAACTACAAACTTTTCTATAGCTTAATTAGGTATTGTAAAATAGTTTTTGTGTTAAGAAGTAGAATATTTAATAAGTATAACATATGTTATATTATACTCATTTCTAACAATAGTAAACAAAAACCTTAAAATTTCGTTATTATAACAATTCGTAATTCCGAAAATAATACCGATTGATTTACTTACGAGAACGGTGACTAGGCCGATTACTTGGGATCTGGTTGTTGGATTTTCCAAAAGGCTAAAATGCTGAAAGGATCCTGCCACCCCATCTAATCTTCTACCTGGCTGTTCTTTACTTGATAAATCATGGAGTATCATATTGGAATTACTGAAGGGTTTAATGATGCGACTACAATATAGTTAAGGATTAAGAAATGATAGATTTCTTATTATGTTAACAGTTAAAGTTGAAGGAAATACAAAGCCGAGAAAGATAAACGATATAGTCAACTATAATCAGGTGAGTCTTCTCACTATACTATAGGTGATATTGCATGCGTAGGAAGGAAGATATGTTAGACTAAGGTGATCTTACCTGTTATGATAATTGTATGAATTATTGCTATGATAATGATTGTTTGTGGACGGAACGGGATAGCCCGTGAGCCAATAGGCGGAACGGGAATAGCCTGCGAGTCATTAGACAGAACGGGAAAAGCCTGCGAGCGATAAGACGGAACGGGAACTGCCCGTGAGTCTTCAGGCGGAACAGGGATAGCCCGCGAGTCTCACAGACATATGAATGGTTATTATGTGTTGTATGTTATGTGATGGATTGTATGGTATTTTGAGGAACTCACTAAGCTTTGTGCTTACCCCGTTGATATTTAACATTTTCAGATAATGGCAGAGACAGAGGGAAGGCTCCAACCTGACGCACCGCATTCCACTATTTCCAAGACTTCCGCTACTTTATAAATAATTTATGTGAAGAATAAAGGACATGAGTTTCTATATGTATTTTGCTAAAATCAATACTATGGCTGATTTCTCTATTTGTAAAATATCCGTTTATAAATCAATATTTGGTTTTCAAAAAGAAAAATTTGACTTGAAAATCTGGGGCGTTACAGACAACGAAAAATTCATTAGCTCAAATATGAGAATGGCTGGGGCATCAGCCACACTTGCCGGAACCCGAGGCGGGTGATTTTTGTACCAATGAGGTCGTGGATGAACCTACATCACCCGAACATGTGATGGAAGGTCATACACCTTGGGAGATTCATGAGACCGCTGAGATGGTTGAGATGATTGTTGATGTACACCCCAAACCACGATGGCCAAATCGTCTAAGGGTGGAACGGAATGCAGTATCACAACCATTGCATACATTTAAACATAAGTAGATAAACAACCATCATACATTATAATTGGAAAGTTACATGTTCAAAATGTTATTGTTTCAACCCAATTACAGTATGACAACAAAATAAACAAAAGTGATGTCTTCGCGTCCCATCCCAAAAAGGGTAGTCGTACCTGACTAATGGTTATCTGAGAATAAAAGTAGTTTTACAAGTGTCAACATTACGTTGGTGAGTTCATAAGATTTTGTAGTGAGAAAGCTCAGTATTTCATTTGTAAAAACCGGTAGCATTTGTAACAAGAAAAACAATATTTTCTTAAACATAAAATGTAGTTTTAAATCCATAAAACTCGTGTGTATAAGTAAAACCATACTTATTTGTATATTGATAAAATGTAATTTGTTATCATAAACCAAAGTGTATAAGTAATTCTTTACTTATATTTCGTGTAAAACAAAATGTAGTTTTATATTTACATAAAACCAAGTGAAGATGGTTTTCCCAAACCAAGGATATTCGTTATCATTACACGTGATTTATTATAACCTCGCTATGACCTGATGGCCCAGCACGACGCTCTTCGAACGTCACAATGTTAAGACATTTGTCACCCTTGACCCGTCGGTCGTAGTTGTAGCTAACAACCATAGGTGGGGGTTGTCAATCCCATATAGATCTATACATAACTATCTCGCTCATAAACGATTAAGGCTATAAATTGGGAATTATTGAGTACTTCTTTTAGTACGGTGAAGAATGTCTCACATAACTACCTAACGTGATGTTTTATCCTAGTTCGTAACTAAAATAAAATCCCTTTGTGTTTGTAATTATCAAAATATACATAACTACCCAACGTGATGTTTTATTCAAAGCTTGGTAACTTGTGTATGGCTTGATCTTCAAGACTTGTCTATGGTTCAAGATCAAGAGTGTGAATAAAAGAATAACAAATGATGATGGTAGAAAAGGTATTAGAAGCTTGGAATGGACATGAACTTACCAAGATCTTCTTGCAAAACACTTGGAAAAGCTTGGAACAATTTCGAAATTCTTGAAGAAATTTGAGAGTGTATGTGAAGAGAGTTTGGAGATGAAGTGAAGGTGGGGAGAGGGTGGAAATCGTCCCACATATATAGGAGGGAGGAAGATGGTGTATGTTGCATGGGAACTTGCTAATGCATGACATATGTATTATTTAATTAAGGGTATGACTCTTTTGTTTATTTTAATCAAGGGTATGTCACCTAGGGTGGCTTGTAATGATCATAAGAGACAAAAATGTCTTTATAAATTTGTGGCAAAATGTGTTGTGTAGTTGTATAAATTTGAGAGATATAATTACTAATAAATATGTTAATCAATATTAACAATAAAAATATTAGTAAACATATATTTAGATTGATCCCCAATTCGTTAGGTGGAAATATAAGCGTCTACACGCGGTAAATTTCCGAATACGTGGTATATGACATTTTACCAGAAAAATAATCGGAATATAGAATTAAATACTAGATCATATTACATTCTATAAAATGTGTTCCGATATTTCATACTTAATGTTTAAGGCACGCTGTAATGCATTTAAATGCCCAATTCCCGTGTATATTTATCGTTCCCAGCGGCTGAACTGCTGTAACTTTTGCATGCGAACTCCGTTTTCGACGTTCTATATGTCTACAGATTTGTGAGCACGAATACATCGCATTATGAATATTAATTATACCAAAATAATATTTGTGCGTTTTATCGAATTTCTATGCTACTGTAGTCTATTATACGTATTTATAGCGTTTACTCGATAATTGATTCGAACTGGCGTCTGTAGTATTATAACATCCAATAATACAATAGGAAGGTTATGAAAATTACATTTCAACATTTTAACCTAATTTACGTTTTAGTTGACTTTCGTTGACTTTTGTTGACCACAATTGACGGTTGTCACATCATCCCCCCGTTGAAAGGAATTTCGTCCCAAATTAATTTTAGATATTGGGCTCCTAGAGATTTTGGAATAGTTAGGGATACTTCTGTTTCATCTGATCCTCACGTTCCCAAGTAAACTCAGGTCCTCGCTTAACGTTCTAGCGGACCTTTACTATTGGAATATGACTTTGTTTTGTTCTTTTGACTTGCCTATCCATGATCTCCACTGGTTCCTCTATAAAGTTCAGGCTTTCGTTGACTTCGATCTCATCTAGAGGAATGACCACGGTTTCATCGGATAGACACTTCTTGAGGTTTGACACGTGAAAAGTGTTATGTACTTTATTGAGCTCTTGGGGTAACTGAAGCTTGTAGGTGACAGGACCAATTCTAGCAAGAATTTCGAAAGGTCCTATGTACCGTGGATTAAGCTTTCCCCGTTTGCCGAAGCGTATCATTCCTTTCTAAGGGGAGACCTTTAACATGACACGGTCACCCACTTGGAATTCTAGAGGCTTGCGTCTTTTGTCGGCATAGGTCTTCTATCGATCACGAGACGCTTTCAGTTGTTCCCGTATCTAAACGATCTTTTCCATTATTTCTCGTATAATCTCTGGGCTGATGAGGGTGCTATTCGTCACTAGGCCTTTAGCTAGTTGGGTATCACCAACTTCAGCCCAACATAACGGTGATCTGCATTTGCGCCCGTAAAGAGCCTCAAACGGAGCGACTTTGATGCTGGTGTGATAGCTGTTGTTGTAGGAGAATTCAATCAGTGGAAAATGAACGTCCCATGCCTTGCCAAAGTCTATAACGCAGGCACAAAGCATGTCTTCCAATGTTTGATGGTTCGTTCACTCTAGCCATCTATTTGTGGATGGTAAGTTGTGCTTATATCGAGTCGGGCTCCCAAGGACTTCTGCAGCGATTGCCAAAAGCGCGAAGTAAATCGGCTGTCTCTATCCGAGATTATGGATATTGGTACACCGTTCAGTCTCACGATCTCCTTGAGATATATCCTTGTTAGCTTCCCCATCTTATCTGTCTCCTTGATTGGGAGGAAGTGTGCAGATTTAGTTAGTCTGTCAACAATTACCCAAATGGTGTCGAGCCCACCAGCAGTCTTGGAAGTCAGGACAAGCCAACCCCTCAAACAAATAATGCTAAAGCCAGAAATATCCGAAAGATTGGCCAACTGGGCCATCGAATTAGTGGAGCATGATATCGAGTACAGGCCGCGAGCTAGCATAAAGGGGCAAGGCCTGACAGACTTCTTGATCGAAGTCCCAGACACAGAGGCATGAAACTTTCATAGCATAACCCAATGCCCTGCAACAGACGTAAAATGGACGCTACGTACAGACGAAGCAGCAAGTAAAGAAGGCTCCGACGCCAGACTTATCCTGCAAAGCCCCGATGGGAAAGAAATGACATACGCGTTGAGATTCGACTTCCACACCTCCAATAATGAAGCAGAATACGAGGCACTCTTGGCAGGCATGCATTTAGCCATAGAAAACGGAGCTAAGAATGTAGCGGCCTTAAGTGATTCTATGCTGGTAACCCAATCAGATAAACAATACATACGAGGCAAAGGATTGACGGATGAAGCGATATATGGAAGTAATAACCAACACAGCCAAGGCCTTTTGACCATTTCTTAGTAAAGCAAATACCCAAGTCAGAAAATCGGAGGGTGGACGCGTTGAGCAAGCTGGCATCCACGTCCTTCGACCATCTCACAAAGAGAGTCCTCGTAGAAGTACTAACAGAAAGAAGTATCGACGAAAAATAAGTGAGTGACATAACCAATGAGAGCATTTCCTGGATGACCCCCTTTTATGACTATCTCCGGCATGTCATCCTTCCCCAAGAAGACACAGAAGCAAGGAAGGTCAAAATTAAAGCACCCCAATACTCTATCATCGAAGGGAGGCTATTTTGGATAGGATAGCTCACTCTTTGGTTGACATGCATTACCAAGCGTGAAAGGAAAGAAATGTTGGAAGAAACACATGCTGGGATAGCAGGCGCACACGAAGGAGCGAGATCCCTGACGAGCAAAATCTTACGCATGGGGGTGTACTGGCGTGATATTCACAAGAACGCGATGGAACTGACCAAGAAATGTGTGGAATGCCAAACTTTTGCTCCTGTACAAAACATACCTGCGGCACCACTCACAAGCATGAGCATCCCGTGACTGTTCTATCAATGGGGAATCGACATAGTCGGTCCTTTCCCGGAAGCACCAGGAATGGTTAAATTCCTGATAGTGACAGTGGATTATTTCACTAAGTGGATCGAAGTAGACCGCTGGCGAACATATGCGGTCGGTCATTCATCAAGTTCATGTGGAAATCTATAGTAACAAGGTTTGGCACACCCATAGTACTAATCAACGACAACGACCTGCAATTCACCGAAAACCCCTTCAAGGGATGGTGCGCCGACAGACAGATCCAATAGCGATTCACATCCGTCACTCATCCACAGGATAATGGACAAATGGAAGTATCTAACAGAACAATTGCCAATAACATCAAAAAACGGATAGGCAACGCTAAATGGAATTGGGTGGAAGAGCTGCCAAGCGTGCTATGGTCATACAGAACAACACCTAGAGGTGGTGTCACCTCAAATGAAGATAAGTGGTTTATCGTCTAGAGGGTCATGAAAACGGTTTATAGTGCTTGACCATATTCACGCTTAATGAGAGCACAAAGACGACATGTGATGTGTGGGGGTAAATCGGAGAGGTCATAAGGTTCTTGGTTTAAACCTACAAGGATATCATTGAATTGGTCTCTTCTTGTCTATTCACATTAAACTTGGGTTTAATCTTCGTGACACCTAGGAGGCGTCATCTGTCTGAGTGAAAGGAAATTATCCAACTTGGTGGGGGATTGTTGGAAATTTAAGGATAAATTGCAAGTTAGGCAATTTCCTTTAACCTACATTGGTGGGGGCAAGAAGTTTTTGTGGGTTTATAACATTATCCCTTTCCTACACCTTCAAAAGATTTAAGTGGATCAAGGGATGGGCCAAGCCCACGCGCGCCGAGCCGGGTCGTGGATACGAAATAGCGTAATTAGGCGCACTTTGTACTTCGCACCGGTCGCTGAGAGCTGATGAGCTTTTATTTTTAAGGGGGTTCGGGTTAGATAGGGTGGACTGACCCGGTCGACGGTTGACCGACGTTGACTTAGTGGGTGACACGCCTAGGTCGTTATGCGGTCAAAAATAAAAAATTAAACCTTACACGCAAACTAGTATAGTAGCAGCAAGGGTGATCTGTAGGAGTCAAGCGGTTAAAATATGTGTCAGAATAAACCAAACTATAATGTCACTCTAAAGTTGGCGGCATTCCATACACTTCCCGAAACCGATAAAACGAAATACCGAAAACTAAAACTATCATTAACCAAACTACTTGCATCCAAACTTCAATCCAAACCAAACTTACTTTCTGATTCCAGAAGTATATTCCAAAAATCAGAAGCATTCAATGATCCAAAACCATTCAACAAACAATAAAACATAAACCGATACCGAAAACGCGAGATAACTTCAAACCGAATGATTATATTAAACGAAAACCAAAACCAGAAGCCACAAGTTTCTGACTTCTGAAAATATCCAAATCAAACTCGTCGCAATAGATTCTACAATCCAGAATCGATGGAATAAAGTGATAACTAAAACTATGAAATACTAAAAATAAATAAAACAATGAAAATACCAACTTATGACTACTGAAATTCGGAATCACGAGTCGAAGAAGCCTAGGTTCAACCTTTGGGTCTGTTCTTCGCTCCCAAAACTCGACCTAGATGCCTCTATTTATAGTTGAAAAATCGAGCAATCCGCGCCACGTATGGGTGAAAATCGCGGCCACGCCCTTATCTATAACCCCGTTTCTCGCTCTTTGAATTTCAAGTCGTCATCTGATCCTTGACTTTCCGCGATGCGCGTGCTCTTAAGGTCGCGGCGCGCGTGTCTTTTCGACTGAAAGTGAACTTCCTTCAAAACTTCTTCATTTTGTACGCCTTTAACCCCTGTTTTATTCTTTTTTCACACACAAGCACTAGACACAAAAAGTGAGTAATACCACAGTTTATGAGATATAATTTCACTCAGAATAGGGCTAAACGACGACTAAAATACATGATATTACTAGGCGTCGTCAGTGGCCATGGTCGCGCCTAGATAAGTACGCAAATTGGATAAGTCCTGGAATCGGATGACGATCAGATTTGAGATCGGATGAGGTTATCCAGCTTCGAATTTCGGTTGGGGTTTTATCCAGAACTTGAATTTCAAAATTCAAATCCAATGGCGTCTATGTGATAAATTCGGCCGGTATAAATATGGCCTCTTGGGTCTCATTTAATTTACACCTCGAATTTCTCTTCTCTCTCTTCTCTGTGTGATTTCTATATCTTAACGTTTCCGAGTATTCACTTTGCGTTTATGCGTTCTTCCATAGCTGTTGGAACGAACAACATTCAGCATTAAATCTTGAGGTTTTATGCTGATAGCTTACAGCCGATGAGCGTCGTAAAAACTTTTAAGGACAGGAGTCATTCCATGCAGTCTCAACGACTAAAGAATCAACGATCTTTATGTTGGTTTTCAATTTCTGTTTCGTATTTTATTTCGTCTGACAACGGGATAGTCTCCTTTTACCTTTCTATAATCAGATTTGGTCACGAAAGATTAAATATGATTTCTGGACGAAATTCGGTAATAAACAATAATAATTGAATTTATTATTATCGACCACTCGATACATAATTTTCAATATTATTTGTCGATCAATTTGCTTTGGTTTTTTCCATTATTCAGAATTAGTTTGTGATACTAACTTCTGGATTGTTTGTCTGAAAAACAACACCTTTTTGTGACAGAAAGTCCCTCGCTAAATCTATCGCCTCTATTTAGTGATGAAAAGATTACAACAATTCATTTAATTCACTAATTTGTTGTTGTTTGCATTTAGCAACGGATTTCAAACGAATTTTTTCGTCTCTAATACCTCCATTTCTAGTGGTATTGCATGATTGTTGTACACATTGGTCATTCATATTGAATGTTGACTATCAAAAATCTGTATGTTAATGAATAGTTAACAAATGGTCAAAAAATTGTTAAAAAACTAACTATAATAACTATTCACATGTGAGTTAGCTTCTGTACAGTTTAGATTCAAAGTCTATATGCAAACGAGCAAAAATTTTGGAAAATAATGTTTTTTTTATGTATCAAGATGGATTTTTGTTTATAGATGGCAGAAAAATTATGTATTAGATATATTTATTAATTTTTTTTCTAAAAAATAGGCCTTAAAAAAATAAGTTTATGCTATAATCATATGCATGCATGTCATTGAAAACATAAATGTACGGATATATAGGGTTTTGTAGTTCATTGTTTTCTTTTACGTTGTTGAACTTTTATCTATTTAGTTATTAATGTGATTAGATCTTCTTGATGATATTACGAAGTTTGTCTTTGTTGCAAAATCATGTTAATTATTGTTATATAGTTTGACTCTTTTAACATTTTCAAGTTTTCAAATAGCTGTATTATCAAGTCTTCGTACACATGCAACTTTCTCAATTAAAAGAAATATATACAACCAAGAATATATACTCCTCCTAAAGCGATGAAATTGAAAATAGGTTGATGAAAGTCATCAAATAATATAGATAATAATTAGTTTGGGTACGTTTTGTCATTGAAAATATGTCGACGAGAGTGAATAACTCAAATATATAATTGTATGATTGCTATGTCAAATTGTCAATACAAAGTCGACGGTAACCAGTTATGGTACCTTTTGTCATTTGACACAGTCAAAAAGTTGATGGCAAATATACGATATATATTATAAAATGTCATTCTAAATTGTGTCAACACCACATATATTCTTTCGAAGTTTCTCTTCACACAAAGATGTCGACACTCGAGTCTCGAGTCTCGACACATGAAATTATAGTTATAAGAACTTATACTCTAAGTAGTGTTTCTCCACACAAAAAATGCCTGCACATAAGCTTATCGTTATCACGATCCTTCTTCTCTACGTAATAAGATCAGAAATTCTACTGTCAGACAGATGCAACTGATGTTGTTGCAAAGTGTAGTCAGTATGAACTCGAAGCTCTTCTCAACTTCAAGGCAGGCCTTGTTGACCCCGAAGATCGCCTTTCTTCATGGAAAGGAAACAACTGCTGTCAATGGCATGGTATTGGTTGTGATAACTCCACCGGTGTTGTTAACATCATTGATCTACACAACCAATATCCTCTGAGCTACGTCGTTCCGCCAGGCAGGTATGGTTTAAGCGGTGAGATTAGACCGTCTTTGGTCAAACTCAAATACTTGACTTATTTTGACTTGAGTCACAACACCTTCGTTGACTACGCGATTCCTGAATTCATTGGTTCGTTAACAAATCTTAGATATCTGAACCTTTCGACAGCAGGGTTTAGTGGTCGAATTCCTCTAAATATAGGAAACCTCTCACAATTGCTGTATCTTGATGTTTCAAGCAACTTTGGTAGTTTAAACGTTGACAATCCTGAATGGTTGACGAATCTTCGTTATCTAAAGCATCTCAAGATGAATAACCTTGACCTCTCAATAGTGGGCCCGGACTGGTCCAGAATCTTGACAAATCTTACTTCACTTACGACTCTTCATCTTCAAGTTTGTCGACTTTCCACTCTTTCACCCGTTTTTCTTCCGGCTCTTTTGGATTTAGACCTCTCTATGAATAGCTTTAATTCCAAATTTCCCGATTGGGTTTCGAACCTCACCAGTCTTTCTTCCTTAGATTTAAATAGTTGTGGGTTTTATGGAAGAATTCCTCTAAGTCTAAGTGAGCTACCAAATTTAAGGTCCGTAAGCTTGGCCATGAATTACAATCTCACAGGTAGCTGCACACAGTTGTTTAGAGGAAGTTGGCCAAAGATTGAGGTTCTTGATTTGGGTTCAAACAAATTACACGGTAAAATTCCCGCTTCCATTGGTCAAATGAAATCTCTCACTTATTTGAGTCTATTCGCAAACAACGTGGAGGGTGGGATTCCTGGTTCTATAGGAAAACTTTGCAACTTGAGGTTTTTGGAGGTTTCGGTTAACAACATGACAGGAAATTTGCCCGAGGTTCTTGAAGGGATAGAAACGTGTGTATCCAAAACCCCGATGCCTTCCCTACAGAGGCTATGGTTGACCAACAACAAATTAGTTGGTAGACTGCCCAAATGGCTCGGTGAGTTGGGTAACCTCGAAGAACTTGAATTGGATTACAACCGGCTTGAAGGTCCAATTCCGGTATCTTTAGGGAGCTTGCAACGACTAACCAGTATCGGATTGGCCGGAAACAAGTTAAACGGGACTGTTCCAGAAAGTTTTGGTCAACTTTCGGAGTTGACTAACTTTGATGTCTCTTTCAATGATTTAACTGGCATTGTTTCTGAAACCCATTTCGCAAAGCTAAGTAACCTGACATTCGTGCACCTTTCTTCCAACTCATTGATCTTACGTTTGAATGATGACTGGATCCCTCCATTCCAGGTCAGAAATCTGGATCTGGGTTCATGTCAGGTAGGCCCGTCGTTTCCAAATTGGCTTAAAACTCAAAAAAATATAAACTTTCTTGATCTCTCCAACGCCAGTATTTCTGATTCCATTCCCGATTGGTTTTGGGACATTTCGTTTAATTTATCGTTGTTAAACATTTCTCTAAATCAGATACACGGGAAGTTACCAACTTTATTCGATGTTGTTCCATTTGCCGACATTGATTTGAGTTCAAACCTGTTTGAAGGGCCTATCCCTCTTCCAAATGTTGAAGTCGAATTATTTTCTCTTTCTTTCAATAAATTTTCCGGTGTTATCCCGTATAACATCGGGAAAATCATGCCAAATTTAATCTTCCTCTCGCTTGCAACTTGCAAGTAACCGTTTATCAGGAGAAATCCCGTCGTCTATAGGAGAAATGGTGTTACTCGAAGTCATTGATCTTTCAAATAACTCTTTTACTGGATTCCTCCCGCCAAATTTTGGAAATTTCGTGTACCTTCAAGCGTTAGACCTCGGATTCAACAACTTGTCGGGAGTAATTCCTGAATCTTTTGGCCAATTACAGTTCTTAAAGTCATTGCACTTAGATGACAATAATTTTTCAGGAGAGATCCCTTTATCGTTTAAAAGCTTATCCTGTTAGGATCGAGACACTTAGCATACGAACACTAGACTCACACACTCAGCTCACAAATTAAGAACACCAGAATTTAACGTGGTTCGGTCTAATCTGACCTACGTCCACCAGGTAACTAAGAGTTTATATTCAACTACATTGTTGTGGTGTTGTACATAAATCTCTTCAACTGAAGCTCTATTTATACATATGAGAAGGTATTGTGAAATGTGAAATCAAACTTCTCCAACCTTGGACTCACCAACCATTGACTTCACCAACATCACATTCACCAACTTTGACAAACCACAAGAGTGGCTTCACACTCAACAATCTCCCACTTGAAGCCACGGAACAATCTTCACCTGTGCTTCAACTGTGCATCTGTATTTCTGTAAACTCCTTCTTAGTTACCCCGGCCTTCTCATCAGTTAACCTGAAAGGCCCGTTAAAACTCCCATGAGTTTCAACATGTTCGCCATGACTTAAACTGCCCTTGACCCGTTCTCTGTCCCTATCGGCTCCCACTGAAAACGAACTACCGAATCCTGGAACAATCTGAGAACAAACAACAACACTCTCCATATTTAGCAAGTTATCAAAATCGGAGAGACTTTTACAGCTGAAAACTGATTCTAAATCCACTGTCGTCCTGGACCTATGATTGAAACACGACCTATGCTCCCACTGTTGCAAAACCCTGCAACTGAAACAATACTCTGTGCTCTCATTGCCACAATATCCTTCGACTGATTTTTCTGAACCTTTGCATGCTCGTTCAACCTGAATCTTCCCTGTAGCTTTAGGCTTCTTACTTGCAAAAGGTCACCCTCTTCTGCCCATGAGATTCTGTGAACTGGACTTTGTTTCCCTTCTGAACTGGGACGGTCACTCCCTCAGACGGTAATCTGACCATATACAACGAACATTCATCGTTCACAAGTCTTACCAGAATTCTTGAACCAAGAGTCTTCACTGCCTTCCACTGAGTCACAATGCATCAAACCCAGACACATTCTCAGAAGCAGAATTTCCTCTATTTGAACATCGACTGTAAAGAATGTCCACACCTCAACGTCATGAATAACACCGAACTTTCTGATCCCGTGATTACACCTAAGTCTGCTGACTTTCTAATCACTGCTGGATCTACCGAAAACGGATTTTCACTTAATTACTTGATCTGTTCATCCCATGATCTGTTCTTGAACCCTTGAAACTCTGATCATCGCTGGATTTGTCTGAACGTCTGATCTTTTGTAATTCTCTAATGTTCTCCCTTTACCAATACCACATCTTGAACTTTTTGACACATAAAGCCTCAATCTGTGTCTTCCACCAACTTTTCAATCTTCACTAAACGAAGCCTTGTCTGTACTTAACGACTGTTCTTCTGAACTCTGTTAAATAATCAACCTATTTAAACTACAGCGGAATACCGAACTGAGAATCAGAAACTGAAAATTTAAACTGAATCGATAAAACCCGACAAGCGCTGTTGGCACTAGTTTTCGATTTCTTTAAATTTCTTCTGAGTTCAACTATTCTTCACCGATTAAATAGAATTTTGATTCAACTGTTCTTGGCTCGTTATTTGCAAAATATAATCCCACCCAAATTATTTTCTGGCTAAACTGCCTAAAACAAATGTTTGAGTGACTGTTTTGCGACTTTGACAAAGTTGAGGGACCAAACTACAATTTTCCTGAAGTTCAGGGACCAAACTGCAATTTTTCTTAAGTTCAGGGACCAAACTGCAATTTTTCTGAAGTTCAGGGGCTGTTTTTCAAATTCTGGAACTTCAGGGACCTGTTTTGCAAATTCTGGAAATATGCTACAGTACTGCTACAGGAACCGCTACAGTGAACTGCTACAGTGTCGTCTTCTCCGGCGGACTCCGGCGCTACAGTGTCGTCTTCTCCGGTGAACTGGTTTTTCCGGCCAACTTTCTGGCGAGTTTTGACCAACTTTGACCGGTGATTTGGAGGTCTTTCGATGCTCAAAAAATTCGAAAAAATATATTTTCGGAATCTGCGGAACGAGACCTTTCCAACGGCGTAAACCAAAATCGTTTTTGAGACGAAAACGTTTCGACCCAAAAACAGATCACTCTCTAGAGCTATACCAAGGCTCTAATACCATTTGTTAGGATCGAGACACTTAGCAGACGAACACTAGACTCACACACTCAGCTCACAAATTAAGAACACCAGAATTTAGCGTGGTTCGGTCTAATCTGACCTACGTCCACCAGGTAACTAGGAGTTTATATTCAACTACATTGTTGTGGTGTGGTACATAAATCTCTTCAACTGAAGCTCTATTTATACATATGAGAAGGTATTGTGAAATGTGAAATCAAACTTCTCCAACCTTGGACTCACCAACCTTGGACTCACCAACCATTGACTTCACCAACTTCACATTCACCAACTTTGACAAACCACAAGAGTGGCTTCACACTCAACATATCCGACCTGGAAACATTGGATTTAGCAAACAACAGATTTCATGGAGATATTCCACGATGGCTAGGAGAATGTCTAACAACTCTCAAAATTCTAAGCTTGAGATCAAATTCGTTTTCTGGAGGAATCCCTACAAATTTACCTGGTTTATCGAACATGCAAGTCCTGGATCTTGCCCTAAACAATCTGACCGGAATCATCCCTAGAAACTTGGGAAATCTCACAGCCATGTCTCATGATCAAGTTGTTAATCAGTACCTTATGGTCTTTACCGTGGTGTATACTACAAAGAACGGTTGGTTGTAAATCTGGAAGGCGGGTCTCTACAGTACACCAAAACTCTTTCCATGGTAGCTTACATGGATCTTTCAAGAAACAACCTTCATGGCCATTTCCCTACTGAACTAACAAATTTGATTGGTTTAGTGTTCTTGAATCTTTCAAGAAACCATATCGATGGTCACTTGCCAGATGCCATCTCGAATTTAGTTCAGTTAGGTTCACTTGATCTATCGAGCAACAGGTTTTCAGGTGTCATTCCTTCAAGCTTATCATCGTTAACATTCTTGAGCCGCCTGAATTTATCCAATAATAACTTCTCAGGGAAGATCCCTGTTGGAAATCAGATGTCGACCTTCAACGAATCTTCGTTTTCCGGAAATCGAAATCTTTGTGGGCCCCCTCTTGCTGTAAAATGTGGAAGCAACAGATCTGATGACATACCGTCTGTTCCAAATGATGACAAAGAAGAAAATGAGACCGATGAATGGTTTCCTTTGAGTATTGGACTGGGATTTGCTAGTGGAATTTTTGTCTCTTGTTTGATTCTGTGGATTAAGCGACCTTGGGGTGAAGGCTACTTTTTATTCGTTGAAAGTGTGGTTTGCTGGATCGAGCGAGCTAAAATAAAAACAGCACAAGTCACGGTCACAAAGAAAAAAAATCGGTCGCCCTTGATACTTTATCGGTCTAACGGTGTTTTAAAGGTGAATTTGGTGTGGATGTGTTGTGTCACGTATTCTGAAGGTATTCAGAAGTAATTTGTGTATAAATATTGTGTTGAAGCATTCCAAAGCTATTTTAGAAGTATATGTTGTTAGATGTGAAGGCTTTGACAAACCAACCAAGGTTGGTGAATGGTTGGTGAGTCCAAGGTTGGTGAAGGTTGGTGAGTCTAAGGTTATGGCTAAAGACGCATCAAATATGTTCATACATGCATTTCACATTACCTTCTCATTTATATAAATAGAGACATTCAGTTGAGAACATTTGCACCACACAACACCATGTAACACTGAGAGTGCAGAGTTGCACCAAGAAATAAAACTCCTAGTTACCCACCGTGGACGTATGTCAGTTTTGGACCGAACCACGTTAAATGCTTGTGTTCTTAATTTGTGAGCTGAGTGTGTGAGTTTAGTGTTCGTATGCTAAGTGTCTCGATCCTAACAAGTGGTATCAGAGCCTTGGTATAGCTCCAGAGAGTGATTTTCTGTTTTTGTTCGAACATTTTTTGTCTCAAAAACGATTTTGGTATACGCCGTTGGAAAGGTCTCGTTCCGCAGATTCCGAAAATATATTTTATTGGATTTTTTGACCGCCGGAAGACCTTCAAATCGCCGGTCAAACGTTCGCCGGAATAGTGACCGAAGAAACCAGATCGCTGGAGAAGACGACACTGTAGCACCGGAGTTTCGCCGGAGAAGACGACACTGTTGCGCCGGAGTCCGCCGGAGAAGACGACAGTGTAGCGCCGGAGTCCGCCGGAGAAGACGACACTGTAGCAGTTCACTGTAGCGTCCTGTAGCAGTTCACTGTAGCGGTTCCTGTAGCAGTACTGTAGCAGATTTTCAGAAAATTGCAAAACAGGTCCCTGAAGTTCCAGAATTTGCAAAACAGGTCCCTGAAGTTCCAGAATTTGCAAAACAGGCCCCTGAACTTTCAGGAAAAATGCAGTTTAGTCCCTGAACTTCGGGAAAATTGCAGTTTAGTCCCTGAACTTCAGGAAAATTGCAGTTTGGTCCATCAACTTTGTCAAAGTCGCAAAACAGTCACTCAAACATTTGTTTTGGGCAGTTTAGCGAGAAAATAATTTGGGTGGGGATTATATTTTGCAAATAACGAGTCAAGAACAGTTGAATCAAAATTCTATTTAATCGGTGAAGAACAGTTGAACTCAGAAGAAATTTAAAGAAATCGAAAACCAGTGCCAACTGCGTTTGTCGGGTTTTATCGATTCAGTTTAAATTTTCAGTTACTGATTCTCAATTCGGTATTCCGCTGTAGTTTAAATAGGTTGATTATTTAACAGAGTTCAGAAGAACAGTCGTTAAGTTCAGACAAGGTTTCGTTTAGTAAAGATTGAAAAGTTGGTGGAAGATGCAGATTGAGGCATTATGTTTCAGAAAGTTCAAGGTGTGGTATTGGTAAAGGAAGAAAATTAGAGAATTACAGAAGATCAGACGTTCAGACAAATCCAGCGATAATAAGAGTTTCACGGGTTCAAGAACAGATCATGGGATGAACAGATCAAGTAATTAAGAGAAAATCCATTTTCGGTAGATCCAGCAGTGATTAGAAAGTCAGCAGACTTAGGTGTAATCACGGGATCCAAAAAATTCGGTGTTATTCATGACGTTGAGGTGTGGACATTCTTTAGAGTCGATGTCCAAATAGAGGAAATTCTGCTTCTGAGAATGTGTCTGGGTTTGATGCATTGGGACTCAGTGGAAGGCAGTGAAGACTCTTGGGTCAAGAATTCTGGTGCTTCATTTCACGCTACCCACAGCAGTGAAGCACTGCAGAATCTGAAAGTTGGAGACTTTGGAAAGGTAAGACTTGTGAACGATGAATGTTCGCTGTATATGGTCGGATTACCGTCTGAGGGAGTGACCGTCCCAGTTCAGAAGAGAAACAAAGTCCGGTTCACAGAATCTCATGGGCAGAAGAGGGTGACCTTTTGCAAGTAGGAAGCCTAGAGCTACAAGGAAGATTCAGGTTGAATGAGCATGGAAAGGTTCAGAAAAATCAGTCGAAGGATATTGTGACAATAAGAGCACAGAGTATTGTTTCAGTTGCAGGGTTTTGCAACAGTGGGAGCATAGGTCGTGTTTCAATCATAGGTCCAGGACGACAGTGGATTTAGAACCAGTTTTCAGCTGTAAAAGTCTCTCCGTTTTTGATAACTTGCTAAATATAGAGAGTGTTGTTTTTTGTTCTCAGATTGTTCCAGGATTCGGTAGTTCGTTTTCAGTGGGAGCCGATAGGGATAGAGAACGGGTCAAGGACAGTTTAAGTCATGACGAACATGTTGAAACTCATGGGAGTTTTAACGGGCCTTTCATGTTAACTGATGAGAAGGCCGGGGTAACTAGGAAGGAGCTAAGATCAAATGTTTTTGAAGGTCCGTTGCAAGACTTGGATGGCAGAGAAAGACTACAATGTTCAAGCCTTCAAGTGGGAGATTGTTAGATGTGAAGGCTTTGACAAATCAACCAAGGTTGGTGAATGGTTGGTGAGTCCAAGGTTGGTGAAGGTTGGTGAGTCTAAGGTTATGGCTAAAGACTCATCAAATATGTTCATACATGCATTTCACATTACCTTCTCATTTATATAAATAGAGACATTCAGTTGAGAACATTTGCACCACACAACACCATGTAACACTGAGAGTGCAGAGTAGCACCAAGAAATAAAACTCCTAGTTACCCACCGTGGACGTAGGTCAGTTTTGGACCGAACCAGGTTAAATGCTTGTGTTCTTAATTTGTGAGCTGAGTGTGTGAGTTTAGTGTTCGTATGCTAAGTGTCTCGATCCTAACATATTTCGACTCCAGGGAAACAACAAACTTTTTCCATTTAGTAGGTTTGTTATATATAAACATTTTTTCTCTATTGTTCGTCAAAAAAACATGATTAGGGTCGCAAACGAGAATTTTTAACCTTTTCCGTGTCCGTCTTTTAATTTGTCGCATTCATAGTCCATAATGTATCGATGTCAAATCACTATATTACATATTTTTTTAACTTTCATCCGTTTATTAATGGTAGGAATATTTTATTATATGTCCCCACACTACTAGAAAAAACAGCCATATCCGTAGCATTTGCGACAGCGGCCGTTGAAAATGTACATAGATAACAAAGGATCATAAATCGATCCTCCATTAATAACTTTGCAGAGTACTAACATCAAGTAGCATGAATTTGAATACCTGAAGCCCATATATCAAAGATTTGATGGATCGAATATTTTACACTTGTGCGTTTGTTAGGAAGAAGAATATAGGTAGAAAGTGTTTGGGTAAATAAATGATGGTATTTTTGTTTAAAAAAAAATTTCTAGCTTTTCCAAAAGTTAATAAATTACATTCTTATTACTTATAACTTAGTCAGTTATCAAGAGTTTAAAAAGAAGGTCTTAAAAGAACTTATTTTGTTTTCCAAACACTTCTAAGCTAATCGTGCATTAATGTCCATCTATGGATCCATGATTCTTTCATTAAAATTTAAATGTTGAACTTTTAGCTAATTTTATAATTATGTAGAATTGGTACATTTGCTAGAAAGAACATTTGTTGGAGAACATAAATATGTACTGTATTTATGGAGGCTGAAATTAGGAGCTCAACTCACAAAAAAGCTGATTTGTTGGGGGCTGTCGAAAACAGGCGATAAGTGTGGTTGCCAAAACTGACTATTACTATAACAAGTTGAAGGGAAAACAATTGCACGAGTTTCAATTAGGGTGTGCATGGGTCGATTTTGACCTAAAACCGAATCCAAACCAAATGGAATCGGTTTTCAAATATCTAAAACCAAACCGATTGGTTCGGTCTTTCGATTTTTGGTTTTTCCTCGGTTCGGTTTCGGGTTTGGCGGTTTTAAACTGTATAATTTCAAACTCAGCATATTTGTCCACCAACCAAACCATGACTTAGTTAGGACCAAGCCATCTCTAACAATGTTGAGATATCAATATATAGAGGACTTTGGTGTGTTTTTCTGTTATCAAGCCGATGTGGGACGACTCCCAAGTGAGTTAAAAGACGTGTAGAGATATCAATGTATAGAGGACATATGTGGGTGGAATTTTGTTATCATGCCGATGTGGGACGACTGCCAAGTGAGTTAAAAGACGTGTGGGTGGAATTTTGTTACCAAACCGATGCAAGACGACTGCCAAGTGAGTTAAAAGCCGTGTAGAGCTGCAAAATGAAATGCGTCATGGATTAAGTTCACACTAGAGAGTAGAGACCTCCACTTCCATGGTCCAAAGGCTTAACCACTCAACCAAGGGGCCCCTTTTGCTTTTAATTCACCAACTTTATTTATAATATATGTGCATAAAAATTATTTTTTTTATAAAATCGGTTCGGTTTGGGTTTTTTCGGTATTTAAATTCCCAAAGCCGAAATTTTCTGTTTTTGAAAATGTAGAAACCAATCCATCGGTTTTATATTCAGTTGCCATTTTTCGGTTTATGGTTCGGTTTTGCTTACCCCCTAGTTTCAATACAAAGGCAAGGAAAAGGTTCTACTTATAAGCCTATTATTTCTAATACTGTAATACAAAACGCACCAACTACAAATCTAATATTTGCTTCATAAATCACGGAAAGTGAGTGTTGTGCCTATGAATTAGATATGGGACAAGAGGCAAGTAAGGCCACTACTGAATTTTTTTAATGTGTTGTCATATTAGGTTTAATTATCATAGTTTTTATTTAAACGAGACCAAGCTTGGTTTAATTATCATAGTTTTTATTTAAACGAGACCAAGCTTGGTGTCCGTCAGGCGGATGATGTTTCATATTTTTCTTTGATTCACATTCACCAATGCATCCGTAAAGATATATATGTGTTGGATTGGGTGTCTAAGTCATGCCTTGTAATTGTATTTAACTTGTTAATTGAAGCAAAGTGTATTTGAGTTGCCTTCATAGCTGGAGGAATGATGTAGAGTTCAGTAGAGAGAAAAGTTGATTTATTAATTGTTTAATAAATCAATAGAAATAAATAAATCGTTTATTAATATATTTAAGTATTAATATATTAATTAAAAACTATAATAATTAATTGAGATTTAATCTAGAATTAATTAGATTTAATTTAGTGATTAAATTAATTAATTATAAGTACAGGGACTGGTTTGTATTTATTCAATAGTTGAATAACTGGCAAGCCAGTGTCCAGGAGCCAAAAGTGACGCCAACTTGGAAGCTTCCTCTAGGGTTCACTACAAATAAAATTACATACAGTGGCACAAAGTTTTTGTGCCACTATATCATACTTTTAGTGGCACTTTATATTTTATGACACTGTTTTTTATTCTATTAGCGGCGTTTTATATTTTTGTGACACTAAAACATTTTAAAACCCCCAAAAATAAAACAACTTAAAATGAATTCACTTCCCTCCTCCGTAATACATAGCGGGAAATGAAAAGATGCAATATCACAGATCCCGCCTTGAGTCTCCTCCTTCTTACCTAGCTTCAGGAACGTGTTCTTCTCCATCGTTCCTGAACCGCTGGTCCTCCATTGTTCCACCGATCTGCTCAGTCCTTGGTTGTGTTGCTTGAATCGAGAGAAAGTCCACAAATCAAAGCCGATTCACTATTCTGTACTCACGAAGTCGAGAGACAAAACAACGAAACCTAGTTCCCTACACCGTTGGTCCTACCTTGCTATTTTGTACTCAGAAATCTGCCGATCTGCTCCGTCCCTGGTTTGTGTTGCCGGTTCGAGGGGCAAGTCGACGAATGACAGCCGATTCGCTATTTTGTACTCACGAATTCGAAATCACCGCTGGTCTTCCCTTGCTCCGCCCATCTGTCAACGATCACCTTCAACTACCATCGTCCAAGCATCGAGCACCGTTGAAGGCCATGTCCAAGCACAGAAATGTAAGAATTTTGTGATATATAGTTTATAGAATAGAGCCATATTTGTCAATTGTGCTTGTATTACATATAATTTGTGTGATTCAGAGTCATACACGATGAATAAAAGGTTTGGGTGATTTATAGTCTTTCACTGTATTCAGAAGGGGAACGAATAATGGATGCATAAAAGGTGTTCGATTAAATGCCAATGAAACATTTAATCTCGTGTAAGTGTCATTTTTGTTCAAGGGCAGTATTTTCTTTTGTGAACTTTATAGACTAAATTTGCAAACTTGTATCAGTATTCTCTAGCTGCTGGTCTATTTACATAAGTCTCACATCTATTAATTTGATTGTATCTAGGGTGCTTTTCTTTTGCAGGGTACCGAGTGGTGTTCTTGGGTTAGTATACCAACTTCTCATTGCAGCAATGTAGGAGATTGGTGATTGGGTGATAATGACACAACTTAACACCTTGCTGGCAACATGCTTTAAGCACAACATGGTAATTTCTACTTAAATTCTCTTTACAAAGGTTTTAGGGGGTTGATGACATATATTGGGAACAAACTATCTAGAATTTACTCATTCAATCACCAACGTTCTAATTGACTATTTTTGTTTGAAGGATGGAACTGTAAGGAGTTTTTGACCAAATGGGTATAATTATAAAAATTTATATTGTTTAAAAACCATGGTACAAACATTGATGCTACTAGTACATATTATTTCAAAGAGATTTAGACCATCCCACCGCGACTTAAGAACCGCAAACCTTCTTATGGATGAACACGAAGTAAGGATTACCAAAATACCCTTCTCATTTTTCAATTATTACATGCCATTATCTATACGTCTAAATGTAAGATATAGCAATATTATTCTTTATTATAGCTGACGTGTTAGTTTCAGGATAGTATATAACCCGATTGTTGCTTAAAGACATGCTCTAAAACCGATGTATATAACCCGATTAAAGTTGGGTTTTGTGATATGGAGATGAAGCAAATACTAATGACTTCTATTATATTCTGTCTATACAGTTAGAACTTACAATATTAAGGCAAAATGGCAAGTCAATTACCACTAATTCCAGATAAGTGTACAACTTTGATGCACAGAGTACAACAAGGCTTGTGTGTAATTTGGGTATCTGTGGATATACCTGACCTACCAGAAACCCGAATTCAACAAAAACCAAATACCCGAAATATGTTTAGGGTCGGGTATTAGATAGATTTTCAAACCTAAAATATCCGAAAACCCAAAACCCGAAAAAACCAAAAAAGTTTTTTATATATATTTTCTCATTTATCTTAAATTAATTTTTCACAGGTTCCCTACTCATAATTGAACCCATTACAAACTGGAGTTGGCGCGGTACAACAGGTATTTGTCGCTTCCATCCTTTTATAATTTTCCAAAACTTGATCAAAATCAGTATAGTGGGCAAAATGGTAATTTTACACTGGTTATATTTGGTTTACCAAGGTTTACGACGTACAATCCCAAAGGATACTCATCCAATGCTCAAAGAGTTGCTTGAAAGTTGTTGGCAACAAACTTAACATCCACACCCAACTTCACCCAAATTTTAGACAAATTAAAACAATTAGCAAAATAGGTAAACATTTTAATTTTTATTTCTGGGCTAAAAGTGTTTTTTTATGATTTAGGATTTAAGAATGTAATGTGATGATGTGAATAGGTTGGAAGTGCGGGAGAAGGGCAAAAATGGAAATCAAATAGTGGATTTTTCTCGGGTTTTAAAAAAGGGCACCACTGAAGTGGTGGAAGGCATACTTATAGCATATTAAGGTCATCGGTCTTCTTCAATCATCACTCAAGGATCATATTCAAATGGAGCAATAATGCAAGGTTTATTAGCAATCAAGTTTCGTGTTCTTCCCCAACAAACATTTACTTTGATTGTTTTATGTTTTGAGTGTTACTGGCACAATATTTAGACTTGTTAAAAATTTGAATACATTTTGGTTAAAATATCGAGAATATTGTCGTTTGACAAGTTTTATTTTAATTTATGTAATGACATTGTGTTTTATATTCATTATCTTAGTTGTCTTTTTATTAACTTATATGCCATTTAATACTAAAAAAATACGGACCTATTTTTTAATATAAATCTTTTGCGGTAATGAAATGTATCCCTAAAAGTAGAAAAATGATATTTATTTTAACAAGTATACAGTGGCATAAAAATAGTGCCACTAAAAGCTGCAAGTGGCACAACGAAAAAGTGCCACTAAAAGTCAATAAGCCTGCAGCGACACATTCAAAAAGTGCCACTAAACGGCTTAGTGGCAGCGCTTTTAGTGACACTTTTTTTGTGCCGCTGATTGCCTAAGAGGCTTTTAGTGGCACTTTTTCGGTTTTTAGTGGCACTTTTTGTATGCCACTAAATGCCATTTTATTTGTAGTGGTTGGCGAAAACCCTAATTAGAGTTTAAGGGATCTGGTCCAAGTGGTCAACATGCTTGCCTACTTTGGAGGCTCCTTAGGGTTTCAAGTGTAATCCTAGAAGGCTATAAAAGGAACCCTCTGGCTCCCCATAATTTACGCCTCCCTCTCTCTGTGATTACTCTGCTGGAATATTCTCTCCATTGCTTGGGTGTGACTTGCATTTGAGGCAGGATCTATTTGTTGCTAGCTTCAAGAACAAGATCAAAAAGGTTGGTTATTCTTTATTTGATCTTTAGAAATAATTGTTAGCCTTAGGTTGTTAGTTTATATCTTCATAGAAGAAAACATAGATCTTTCTAGGGTTGCATGTGAACTTAGGATTTTATTTGTTCATTGATTGCTTCAAAACCCTTCAATATGCTCGTTGATCATTTGATTTTATGTGTTCTACTACAATTTTCCAACGTTCAACACGCCCCTGTATGAAGTGAACACGAATTTCAATAGATTCGCTTTCACCATTAAACACGACATTTTTCATCAAGGAAATTGTGTACTTATTGTTAATATACAAAGTGACAGGCATGATATGATGTCCCGTTAGTTCCTTCACATGGTTCCCAAGCCATATAGCTTGGCACGCCGCCGTTGTGTCCTCCACAAAATCGGCTTCGCTCGTGGGTAAGGAAACAATCTTTTGCTTTTGTTATTTCCATGTGATCCCGTTGCTCCCAAGATAGAAAATTATCCTTGTACTCTTGCTACAAACGTTCTCACCTCCAAGATCGCTATGAGCAAGCCTAACAAAGTCCTTGACTTTTGGACATTTAACAATACTAAGTTTGTAATTCATGGTTGCGTTTACATACAGTAATATGCCATTTACAACTTTTAAATTCAAAGTTGGCGGTTGTTCCATAAACGACTTGCAATCCCAACCGAAATGACTAATTCATTTAATTGTGAATCAAGTACCTGGAACACCCCACCACTTATTTTAGAGATATATTATAGTCAATTTCAGTTAAAGGATATATATTTTCAAAATCTAAGTTTAAGAGCTTACATTATGATTGTTACTTATTTAGGCATATCAAGGTAAGTATTAATATTATTTGTGAAAGTATTAATATTATTTGTGAAAGTGATAAGTATTATATTTTCAAAATCTAAGTTTAAGGGCTTACATTATGATTGTTACTTATTTAGGCTTATCAAGGTAAGTATTAATATTATCGCAGAAGATATGTTATGGCTCATGGAAAGCGAAAATGGAGACTAGAAATGGTTCGAAAAGTAAAGTACAATACGGTATCATATAAAGCTTGGACATGATTTGGATTCTTCATCAGGTCAACTTGATACTTGACGCCTTACACATTGGGATGCAGAGAGATGCTGCTGCAAAATATGTATGCTTAATTGCTTATTTTTACCGCTAAATATGCATTATTTGGTAAATAGCTTATTTATAGTACTCATCTTCTTTTTTGCACTAATAGGAGGAAATGGAAAAGATGAGAAACAAGCATTCTGTGGAATTCATGAGTGATAAGGAAATTCTAGAGAAAGTACTTGGGCAAAATTTTGTTCGTTTGTCTAGGTGGGGACGTGATCCTAGTGCTGCTAGTTACACCACGATATTTTCTAAGAAATCAAATAGTCCTACTTAAGATGAAATACTGGATCGGTTTGAAACGTTGAAAGGAAAATATGTGATTATGGAAAAAAAGTTGATTGAGAACAACATTGTGCCTCCTTTAAGCACTTCAATAGGACGATATCAAGGTGATACATTTGAGTGTGATGCATCTAACTACATTCACTCTCGTGGGGAGTGCGATGATAATATCGGTGGGCCTGATCATATGGAATGAACATTCGAGAAGTCTTAGTATTTTTATTATATTAGTAGGCATTATAACTATTTTATCTTTTGTTATGTCAAGTATTTTAGAATTCTATGGCTTGTTTCTTTCATTTGTGATTTGGTTTATTAAGTTATAACAATTTTAATTAAAAATGGTATTTTGGTCACATATGTTTGTATTTACACACACATGTTGTATTTGTTTGTATGTATTTATAAAATATTACCTACATATATTGTTGTCAATGCCCATACATAATTATGTTTTTAGCAACACATATATAATTTTTCATGCACAAATCAAAATTTATACCTACACATGTCACCAACACTTTGTAGGAGCATGCCACGTCACTTGACACGTCATTATCCATGTTAGCAGCCACGTCATCGGTCACCCATGCGAATCATAATACCTTTACCCACACATACGTTGTGGTTTTAGCTACACACGCATGAGTAGGTATAACTTGTTTAATACCCACACATAATCTATGTGTAGGTAATAATCTATATCAACAGTCATGAGCCAACACATAGCGACACTTAATTTATGCGTAGGAAAAGGCAATTACTAACACATGAGTGGCTTATACTTACACATACCTTGTGTGCGTAAAGACCCTAATTTCTTGTAGTGACATGTGAAGATGTAAAATGTCTTTTTTGGTCATTTTACATATATAAAAGCTAAGTCAAACACTTTTTAAAACTCCATATCAACGTATTAATTTTTCCCACCACATAAGTTTATCAAAACATTTTTTTTAAGAAACTCCTTTTTGAAAAGCCATAAACTAATAAGCATTTTTGCCAAAAAGTGCTTATGAGTAAAATAAGCTTATACAAACATCCTCTAGGAGTTCTTTGTTATATGTCTATCTAATGTATCATCTTAGGTTAAATATCCACCATTAAGTTAAGTCATTCTTTCAAGAACATTATAAGCAACATATTGTTGCAAGGTGATCAATAAAGTAAAATATTAACCATAGGATATAAAACTTAGCAACATATATTACCAACAAGAATATTTATAATATACTTTATACATTCATATTAAAACCTGTCGGTCCCCTAAAAAGTGTTGGCATAACTAAGATTTACATATGTTTTACAAAAAAATACTCTTATATATATATATACACACACACACACACATACACACACACACACAAGGCGAATCCCCACGCATTTGCGCCGGTTAAAATTACGTTGTTAGAACTTTGACAAATATATGTGGTTGATATTGAGTATGTTATTAATATTAACTACCAAATAATAATTATTACATTAAGGTGATACATAAAATTATAAGTTTCTTCAACAATTTGATAATCAAATTTGCAATGAGCTTTATAATCAATTTTGCAATGGCCTTAATATGCACTTTATGCATTAATAAAATCAAATATAATTTTAGATTTAATGTTACTTTTAACTATTGTTAGAATTAATTAATTTGAAAATTACTTATTTGATAGAATATTGTTTTTAACTATTATTATGATTAATTCATTTAAAAACTTGTTTTTAAAATTTAAGGAAACATATTTACATGAATTATCTCAAAATCTAAATTGTAAGAGAAAATAAGACATAGGAATACAAATGTAAATTATTTGGAACATATTGTTATGTAACATTACTTCGTATGTCTCATCGAGTGTAAAAAATTTTGAGAATTTTGTAAGGTACATTTGCATGTTAATATAATTTGAAATAAATAATTTATAACATTTAACATAAATGGCTCATGAATGTTTTTGATAAATATTAAGCAAATTAAAAAAATCATTTTCGTAACTTATAACATGTTCAATGCTAGCGTTTTATGACTTAATCGTATTTTGTCAACCACCCAATATCATTAGAGTAAAAAACTTATTTTGTTTGTATTCATTATTCTTTTTAAATAATTAAAAAACTCTCTCTTTTCAAAAATCTTGTTACTGTATAAAATAGTTTTGATCAACTTTTTGTTAATTTGACATTTTGGATAGGTTTTATATCTAACATTACATTTAAAAGAATAGACTCTAAACTTTTTTTTAAGTTTATTTGGCATTTTAATTTTATATTTTGAATTTAACACCAAATTTAAATTAACAAATTTAATGTTTTAGTTAAAAATTAAGTATACTAAAATTGTGTATTGAATTTATTTAACATCATATTTGAATTAACTAATTTAGTATATTATATCAAAAAATATATATAAATTTAATACTAATATTTAGAATCAGAATGGATTTAATGTTTTAGTTACAAATTAACTAATTTAGTGTATTATATCAAAAAATATATATAAAGTTAATACTATCATAACGAATATAAGCTTCAAAAAATTAGGTTAAAGTGGATGCAATAATTTAGATACTTTTCTAATTTTGGTTATCATACTAGTGTCAAAATTTATATCTAAATATCTTCAGCATGCTTTGAAAAAATATTCATACATATGTTACCTTTAAAACAACATTAAATTGATAAACCAGGAAGGGAGACATGTTCTTGATCTGTGACTTTGACTTGTGATGTTTTTGTTGTAACTCGCTCGATCCTACGAATCATACCTTCAACAAATCCAAAATAGGCGTCACCCCAAGGTCTTCGTATGGACATGATCAACCATGGGACCAAAATACCAGTAGCAAATCCCAGTCCAATGCTCAAAGGAAACCATATATCGTTGTCACTTTCATCTTCGTCCTCATTTGGAAGAGGTGGTGTGTTGTCAGAGCTGTTGCTTCCACAGTTAACAGCAAGAGGAGATCCACAGAGATTTGGATTTCCAGAAAACGAAGATTCTCCGAAGGTTGCCATCTGACCTCCAACAGGGATCCTGCCTGAAAAGTTATTATTGGACATGTTCAAACGACTCATGAACGTTAACGATGATAAGCTTGAAGGAATGACACCTGAAAACCGGTTCCCTGAGAGATCAAGTGAACCCAGTTGAACTAAATTAGAAATGGTGTCTGGCATGGTACCATCGATTTGATTTCTTGATAGATTCAAGAATACTAGACCAATCAACTTTGTTATTTCAATCGGGAAATGACCAAAAAGACTGTTTTTCGAGAGATCCATGTAAGCTACCAGGGAAAGAGTTTTCGTGTACTGCAGAAACCCGCCTTCTAAATTTACAACCAGCCTTTCTTTGTAGTATATTCCACGGTAAAAACCATAAAACCTATAACGATTCACCATTTGATCATGAGACATGCCTGTGAGATTGCCCAAGTTTGCGGGGATCATTCCAGTCAAATTGTTCAGCGCAAGATCAAGGACTTGGAGCTTTGATAACCCTGGGAAATTTGTAGGAATTCTTCCAGAAAATGAATTTGATCTCAAGCTTAGAATTTTGAGAGTTGTAAGGTGATCTCCTAACCATGCTGGGATGTCTCCAGAAAATCTGTTGTTTGCTAAATCCAATGTCTCCAGGCTGGATAGGTTTTTAAGAGATGAAGGGAGCTCTCCTGAAAAATTATTATCATCGAGGTGCAGTGACTGCAGGAGCTGTAACTTGCCATAAGATTCAGGAATTTCTCCTGACAAATTATTGTATCCGAGGTCTAATGCTTTAAGGTAAAAACAATTTCCAAAACCTGGTGGAATGTATCCTGTCAAAGAATTATTTGACAGATCAATGACTAAAAGTGAAACCATTTCTCCTATAGAGGATGGTATTTCTCCTGATAAACGGTTACTTCCAAGGGAGAGGAAAACTAGATTTGGCATGATTTTCCCGATGTTATACGGGATAACACCAGAAAATTTGTTGAAGGAAAGAGAAAATAATTCGACTTCAACACTTGGAAGAGGGATAGGCCCTTCAAACAGGTTCGAACTCAAATCAATGTCTGCAAAGGGAACAATATCGAATAAAGATGGTAGCTGTCCGTGTATTTGATTATGGGAAATGTTTAGCAAGGATAAGTTGAAGGACATGTCCCAAAACCAGTTGGGTATGGAATCAGAAATACTGGCATTGGAGAGATCAAGAAAGTTTATATTTTTCTGAGTTCTAAGCCAGTTTGGAAAGGAGGGACCTAACTGACATGAGCCCAAAGCAAGATATGTGATCTGAAAAGGGGGGACCCAATCTTCGGTGAAATTTAAGATCAATGAATTGGAAGAAAGGTGCAAATGCATCAGTTTACTTAACTTTGAGAAATGAGCTTCAGAAACAATGCCATTCAGATCGTTAAAAGACACATCAAAGTTGCCCAACTCTGAAAGCTGACCAAAACTCTCTGGAACAGTCCCGTTTAAGTTATTCCCTGCTAGTCCCATACTGGTTAATAGTTGCAAGCTCCCTAAAGAAACTGGAATTGGACCTTCAAGCTGGTTGTAATCCAATTCCAGTTCTTCAAGGCTACCCAACTGACCAAGCCATTCGGGCAGTCTACCAACTAATTTGTTGTTGCTCAACCATAGCCTCTGTAGAGAAGGCATAGGGGTTTTGGATACACACGTTTCCATCCCTTCAAGGTATTCAGGCAAACTTCCTGTCATGTTGTTTATTGAAACCCACAAAAAACTCAAGTTGCAAAGTTTTCCGATAGAACCAGGAATCCCACCCCCGATGTTGTTGTCAAATAGACCCAAATAAGTGAGAGATGTCATATTTCCAATGGCAGCAGGAAGATTACCGTGCAATTTGTTTGAACCCAATTCAAGAACCTCGATCTTTGGCCAGCTTCCCCTAAACAACTGTGTGCAGCTAGCTGTGAGATTGTAATTCATGGCTAAGCTTACGGACCTCAAATTTGGTAGCTCACTTAGACTTAGAGGAATTCTTCCATAAAACCCACAGCTACTTAAATCTAAGGAAGAAAGACTCGTGAGGTTCAAAACCCAAGCGGGAAACTTGGAATTAAAGCTATTCATAGAGAGGTCTAAATCCGAAAGAGCCGGAAGATCAACGGGTGAAAGAGTGGAAAGTCCACTACCTTGAAGATGAAGTGCTGTAAGCGAGTAAGATTGGTCAAGATTCTCGACCAGTCTGGGCCCACTATTGAGAGGTCAACGTAATTCATCCTGAGATGCTTCAGATAACCGAGCTTGGTCACCCATTCAAGATTGTCGACGTTTAAACTGCCAAGGTCGCTTGAAACGTCAAGATACTGCAAGTGTGAGAGGTTTCCTATACTTGGAGGTATTCGACCACTAAACCCTGCTGTTGAAAGGTTCAGATATCTCAGGTTTCTTAACGAACCAATGAATTGTGGAATATTCTTGTCATTGAAGGTGTTGTAGCTCAAGTCAAAATAACTCAAGTACTTGAGTTTGACCAACGAAGGTCTAATCTCACCACTTAGGTTCCACAAACCATACCTGCCAGGCTGAGCATCGTAGCCGATCAAAGGATACGGGTTGCGCAGATCAATGATGTTAACAACACCGATGGAGTTATCACAACCAATACCATGCCATTGACAGCAGTTGTTTCCTTTCCATGAAGAAAGCCGATCTTCGGGATCAATAAGGCCTGCCTTGAAGTTGAGAAGAGCTTCGAGTTCAGACTGGGTACAATTTCTCCCATCATCATTAGCATCTGAGAGAAGAATTTCAGATTTTATTAAGAGAAAAAGGATCGGAATAAGTAAAAAGTTATGTGTAAGCATTTTCTTTTTTGTGAAGAGAAACCCTATCTAACATGTCGTTTATATTTGATTCTTGGTAAGGTCCCTTGTGTAACTTCGTTTTCAATAATATATATAATAGTTTTAAATCGACTTACCAGGAAATTTCTGGCACACTTTAAATAATGAGCGGTTGTTATCAAATGTAATTTCGGTACGATGATCGTTTTAATTAAATTAATAAGGGTTGACTCGGCCAGACCTACAAAGTTTATGCTCCCCCACTAAAAAGCATTCCATATTTTATATTGTTTAGGATTTTTATTCGATTGGATAATTATTAAATGGTGGGTTAGTTTTCCTATCACTATACAGAATGTAGTTTATGTTTTACATAAAACAACATGATTTTACTAGCAACATAACTAGTAGAAAACTCACAATAAGATACGCGGTTGTTTTTTAAAATATAACACAGATAAACATGTGTATTATTATGGAGGTGTGTCCTATTGTAAAATGTGATAGGATACAGTAAAAGAAGTGTATTCTATTCTATTCAAATTGGATGCAATAGGGAACGGGTTTAGGGTGTGCTCTATTTCAAATCATCATTATGTAATGGGTACGGTCGTTTATGTAACAGGACACGATTGGTTTACCGTATCCTCTCAAATATTATAGGGTTATTGCCTTATTGGGTACGGTTTTTATGTAATAAGGTACAGGTTTTTTGACCGTGTCCTATTCCATAAATATTATAGGATATTAATAATTGAATAATAGGATATTATTAGTAGAACACACCAAAAGGATACACTTGATACAACCGTATCCTATCACTTTATAATAGAACACAACACTTGAAACAATCGTAACCTAAACCATACAACCATCAAACCATATAACACCTTTCAAATCACACACCCACACCACAATAAACATAGTAATATATAACATAAACAAATAGCAATATATACCAGCAATAGCAAAATGTTAATACTTTAATATTGGAAAGTAACAAGAGATGAATTGACTAATATATATATATATATATATATATATATATATATATATATATATATATATATATATATATATATATATATATATATATATATATATATATATATATATATATATATATATATATATAAAATCTGGCAGGATCCATTACCTTGGCGATTGTCTAAGTCATCACAGGTGATCTCGAGCTCTTATTAACCGTTGCAATAGCTCTAAAAAACAATCAATAATGTATTCTTAAAATCTATAGAAAAAATAATGACCGGAAATAAAAAATAGGGAATTTCGTACTCTTCCACATGTTTTACAGCATCGTAGTCTTCCAGCGCCTTAAAACTTTGACATGAATCCAAAATGTAGCCCATACGTTGACGTGCACAAATTACAATTAACATAAAGTGTAACCTGGTAAAATTTAACATATTAACGTGAATTATTGATAAACATATAAATCTTATAACAATAAAATTTCCAGAATATGATACCCTTGCAAATACGGTGCTAGAAAAATATCATTTTCTTGATGAAAGCACATCATGCCAACAAACGTATTTGCGACACTATTAGTTTGGAAATCCACATCGAATCCACATTGCAAAGAAGTGATTTTTTTGGGTCAATAAAAGCATATTTTTTATCCGATGGTAACATCAGATGTAGCATCCTAGAAAAAAAATCAATAACGTATATTATAAAGTTAAACTAAGAAATATTAGTAATATAAATGTTAACATACTTACATTTGAAAGCAAAAAAATTGAATCAATATCGAGTGTCTTGTTTGTCATAAGCTCTTTAATCATATCTATATAAATTGGCACTTCATATCTCGCATCTCCAAACATCCCCGGTTCGCTTCTAACATGAATCAGAAATTCAATTTCGCGGGTCATAAAATTTTTATACAATAACTTGATTGCCGGCCTTCACTTTAGTTCTTTTGGCATCGCAAATTTACATACTGGCTTCTTAGATGGTAAACTCTGGGTCTCATGAAATTTTTTTTAGTTGTGTCTACATTAAAAATCATTTAATCATTAATAACTTTTAAACATTGACAATAAGTTTAAGCTACTACAATAAATTTAAGCAACTACCTGATCACCACCATGGGCAGTCTTGGTCGATTTCGGAGATGGTTTCGCCATAGGTGTTGCTGTGTCGATGCCGATGTCGGTGTCGGTATATATGGAGGTCTTTGATCTTTTTGCACAGTTGACGTGGACTGAAGGTTTAGTAATTGTTACATTTTAATGTCATCATATATTACTAAAATATTAAAATATGGAAAGTAATTTATATTTACCTTAATTAGAGCAATTGAATTTCTCGGCCAAGGAATAAAACTATAAAGTGCAGTCTCCAGGTTATATGATTCTTCCGTTGGCAATTCATAGACCTTTCGTACGGATACCTTTAAATGATTTTCTCTAAGAGGTATCCCATGTAAGACTATCCCCATTCATAAGGAAACTCAACCCAACCTTTCATTAAAAAATTAATTTCTCTCTCTTCCACCTACACAACTTAATTAAACTCAAATTTTCACTCTTATTAACAACTCAACCTAAATCAATTTTTTATATCATAAAACTAATTTATTTATATTATTATAAACAAAAATGGACAAAAGAATCCACATTTTAATACTCAAACCAAGTTTGTCGTCGGGGAGACCCGGTTGGTGACATTGGTCAACTTTTCCTATTTTTCTAATATAAATGCACGACCGAACTTTAAAAAATCACCAATGGTGATAGTCTAAAATCCCATTTTCAGACGGGTGAACTTTCCCCGCGGCTATTGCTTGATGCTCCGTATCTGATTGTCACACCCCCAAACCACAATGGCGGAATCGTGAGGGCGGAACGGGACATAGTATCACAACCATTGCATACATTGAAACATAAGTAGATAAACAACCATCATACATTATAATTGGAATGTTACATTGTTCAAACGGTATTGTTTCAACCGAATTATAGTATGATAACGAAATAAGTAAAAGAGACGTCTTGGCGTCCCATCCCAAAAGCTTAGTCGGACCTGACTAATTGTTACCTTAATTGTTACCTGAGAATACAAGTAGTTTGAAAGAGTGTCAACATTACGTTGGTGAGTTCATAAGATTTTTGTATGAGAAAATCCATAATCCTTTTTCTTGTAAAAAAAAAGTGTTTGAAACCAGAAAATCCAATATTTTCTTATAAATGAGTCGTAGTCTTAAAAACCAAAGACCGAAAATGTATAAATGTTTCAATACTTAAAAATAGTATTACGTAATTTTAGTCTTGTATGAAACCATGTAATATACATGTTTACTCGTAGAATAATTGTAGATCTAATTTCATAAAACACGTATGTATAAGTAAACCGTACTTATATTTATATCTTGATAAAACGTAGTTTTAATTTCCATAAAACCAGTATGAGAAATCCATCTCCTTATATAATGTAGTATTGTACTTCCCAGAAAATCCAGTATTTTCTTATAAATATATCCAAGTCTTAATAACACAAAGACTAAAATGTATAGCGTAGTTTGTAGCATAAAGCCATTGAAAATGTGTATTTCCACGTAAACAATTTATTAAGTTGATTTCCCATGCGAAACGCCCTATAACCATACTGTGACCATGTAGGCCTGCTTCGACGTTCTTCAGGCATCAGACTGTTAGACATTTGTCACCTCAGACCCGTCGATCTAGCTGTAGCTAGCAGCTCAGGTGCGGGGTTGTCAATCTCGTATAGATCTATACACAAATATCATGCTTTCTTACCGAGACTCTGATTATAAATTCAGGACTTATAGTATGTACTTATGTAAGTACTAGTGAAGACTCGTCTTACAAAAATGTATGTATATCAACTTGTTTACGTAAATTTGTATATTAAAAACCCTTGTATTGTCCATTATCATTTTTCCTATGATAAAAGAGTATTGCGTTCCATAATATATGATTTGTTATTCCATATTTGATGTTTAAGGCACCACGTTTTGTATTTTGAGTCCAAACCCTGTGTACATTTATCCGTTCACAGCGGTTTAATTGTTGTAACTTTCACATACGAACTCCGTTTTTGACGTTGTATATATCCACAGGTTCGTATTTACGAATACATCGTTTTATGAATATTATTATTCTCAGAATAGTAATTGTACGATTATCGAATTTTTACGCTACAGTAGTTTACTATCCGTATTTTCGGCGTTTACTCGATAATTGTTTTGAATTAGCGTACGTAGTATTATAATGTCTAATAATACATTGTAAAATTGTGGAAAAATTACTTTTCAACATATGAATTATCGTACGCTTTGTTTGACTACAGTTGACTTTTGTTGACCAAATTGACAATTGTCACATCATCTACCGTTAGAGGGAATTTTGTCTTGAAATTTAGCACTTGAGTAGATCCTCAAGGGTTTGGGAAGAGATGTGGGTATTTCGGTTCTATTTGGTCCTCACGTTTCCAAGTAGATTCACGTCTACACTGGGCGCTCCAGCGGACCTTTACTATTGGTATGCGGCTTTGTTCCATCTTATTGGCTTCCCTATTCATGATCTCCAGAGGTTTGTCAACGAAGTGGAGATTTTGTTTACTCCAATCTCGTCAAGCGAAATTACGAGAGTCTCATCGGACAGACACGTCTTCACGTTTGACGTGTGGAAAGTGGGGTGTACATTGTTGAGTTCCTGTGATAGTTGGAGTCTGTAGGCTACCGGGTCGATCCTAGCAAGGATCTTGAATGGTTCGATGTACATTGGGTTCAGCCTCCCACGCTTTTTAAAGCGTATCATCCCCTTCCAGGGTGAGACCTTCAACAATACATAGTCGCCAACCTGGAATTCTAAGGGCTTGCATCGTTTATCCGCATAACTCTTTTGTTGGTCATGAGATGCTTTTAGTCGTTCATGGATCTGAACGATTTTCTCTGTCGTTTCCCGTATGATCTCAGGACCGGTGGGAGTGCTGCTAGGTACTTGTCCTCTGGCTAACTGAGTGTCACCCAAGTTAGCCCAGCATAGAGGGGATCTGCACTTGCATCGGCATAAAGCTTCGAATGGAGCAACTTTAATGCTTGTGTGACAAATTTTGTTGTATGAAAACTCGGTGAGCGGCAAGTGGGTGTCCCACGACTTACCGAAGTCTATCACACCAACTCTCAACATGCCTTCCAGCGTTTTGATTGTTCTCTTGCTTTGTCCATCGGTTTGTGGATAGTAAGTTGTACTCATGTTGAGCCTGGTACCCATGCCCTTTTGCAATGATTGTCAAAAACGTGACGTAAATCGACTATTTCTGTCTGAGATAATGGATATTGGCACACCATGCAATCCTACAATCTCTTCGGTGTACGTCCTTATCGGTTTTTCCATTTTGTCTGTCTCTTTTATTCGTAGGAAGTGTGCTGACTTGGTTAACCTATTGACAATTACCCATATGGTGTCCCGTCCACTAGTTGTCTTGGGTAACTTAGTCATGAAGTCTATGGTTATCCGCTCCCACTTCCACTCGGGTATTTCTGGTTGTTGTAGTAAACCTGAGGGCTTTTGATATTCTACTTTGACCCTGGCACAAGTCAAACACTTGCCCATAAGTAGCAATCTCTGCTTTCATGTTTGGCCACGAGTATACCTTGTCTTGCGAGCCTCTTTTAGGACCAACTCCCTTAAGCCACCGAACTTTGGTGTCCGGATTCAGTCCATGAAACATCGTCGGAGCACTGGTCAACCCATATGGTATCATGACCAATTTCGCAGTGGCCACACCGAGTTCTAAATGGTGTTTTTGTAACGTCCTCCTCCTGAACTCTAAGTTGATGGTACCTAGATCTCAAATCGATCTTTGAAAAGTAGTTGGATCCCTGTAACTGGTCGAACAGGTCATTGATTCTGGGAAGTGGGTATCTGTTCTTGGTAGTCAAATGGTTCAGTTCTCTATAGTCAATACACATTCTAAAGGATCCATCCGTCTTTGCTAAGTGGGCCGCTATGTGGATCAAGGCGATTCTGAACTCGACCTTTCGTGCTGGGGTTATCCCTGGAAGATCTTCTGGAAACACATCAGGGAAGTCATTGACTTCTGGTATTTGTGTGATTTCCTTCACTTCCTTCTTCTTATCCATGACGTGGTCTAAGAAAGCATATGAATCCCACTCTACTATTCTATTATATCGGAATTTCTTACAGTGCTGATGAGTCGTCTTGTAAACGCACGGCCATATACAGTGTAGAAATAAATAGGCATTCGAATGAGAGATCCTACCCTATGGCAACAACCAAACAAGGAACATGCAATAAGGTTAACTCAAGTATTCTCAGACTATTCAGTTTCCTACTGTATATAACTTTAATGGTACCTATACATGAGATGATTCGGAGGGTATTGCCTGGTTTGTCGCCGTACACAATGAGGGTTTCTTGAGTCGTATCGCTTTCTCATGGCACATGATATCGGCCTGGTGGGAGGTCTAACCAATCCATGCCAATGGTCACCATGGTACGATCCTGAATTGCTTCTCCTGTTCCTTAGGTCATAATCCTTCCTTGATCGCATCTGTATGGACCCCTTTGCCTTCGGGCAATCTCTTGAAGTGCTCGGTTTCACCATTCCCAAAACAAGCACGACTGACAGCCGAGTTGGACGCTTGATGGATTCCCAGTGTCAGAACCTTACAGAAACGGGCTGTATGTCCCTTCTACTTGCAGTCATAGTCAGTCATCTCTCTACAGGCACCGGTATGATGAAAATGGCATTTTTTGCGCTTTGGGAGATTCCCGGAATACTGTTTCGATAAATTTCCTAAAGGTACATACTAAGGATAGGCAGCGAAGTTTTGATGTCTCAAATGTAAAGATTGTTCAAGCGTCGTGTACAAAACAAGTTATGAAATGATCGAGGATTTTTAGAGCCACAATTTCTGTTGCGAGTACTCTCACCACAATAGAACCATATTCGAATAATATGTTTAGGGAGTCATTGTCTCTAACGGGGGTGGTGAAAGCTCATGATAGATTAAACCACATGATCTAGGTGATGTTGGAAGGGTTTAGAATGATCAGTAACTTCACTATTATCAAAATGCGTTCCAACTCCTAGCGAATGATGATACTTGCGTGGTAACCCAACGAGGTAGTAAGAGAATGTAGAAATTCCTTATGATAAATCGTCAATGAGGGAACTCATATAGAACTATTTTGGTTACTATTTTGATGAATTATCCAACTGTTTAAGTCGTGCCAATTGCAAATTTGCAAGGATTCGGAAAAATGAGTTTATGAGTTAGGAACTATTTGAAATTGTAAAGGTAGAATGCTACTTTGAAAGAAGGCGTAAAAGTATCGATCATTGGGAATTAGTACATTCTCAACTTAGTGATTCTAGGAAAGCAATCCTTTGGAGGATAGAGAATCATAACATTTAAAACTTTTCTCTCCTGAAAATAGAGGACCTGGCAAATTGTTTGCACAACTTTTCATGGTGTGAATGCAGTTCCGTACCTTTTATAGAGTCAGCGGTTAAGCTATAGGTTTGACGTGTGGCGTGTGTGGATTTGATCCTTGATAACAATAAGAATGCCAATAATGCTAGAAGGATTCAAACGAATGTATGAAATGATATGGATCGAAAGATAACTCAAAGTTATAGAAAATGTCCATGTGTTGAAGAAGTGCGAAGTTGAAGTGGGAATGAACAGCGTAAAGTCGATGATAGTTCTAGAAACAAGTGAGTAATTTGGAAAGTATTGTTGGATTAGGTGTCTAAGCCATGACTAATAATTAGTATTTACCTAATTAATAGAAGCACAGTCCATTTGGGTTGCCCTCATGGCTGGAGGTTTGGTAAAAAAGTCGGTAGAGAGAAAGGTTGATTTATTATGTGATTAATAAATCAACAGGAATTAAATATATGGTTTATTAATATATTAAAGTCATAATATAGTAAATAGAAACTATATTAATTAATTAGGAATTAATCCAGAATCAATTGGATTTAATTTAGGGATTAATTAAATTAATTAAAGGTGCAGGGACTGAAACTGTAATTATTCAATAGTTGAGTAAGTGACAGTGTGACAGTGGCCAGTAGTTGGCGAAATTAAGGAATGATTATCCATAATTTCGAAATTGATAAATAAAGATAAATAGGAGTTTGAATTATAAGATAAAATGTTTATCTTATTTGAATTCAAATAGGTTTATCTTTAAGGCTTATCAACTGGTAATCTGGAAACTATAAATAGGGATCCCTGGGCACTCATTATTTTCGCCACTTTTCTATACTCTCTCTGGAATTTTCAATCCCCTCTCCTCCTAGCTTGGGTGTGACTTTCATTTGAGGCAGGATAATTTTGCTGCTCAGCTTCCAAGAAATAAAGGTTGGTTATTCTGTTTTGATCTTTAGATTTCTTATTGGCCTCTAGGTTTTTTGTTATATGTTCAATAGTAGAAAACATAGATCCTCATAGGTTGCATGTGAACTTAGGTTATTTAGTTCATAGTTTGTAGAAAAGTTTTCAGTGGTATCAGAGCCTGTTCTTGTTTTTTTCTTGAACAGTTATAACTGGTTAGGGTTTAAAGCTTATAAACCCTAATTTTATATGGATCGAAATCTTGGATTAGGGTTTTGGAAACCCTAATCCCCCCCCTTGTAATTTTCGAAAAAGGCTTTTTAGGGTTTTAGGAGACTTTCTATTTTTCGAAATTTAAGGGTTTTAAAATAGGTTTAAAATTAATTTGATTAATTTGGTAATACCTATCTATATTTGAATTAATTTAATTAATTGTTAAGTAAAAGATAATTCAAAGGATTTAATTAATTTTAAAATTTGCGAAAATTAAGGGTTAAATCCGAAAAAAATATTTTAAATGTTTAAAATATTAAGATTTAATTAATTTAATTAATTGTTAATTAAAAGATAATAAAAAGGATTTAATTAATTTCAAATTTGCGAAAAAATTAAAGATAAATCCGGAAAAATATTTTAAATGTTTAAAATATTAAGATTTAATTATTTTAATTAATTGTTAATTAAAGGATAATTAAATCGAATTTTAAAGGTTTAATTTAATTTTAAATTTAATAGTTAAATTGGTAAAATTAAAAGATAAACCTGGAATATTTTAAAAGGTTTTAAAATACATCTTATATATGTTATTAATTGTTAATAATATATGTATAAGATAAAATTGGTCAGTCAATTCAATAGTAGGCCTCATTCACGAAGCTGATCTATAAAGTGAGTATAAGGAGGCTGCCTATAAAATGGCGGTCTAATGGGTGAACACTCTCGCCCACCGCTCGCCTGATCAGTGGAGGGTCGTTAGTCGAACAGTTTTGATAGGACCGCTTAATCATTAAAAGTATAATGATTAAAGTATTAGAACCATTTACAAAAATCCCAATCTAGTTACTTTAGGAAAAAATGTGAATTTGATGCTAACCCATGAAATTGCACATTGCACTTTATGAAACGTTGGTGGAGCATGTGTGGTTTACCGGCACACCAATGGGGGTTCATAAAGAGTGGCAATGGGTGTCTCGGGTGTTATCATTGTTAATGGAGCGTGTGTGGTTTACCGACACATCAATTTGAGATGATAATGGACCCCGAGAGTACCAAGCTAATTTGTATGGTTATTCACACCCGGTTTGTGATCCTCGGCATCCCAGTCACAAACGGTGGGGAATATCCGAGATTAAACATGCTATTGAACAGTTCAATAAATCTCAAAAGAAACTAGGAATTCCATTTATAATAAGATTATATTTTCCGCGGTGGAATTGGCTGAATCGTCATTCGCCTACCTTTATAAAATTTGCAAATAGACTACGACATCCCTCTTCTAGTTTGTAAATTGTTATAGTTGGATCCTAGCCTTATTTTATATTGGGTTATTATAAGGACCGACAAGTATCTAATTAAACTTACCTTTTTTTATAGATGTCTTTTGCTGATCAATCTGCTCCCCACTCAAACTCCAGTGTTCCCTCTATCCTCTCACTGTGTTCTAAGGTTCAATTGAACGAGACAAACTACAATGACTGGAGTAGAAATATCAAGATGGCTCTGAGGTACGAGAACAAAGAGTATGTTCTCGAGACCGAGCTTGTCGATATTGACCCTGAAACTGCTACTCCTGAGGAAATTGCCTCGTACCAAAAACATTCTGATGATGCGACCAAAGTGGCCTACATCATGATCGCCAAAATGAACCCCGAATTGCAAAGGATATACGAAGACTACTGGCCCTTTGAGATGCACAAGGAGCTTGCGGAAAAGTTCTGCAAGCAAGAGCGCATCGAGAGGTGCGAGGTGGTCAAGGACTTCACGAACAGCAAACCTAAAGATGGAGAGTCCATCTGCACTCATGTGCAAAGAATGTAAGGTCACATGGAGCGGCTTAGGAAGCTAGTGATGCATGTAAACGAGGAGTTGGCCGTTGACATTGTGCTTAACTCCTTGCCAAGTTCTTATGACCAGTTCAGGCTGGCTTACCATTTGAACAACAATCAGGCTAACCTGACTGAATTGCATCGTATGCTTCGGACAGCTGAGGACGGAATGAAGGGTAAAAGTGTACCCTCGGTTAATCAGCCCGTCTTAGCCATTGGAAGTGGCAAAGGAAAGAAAAGGAAGGGCCCTCCTAAGCAAAATTGGAGGGAAAAGGTTCAGGTCGGGTCATCCAGCAATGGCTCGAGAACCAAGTCTTCCCACATTCCTTGTGTAGCCAACCACATTCCTTGTGTAGCCAACCCCAATGAACCCGACTGTTTCTACTGCAAAGAGAAGGGCTATTGGAAGAGAAGATGCCCCAAATACTTGCAGGATGTCAAGGATGGGAAAGTAAAACCATCGACAGCAGGTATATACACTATCTCTAAAAACTCACCATCTTCTAATTCTTGGGTCCTTGATACAGGATGTGGTTTTCACATTTGTTCTAATCTACAGGGCCTAAAGGAAAGCAGGGAGGTGGAGCACGGTAGACTGAACCTGATCATGGGCAATAGGAGATCGTCCCCTGTTACCAAGATCGGCGTTTATAGTTTAGTGCTTAGTAATGATGTTAGCTTAGAGTTATTTAATTGTTGCTATTCGCCAGAAATAGCAAGAAACATTATTTCATTTCACGCATTGTTCAGACAAGGATTTCAATTTTCTTTTGATAATAAAATTGGTTTGATTTCTGTTTTAAAAAATGGTATTTTATTTTTTACTGCATATCCTTATGATGGTGTGTATGAAACTGTTGAATGTGTTGACAATTTAGGACATAATGTAAATTATATTGATTCTACTAGTGGTGTAGAAAAGGCATGTCTGTGGCATAGTCGGCTCGGGCACATCAGCAAGAAACGCATCGCCCAACTCCAAAAGGATGGAGTGTTGGAATCATTCGACCTCAGGTCGGATGATGTATGTGAATCTTGTCTGTTGGGCAAAATGACTAAATCACCTTTCAAAGGGTCTTTTCAAAGAGGTGAGGGTCTGCTGGACATCATTCACATGGATGTGTGTAGTCCATTCAGATCAACCACAAAGGATGGCACGCGATTCTATGTAACCTTTACTGACGATTTTAGTAGATACGGTTATATCTACTTAATCAAGCATAAGTCAGACACCTTTGAAAAGTTCAAAGAGTTTAAGAATGAGGTAGAGAATCAATTAGGCAGGAAGATAAAGATGCTTTGGTCCGACAGAGGCGGAGAGTATCTAAGTATCGAGTTCCTAGACTATCTAAAGGAATGCGGAATAGTTTCACAGTTGACACCTCCCAGGACACCATAGTTGAACGGTGTAGCGGAGAGGCGCAACCGAACCCTGTTGGACATGGTTCGTTCCATGATGAGTCGAGCTTCACTTTCCATTCACTTCTGGGGGTATGCCTTAGAGACTGCCGCCCATATCCTCAATCTTGTCCCTACTAAAAAGGTTGCTAAAATACCTCATGAAATGTGGACGGGGAAAGTTCCCTCGTTGGCACATATCAAAGTCTGGGGTTGTGAGGCTTTCGTTAGACGAGAGACTCAAGACAAACTCGCAGAAAGAAGTGAAAGGTGTTTCTTCCTTGGTTATCCCAAACAGTCCTTTGGATATCTATTCTACAGACCGAGCGAGGACGTGGTCTTTGTAGCTAGACGAGCGGTCTTTCGAGAGAGAGAGCTCATATTCAAAAAGGACAGTGGGAGTACCATTGATCTGGACAGTGGGAGTACCATTGATCTGGAAGAAGTTCAAGAGTCATCAGATGACGCAACCTTAGGAGAAACTAGCAACTAACATGAGGAAGAAGTTCCTGTTGGTCCGACTGATGTATCCTTACCTCTTAGGTGTTCCGGTAGGGTTAGCATGCCACCCGAGTTTTATGGGTTCCATATAACTTTGGATGGGGACACGTTTGTCAGTGATAGGATACTGATAAATTTGGATGAACCAGCTAACTACCAGGAAGCAGTGGCGGGCCCTGAGTCTGACAAGTGGAAAGAGGCCATGGATAGCGAGATCAAGTCCATGTATGACAATCAAGTTTGGAACTTGGTTGACAACGTACCGGGTCGAAAGACAGTCGGGTGCAAATGGATCTTCAAGAAGAAGACCGACATGGACGGAAAGGTACACACTTTCAAGGCAAGACTGGTTGCGAAGGGCTTTAGTACCATTGATATGGAAGAAATTCAAGAGTTATCAGATGACGCAACCTTAGGAGAAACTAGCAACCAACATGAGGAAGAAGTTCCTGTTGGTCCAACTGATGTATCCTTACCTCTTAGGTATTCCGGTAGGGTTAGCATGCCACCCGAGTTTTATGGGTTCCATATAACTTCGGATGGGGACACGTTTGTCAGTGATAGGACACTGATAAATTTGGATGAACCAGCTAAATACCAGGAAGCAGTGGCGGGCCCTGAGTCTGCCAAGTGGAAAGAGGCCATGGATAGCAAGATCAAGTCCATGTATGACAATCATGTTTGGAACTTGGTTGACAACGTACTGGGTCGAAAGACAGTCGGGTGCAAATGGATCTTCAAGAAGAAGACCGACGTGGACTGAAAGGTGCACACTTTCAAGGCAAGACCGGTTGCGAAGGGCTTTACTCAAACCCTAGGGGTTGACTATGACAAGACCTTCTCACCAGTAGCCAAGATAAAGTCTATTAGGATTATGCTGGCCATAGCTGCATTTCATGACTATGAAATTTGGCAGATGGACGTCAAAACCGCTTTCCTTAATGGAAAGTTGACTGAGGATGTTTACATGAATCAGCCAGAGGGTTTTGTCGATGCAAAGTATCCCAATAAGGTGTGTAAGCTTGAGAGATCCATCTACGGATTGAAGCAAGCTTCTCGCAGCTGGAATCTTTGTTTCCATGAGAAAGTCAAAGAGTTTGGTTTCTCTAGGAGCAAGGATGAGTCCTGCGTATATGTCAAGGCTAGTAGGAGTATAGTCACCTTTCTGGTGCTGTATGTCGATGACATACTGCTCATGGGAAACAATATTCCAACCTTGCAAGATGTCAAGGCTTGGCTTGGAAAATGTTTCGCCATGAAGGACCTAGGAGAGGTTGCCTATATTCTCGGGATAAGAATATTGAGAGATAGGAAGAAGAGACTAATTGGACTTAGTCAGGGTACATACTTGGAAAAGGTACTAAAGAGGTTTAGTATGGAAAATTCCAAGAAGGGAGAGCTGCCTATCCAAAGTAATACAAAATTGAGTAAGACTCAAAGTCCGAGTACAGACGAAGAAATAGCTAAAATGAGTCGGGTACCTTACGCTTCGGTTGTAGGATCGATCATGTACGCTATGACGTGTACTCGCCCTGACGTAGCTTTTGCTTTAAGCATGGTTAGTCGGTACCAGGGTAACCCTGGAAGGGCGCATTGGATAGATGTGAAAAATATACTCAAGTATCTGCGAAGGACAAAGAACATGGTGTTAGTCCTCGGTGGCAGCGATACCTTGAGAGTTGAATGATATACAGATGCTAGTTTTCAGACGGATAGAGACAGTGGTCGGTCTCAGTCGGGCTGGGTATTCCTTTTGAACGGTGGAGCAGTTACTTGGAAAAATTCCAAGCAAGAAACAGTGGCTGATTCTACGTGCGAATCAGAGTACATAGCAGCAAGTGAAGCGTCAAAGGAAGCGGCTTGGCTGAAGAACTTTATCGGTGACCTTGGAGTAGTCCCGAGTATTCAGGAGCCATTGGAACTGTTCTGTGATAACGAAGGTGCGGTCACCTTGACAAAGGAACCGCGAGACCATGGAAAGTCCAGACATATCGACAGAAAGTACCACTACATCAGACATAGGGTAGAAGAAGGTCACCTCCTTGTAAAGAGGGTATCATCGGAAGATAATCCTGTAGATCCCTTGACAAAGGCTCTGAGTAGGATTAAGCATAATCAGCATGCTAAAAGATTGGATTAAGAGATGATATAAGCTTTTTGTAATTAGATAGGTTATTAGAAACTTGTAACAATGCATTGTATTTGACTTTTGTGATTTAATAATAGAGATTTATTAATGGTTTACTACATTTGTCAATACTTTATCATTGTGTTTCATTTTCGCATGTTTTACTTCCTGAATAATTGGATTATTCAAATATCCACAGTCGCTCATGCTTTTAGGGAGTAAGTATGAAGTAAGACTGCCATGAATTAGTTGTAGATTATCTAAGGAGTTAGACATTGCAATAAGATTGCTGCAACATTCATGAGTACTTGGAAATAGAGATTTAAGTATTGGATAAATCTGCGCTCAATGGATTGCTTCATGGATTACATCACGAGCAATATTGAGACGATAATATCTTTTGATCTTTAAGCTAAGACATATGAGTTATGATTTACTAGGCGGTTGTTCATTGATAATACGAAAATGCATCGGTAACTCGGTGTTATAAAACGTGTTGTTATGAATAATTTGTCTGGTAAAAGACATAAGTATATGAGTCGAAGTTTATTCGTCCCTTGACCTTAACGGGGAACAGATATTTGTAGGCCTCTCGATGAATTTAAAGTTGACTAAAATGGTTGGCCAACCGGGATCATCTGATCACTTATCTTTAGACAGAACTAACTAGGTCAGAGTTTCGCAGTAGTTTCTAGGAAGCTTAAGGTGATGGTTAATTAGAGGCTAAATTGGTAATTATAGTCATAGACTTATCCAAGTGGGAGACTGCTGGATTAGGTGTCTAAGCCATGACTAATAATTAGTATTTACCTAATTAATAGAAGCACAGTCTATTTGGGTTGCCCTCATGGCTGGAGGTTTGGTAGAAAATTCGGTAGAGAGAAAGGTTGATTTATTATGGGATTAATAAATCAACAGGAATTAAATATATGGTTTATTAATATATTAAAGTCATAATATATTAATTAGAAACTATATTAATTAATTAGGAATTAATCCAGAATCAATTGGATTTAATTTGGGGATTAATTAAATTAATTAAAGGTGCAGGGACTGAAACTGTAATTATTCAATAGTTGAGTAAGTGACAGTGTAATAGTGGCCAGTTTTTGGCGAAATTAAGGAATGATTATCCTTAATTTCGAAATTGATAAATAAAGATAAATAGGAGTTTGAATTATAAGATAAAAGGTTTATCTTATTTGAATTCAAATAGGTTTATCATTAAGGCTTATCAACTGGTCATCTGGAAACTATAAATAGGGATCCCTGGGCACTCATTATTTTCGCCACTTTTCTATACTCTCTCTGGAATTTCCGATCCCCTCTCCTCCTAGCTTGGGTGTGACTTTCATTTGAGGCAGGATAATTTTGCTGCTCAGCTTCCAAGAAATAAAGGTTGGTTATTCTGTTTTGATCTTTAGATTTCTTATTGGCCTCTAGGTTTTTTGTTATATGTTCAATAGTAGAAAACATAGATCCTCATAGGTTGCATGTGAACTTAGGTTATTTAGTTCATAGTTTGCATAAAAGCTTTCAAGTATAACATGATGGTACACTTGAGAATATCAATCGTGTATCTGAGGGCCTTGTATTAAAACTTAGAAATTTTTGACGTAAGGTTAAGTGGTTTGTGCATTACGATATACGAAGTAAAGGTGTTTGGGTAAGCATTCCCAAAAGGGGGGGGTTTAGAATCAAGAGATATCCTAACTTAAGTCTTAAGATCATGATGGAACGATCCTAAGGCTAAAATCGTAGCGCAAAAGGAAAGTCTCACGTATCGGTCAACTATGGGTTAAACTTCTCTGTCTTCTCGTGAGTCATATCAGAAATACTTACCAATGGTTTTCAAGTCGTGAGTACTCATGGCGACTCAATGTCCCTTAACGTGAAGCTCCTATTGACGCCCTTGTCGGCATTAGAACAGTTTTCTTAGTCGTAACTCAAGTACGCAGACTGTTGGTTATATGCCCATCGTTATAACAAGTTGGTAATATTATTATAAATAGTAGGGTCCTTTTGGGTTACACGCAAGAGACGATTTAGCTAAAAGAGATCGAAAATAAACTGGAGGGGTTAAGTTTATTAATATACTAAAGTAAATGTATATTAATTAGAAACTTAATGGTTAAGTTTATTAATATACCAAAGTAAAGGTATATTAATTAGAAACTTAATAAGGATAAAGGACTAAAGTGAAGTATCCACAAAGGAGGGGATAAGGATGAGGAGCACTATAAATACAACCCTAGATCTGAGTTGTAAGTGCTGCCAAAACCCTAATTTTCGTCACCCTCCTCCCACCCCTCGGTATACGGCCGATTTCTTTCAAAACCCTAGGTATTACGTGCTAAAACTTCAAGCAAAGGTATATACTACATCAACAGGTGCTGGATCGTTGTCTTGGATGCGATTACATTGGAGGAGTTCTACTTTGGGCTCTCGTCATCCTAACAAAATCAGATCTGAGATTTAAAAGGTATGTCTTGAACCCTCTTGATTTTACAGTTACAAAAGTCTGCATGATTCTGTGATTCTGGTTGAATGCGATTTAGATTTCTATTTCCGCTGCGTTTGTTTTATGTTATCGTATTCCAACAGTGGTATCAAAGCCTCTTTATCATGATTTTGTACTGTTTTGATTCGATTAAAATTGTTAAAAATCGTTTTTTTTCTGATTTATCGAATCTGATCGACGTCCGCGCCGCGGTACTTGAAGTATCGCGTCGCGGGTTTTTCTAAAGTTACGATCATTAGGGTTTTGCCGCGTCGCGTTTCCTAGTGTTCCGCGCCGCGTCGTTCTTGTCATGATTGGTTTCTTTTGATTACCGCGTCGCGTTTTCTCGTGATCCGCGTCGCGACGGTCGTGACGTTTGATTTTCTGAAATCAGATTTCTTGTTATAAAATGGTGATTTTAATATTGTATGATTGTTTAGATTAATCATTGACATAGAATACTTGCATGCTCAATAGGATTAATAGCTAAACACAAAGTTTAAAATGCTTCAAAATTTAATGGATGATTGTTTAAATTAATTATTAACACTGCATCCTTGCGTGTTTAATAGAATTAATAGTTAAACATTTTTTTCAAAGAATACTTAAAATTTTAAATGATATATATATATATATATATATTAGAATTGTATCTATATGTATAACTTAAAATAAAAAAAAAACATTGGTCAGACCGTGACTATGCTCACCTACTCTAAATGTGTAGAAGGTTGAAGGAGGTCTCTTTGATTCCTAATGAGGTCGGTTTTTAAATAGCATTCATTGCTTACCACCCTCACCGCCTGTCACATTTTATCGAGTGGAGTTACCGAAAGGGTTTGATAGAACAGTGTTTCAAGATAAAAGTATTACTGAAAATACACAAGTAAGAAAAATTTGTTAAAAGTTAATAGAATTTTTCAAAAGTCAAATTGGCAATTTCAAACCGGTTTTAAAAGTTTAAATTGACCCTTATGCCAATTAAAAGGTTAAAATATTTTAACAAAAACGAAACAAAATCCCGTTTTATGAAAATGTAAATCTCATGCTACCCACAAAGAACCACACATTTAACCAGGCCCTTCCGGCGTGGGAAGTGCTATAGCCAACGCGTCGGATTGGACTCGGCCAAAATGATGTGATACTCGCGATAACTCATAAATCATGGGCCGGGTGTCACGTGGGTCCTTCGTGGTCGATTTACCATCCAAACCCGTGATCCGCGGCATACCCGTCACAGGAGAGAGGATGAGCATGATGGGATTAAACATGCCATTGATTAGATTCAATGAATCCCGAGAGATCTAGAAGCTTCATAGAGATTGAAGTTGGCAAAGAGTATTGACTACCTAAATAACTTTTGGGGGTGACTACGACATACCTCTTCACCACCAGAAGTGAAATATGGATTCTAGCCTTAAGTAAAATTATTGTTTTGGGTAATTAATTTTTTAAGGATTAATCAAACTAATTAAAATCTACTTTTCATATAGATGGCTCCAAACACAAATGCAAATTCGAATTCGGCTACAAATATCTCACTAATGTAACTCCTCTCTAAGGATAAGCTGACTGGATCCAACTACTTGGACTGGATGCGTTCCTTTCGGATCGCCCTCCGGTATGATAAGAAAGAATGGGTCCTGGACACAGCTCTTCCTGAGGCTCCAGCTGATGATGCAACTAGAGCTGTTAGGGATGCTTGGCAAAAGCATAAAGATCAGTCGGATAAGGTTGCTTGTCTCATGTTGGCGACCATGGTTCCAGAACTCCAAAAGAGTTTCGAGACCGCTGGGGCATTCGACATGGCCGACCAGCTCAAGGAAATGTTCCAAGAGCAGGGTAGACAGGAACAATATGACACTATGATCTCCCTACTAGATTGCAAGCAGCAGGAGGGAACCGCTGTCAGTGCACACGTGCTTAAGATGAAAGCGTACGTTGACAGATTGGAGCGACTTGGATTTCCGATCGCTCAGCAATTGGTTACGGATATCATCCTCCACTCGCTGAGCAGTACATTCAGTCAGTTCACACTGAATTTTAATATGAATGGATTGGAAAAGACCATAATGGAGTTACACGGCATGCTAAAAACTACCGAGGCAAATATGTCTAAATCTAAGAACTCCAGCTCCACGGCTCCGGTATTGGCAATCAGGGAAGGGGCAATCAAGAAAAGGAAAGCCAAGATGCCTAAAGGCAAAGGGAAGGGTCAAGTTGGTAACCCCAACACCAACCCTAGCAACAAGGGCAAGGCTGGTTCTATGATAGTGCCGTCACCAAACCCTGATGAGGCCATTTGTTTCCACTGCAGAGAAAAGGGACACCGGAAGCGAACCTGCCCTAAATACCTGGAGGAGATCAAGAAGATCAAGCCCAAAGTGTCTGGTACCTCAGGTATATACATGATAGAACTCCATAATACTTCTACTACTAATTCATGGGTCCTAGACACAGGATGTGGTACTCACATTTGCTCTGATGTGCATGGACTAAGAAGAAGTAAGAAGTTAAGGCATGGGGAGCTTGACCTGATCATGGGCAACAGACATACGGCTGCTGTCAAGAGGATTGGGGATTACGAGCTCGTGCTTTCTACTGGATTTTCTATTAATTTATTAGATTGTTGCTATTCGCCAGAAATGGCTAGAAATATTATTTCTTTTAGTGCTTTGTATCGAGACGGTTTTGATTTTGGTTTTGATAATGGAAATATTTTAGTTTTTCAGCAGATATATATATGTTTATTTGATTAAACATAAGTCTGAAACCTTCGAGGTGTTCAAAAGGTTTCAGAACGAAGTAGAGAATCAACGGGGCAAAAGGATTAAGATCCTCCGATCCGACAGGGGTGGAGAATATCTTAGTCAAGAATTCTACGATAATCTAGGGAACTGTGGAATTGTTTCACAGTTGACTCCTCCCGGAACACCACAACATAATGGTGTAGCTGAGAGGAGGAACCGAACATTACTTGATATGGTTCGGTCCATGATGAGTCGTGCTACGCTTCCAATCAGTTTCTGGGGCTATGCCTTGGAGACTGCAGCAAAAGTCCTGAACCTTGTACCAACTAAGAAGGTCAGCAAGACACCCTCTGAAATATGGAATGGGACTAAACCCTCATTGGCGCATTTGAAAGTCTGGGGTTGTGAGGCTTACGTCCGTCGTGAAGCTATAGACAAACTAGAACCCAGATCAGAGAGGTGTTACTTTATTGGTTATCCTGCTAGTTCTTTTGGGTATTTGTTTTACAAACCTTCTGAAAACAAGGTGATTGTTGCACGAAGGGCAGTCTTCCGAGAGAGGGAGCTGATACACCAAGAGGCCAGTGGGAGCCAAATTGATCTTGAGGAGATTCAAGAACCAACCAATAAAGGACCTGATGTTGGCACTAGCTCTCAATCAGAGGTTGAAAAACCTGTTGCGCCTCAGCCAAGTACAGCTGGGGAATCTGACATACCTCCACCTCCTGTCCGGAGATCTGATAGAGTACGTCATGCACCTGAATTTTATGGCTTACATATTACTGAAGGTGATGAGTCAATGGTAGGTGACGATGAACCTACCAGCTATCAGGAAGCAATGGCAGGCCCAGATGCTGCCAAATGGAAGGAGGCTATGGAGAGCGAGATGAAATCCATGTATGATAACCAAGTTTGGAACTTGGTTGATCAAACACCTGGCTTTAAAACAGTTGGGTGTAAATGGGTCTTCAAGAAGAAGACAAACATGGATGGAAAAGTACACAGATATAAAGCCAGACTGGTGGCAAAGGGTTATACTCAAACCCAAGGGATTGATTATGAGGAAACTTTTTCACCAGTGGCAATGATTAAATCTATCAGGATATTGTTTGCCATCGCAGCCTTTTATGACTACGAAATATGGCAAATGGATGTAAAAACCGCTTTCCTTAACGGAAAACTTTCAGAAGATATGTATATGACACAACCAAAGGATTTTGTACAGTCCAAATATCCCAATAGAGTGTGTAAACTTGTGAAGTCGATTTATGGACTCAAACAAGCATCTCGCGGCTGGAATCTCTGCTTCGATGAGAAAATCAAAGAGTTTGGATTTTCAAGAAGTGAAGATGAGCCATGTGTATATGTTAGAGCTAGTGGGAGTGCCGTTGTCTTCCTTGTGCTGTATGTTGATGACATACTACTCATAGGAAACAATGTCCCAATGTTGCAAAGTGTTAAAACTTGGCTTGGGGATTGTTTCGCTATGAAAGACTTGGGAGAAGCGGCATACATACTTGGTATAAAGATCTATAGAGATAGATCTAGGCGACTCATTGGTTTAAGCCAGAGTACATACATAGACAAAATCTTGAAAAGATTCAAGATGCAAGATTCCAAGAAAGGATTCGTGCCTATGCAACGTGGTATGACATTGAGTAGAGACCAATGTCCTAGTTCTAGTGATGAACGAGAAAGAATGAGTCGAATCCCATATGCTTCAGCAATGGGATCGATCATGTATGCCATGTTATGTACAAGGCCTGACGTCTCTTGTGCCTTGAGTATGACGAGTCGTTATCAGGCCAATCCTGGTGAAAATCATTGGACCGCAGTCAAGAACATTCTTAAGTATCTTCGAAGGACGAAGGAAGTGTTCTTGGTCTATGGCGGCATGGAAGAACTCACTATAAGTGGTTATAGTGATGCTAGCTTCCAAACCGATAGAGACGACTCCTGTTCGCAGTCAGGATTCGTGTTCTTACTGAATGGTGGGGCAGTAACTTGGAAGAGTACCAAGCAAGAAACAGTAGCTGATTCGACAACGGAGGCTGAGTATATTGCAGTTAATGAAGCTGCAAAGGAAGCCATGTGGATGAAGAAGTTCATCAGGAATCTCGGTGTTGTTCCTAGCATTGATGGTCCAGTTGAGAACTTCTGTGACAATGACGGTGCAGTCGCCTTGGCGAAAGAACCCAGAGCTCACAAGCGCATAAGGCATATACACCGGAAGTACCATTATATCCGGAGGCTCGTTGAAGAAGGAGACATCACGATTAGTAGAGTTACATCAGAAGATAATCTTGCTGATCCGTTCACTAAACCGTTATCTCAGGCCAAGCATGATTCTCATACTAGGTCGATGGGCATTAGATTTGCAAATGAGTTGGTTTAAGTGTATTTAATTTAGTTTGATTTGTGTTTGGAACTCAAGCAATGTGAAACTCTATTTGTTTTGAAGATTATTATGTGGAGAACTTAATATATGCATGAAGGCAGTCATTTCATTAGTTTATCATTGTGTTCCAATTTTGCATGTTTTATTGACTTCCTGAATAATTATTTTATTATTCAAATCGTCCACAGTCGGTCATACTTTTGGGAGTAAGTATTGATTCAAGGCTGACATGAGGAATTAGTAAATTGTCCATAGAGATAGACATAGCATAGAGATGCACTAATTCTCATGTGTACTTAATAGGGATTAAGTATTGGAGTAACCTATACTTAGAGATTACTTCATGGAATGTGTCACGAGTAATTCTAAGATGGTAATATCTTATATTCTTCAAGCGGAGATACATTGATTCTTAGTCCTGCAGTCTGTTATGTCTTGGTTTTCTCCAACGTTGTCCGTAACTGGCAGCCATACAGGGAATGTCCAGATATGACATGATGAGTGGGCGAGATCCGTGTAGTCAAAGTTTATTTGTTCCTTCTGCCCTAACAGGAGAAGCGATATCCGTGGGCCCCTCGATGATTTGGTGTTGACAGCAAATGTACGGCCGTACTCGAACTAAATTGATATAGAATCAATAAGTGCAGTTTGTTGTGGTCATCACAAATCTCTATCGGGAAACATAATCTTGAATGTTTGAGACTGACAGAATTCCATGTCAGACGTTCATATGGATATATTGTAGAACAAAGGAATATTTGATCACTTGCCTAAGGGCTGTTTCATTAGATGAACATGGCATTTGTCTAGGATGACATACACCTTACTAGGTTAAGGAATATTAGACCATAAAGTTGTTATAACAAGTGCAAGTGGGAGACTGTTGGTTATATGCCCATCGTTATAACAAGTTGGTAATATTATTATAAATAGTAGGGTCCTTTTGGGTTACACGCAAGAGACGATTTAGCTAAAAGAGATCGAAAATAAACTTGAGGGGTTAAGTTTATTAATATACTAAAGTAAATGTATATTAATTAAAACTTAATGGTTAAGTTTATTAATATACCAAAGTAAAGGTATATTAATTAGAAACTTAATAAGGATAAAGGACTAAAGTGAAATATCCACAAAGGAGGGGATAAGGACGAGGAACACTATAAATACAACCCTAGATCTGAGTTGTAACTGCTGCCAAAACCCTAATTTTCGTCACCCTCCTCCCACCCCTCGGTATACGGCCGATTTCTTTCAAAACCCTAGGTATTACGTGCTAAAACTTCAAGAAAATGTATATACTACATCAACGGGTGCTGGATCGTTGTCTTGGGTGCGATTACATTAGAGGAGTTCTACTTTGGGCTCTCGTCATCCTAACAAAATCAGATCTGAGATTTAAAAGGTATGTCTTGAACCCTCTTGATTTTACAGTTACAAAAGTGTGCATGATTCTGTGATTCTGGTTGAATGCGATTTAGATTTCTGTTTCCGCTGCGTTTGTTTTATGTTATCGTATTCCAACACAGACGATAAAGAGGTATTGAGATAATATTGATATTAGTGTCGACTTAGGATTGTTAATAGTGGCTCTTGATAATAACTAATACTATCAAAGTATTTATGTTAAGTGTTGACGTGGTTACTAAGTGTTGTAGGATTCTCGAGTTTTTACTCCATTGCCCATTATGCTCACACTTAGTTACATTTCGGTCAAACCCTAGTCAAACGTAGTTGATCAGGCTACGTTTCCCCATGGTTTGATAACATATTATACTAAGTCTAATTATAAGTCATCTTAAACTCTAACGTTCTTAGATTGTTGTATTGTGATACTATCTTTGTTTGTATGCGTATACGTTTATATAAATATCATTGTATTTTAAAAGTATAGTTGTACGAAATGTTTTAGAGAGTTTTAGTCTCATTGTATTTATAGTTGTATATCTTAAATGGATTGATATACTTAGTTCACTATAAACAATTCTCTGATACCAATCTGTCACACCTGAAAACCACGATGGCGGAATCGTCTGAGGGCGGAACGGGACATAGTATCACAACCATTGCATACATTGAAACATAAGTAGATAAACAACCATCATACATTATAATTGGAATGTTACATTGTTCAAACGGTATTGTTTCAACCGAATTACAGTATGATAACGAAATAAGTAAAAGAGACGTCTTCGCGTCCCATCCCAAAAGGTTATCGGACCTGACTAATTGTTACCTGAGAATACAAGTAGTTTGAAAGAGTGTCAACATTACGTTGGTGAGTTCATAAGATTTTTGTATGAGAAAATCCATAATCATTTTTCTTGTAAAAAGATAGTGTTTGAAACCAGAAAATACAATATTTTCTTATAAATGAGTCGTAGTCTTAAAAACCAATGACCGAAAATGTATAAGTGTTTCAATACTTAAAAATAGTATTATGTAGTTTTATTCTTGTATGAAACCATGTAATATACATGTTTACTCGTAGAATAATTGTAGATTTAATTTCATAAAACTCGTATGTATAAGTAAACCGTACTTATATTTATATCTTGATAAAACGTAGTTTTAATTTCTATAAAACCAGTATGAGAAATCCATCTCCTTGTATAAGGTAGTATTGTACTTCCCAGAAAATCCATTATTTTCTTATAAATGTATCGAAGTCTTAAAAACACAAAGACTGAAATGTATAGCGTAGTTTGTAGCATAAATCTATTGAAAATGTGTATTTCCACGTAAACAATTTATTAAGTTGACTTCCCATGCGAGACGCCCTATAAACATACTATCACCATGTAGGCCTGCTTCGACGTTCTTCAGGCGTCGGACTGTTAGACATTTGTCACCTCATACTCGTCGTTCTAGCTGCTGCTAGCAGCTCACGTGCGGGGTTGTCAATCCCGTATAGATCTATACACAAATATCATGCTGTCTTACCGAGACTCTTGGTTATAAATTAAGGACTTATAGTATGTACTTATGTAAGTACTAGTAAAGACTCGTCTCACAAAAATGTATGTATATCAACTTGTTTACATAAATTTGTATATGAAAAACCCTTGTATTGTCCATTATCATTTTTCCCATGATAAAAGAGTACTGTATAATAATTATATATTTTTATATAATTATTTTGTTTTGTTCAAAATGTCATAGTAATCCTTGTATCCATAAACCATTCCTATAATAGCTTATTTTTAGTATTCCGTTGTAATAAATTTATTTTTACGAACATAAACGAAATAACTTATTTAGATGATTATAAACAACATCTTTTAAGATATTTCCCACAAAAATAGTGTAATAACTTGTTTATAACCATTTTTGCTAAAAAAGCCGTATTTCCGGTCACAAAAACGTAGTTTTTACTAGTTTTGGTTTTTGTGACGTTTATATTAAAGATCTAGCATTTTTACACAATATGCTTATAGTTTAGTAACTTTTACACAAACATAATGCATCATAATGTTCACAATACATAGATCTAAACATATTTCATGTCAAAAACGTTTTTATGCAAAAACTAGTTTATAAACTTGTATAAATCGTTATTTATTGCATATAAACTTGTATATAAACTTGTATATAACATATAACTTGTATTCTCCCCCTAAAAGTTTGGAAAAGATGAAAATGAGGGGTATGAACTCACCCTTGACGCGTGCTTTGGCTAGAAACAAGGTTGTTCTTGTGGGTTTTACGGTAGAAATCGAGATCTAAGATTTGTAGCTCGAAGACCCCTTCGACAAAGCTATTACCCAATGGTTTTACGTAGATGTTAGTGTGTGTAAATGGAATAAAGGTTGTGTAATAATGTTTAAAATCACTAGATGAGAGTATCTTACCATAAAGATGTGTTTTACATTTGAAATGATGGAATATGGTGGTGGAGATTGGTGGTTTATGGTGGTGGTGGGTTTGAGAGGTGGTGGTGGGTGGAGAGAGTTGAGAGAGATGAGAGAAAGATGTTGGTGTTTCTTGATTCAAATGGATGTAAGCTAGTTTCATTAGGTTAATTAGGTTTAGATTTGATTTTTAATTTAATTTAAATTAGTCATAGCATCTAGGTTTAACTTCTAGCTTTTGACTTTGTGATTGTGTTGGGAAGTGGTGGGTTCAGCCAATGTGGGGGGGGGGGGGGTAGGGAGGGGTGGGGTAGGTTAGTTTTATAAATAATGTATTCTACTTATAAAAATGAGTGATTTTTATAAAATCGTAAGACGTTTTAGTGAAATTTTATGAGTTTTTGAAGAAACGAATGTAAGACCCGTTCCACTGCGGCGCGGCTCGACAGGATCCGCGGCACGGCTCGGGAGGGATCTAGATTCGTGAATGATTAGTACGTACGGCGCGGCTCGGGAGGATCCGCGGCGCGGCGCGCCACAGATGTGAAAAACCCTAATTCGGATTTAAACGACTATATAAAGGGTCCCAGCCGTAGGGTTCGTGTTTTTTTGGAGGTTTTTTTGGAGTAGAGGCGATTGCTTTCGGCAAAGGCTCTTCGGTTTCAAGACTTTGAAGGTTTTGAGAGATTGGAAGGAGTAAATACAACGTGAGAGAAGGCTTGTAACGGATCGTATGCATCACTCCATTTTCGAGAAGTAAGGTAACAATATCTACTCTTCTGACTTTACATTTCATCCCGCCATATAGTGTTATCCTTTGATTAGTAGTCTTTGATGACTTGTAACACTTAGGGTTTTGGACCATGGACATGCATTTGCATGTCCATAAGGAAGTGACCTTAGGGTAGTTTCTGATCCCAGGAAGGGTGTAAAGAGGAACCCAAATCGATGGTTGTACTAGTAAAGGGCTTTAAGGGATTTCAGACTAATACGAGTCCGCGACGCGGACAGGCTATGTCAGCGACGCGGGTTTGGGTAACCCTCGTAAGTATGCAAAGATAGTCCGCGACGTGTAAGGGGCAAAGCCACGCCGCGGCGACTGACTGTTGATCAGGAACTTATTTTCGACCATTGTTTGATGGCAATTGTTGGGTCTGACCTTTAGGAAAGTCTATATGAGTTTGGTCAGTGATTAATATGTTGTGTATCTGGGATTTAGGTGATCAGACGAGCCTAGTTTGGGATATTAGCGAGTATCCGGACGGTTGTGATTCAGGTGAGTATCATCACCTTACTATGTGATGTTGCATGTTAGGCATCTTGTGTGTTATTTACAGTTATATGATTTGTTCTATATCTGTGATTATTTGTTGTTGCGCTCAGTACTGATGCGTGTTCACTCGTATCTGTTGTATGACGAGTTGGACTATTGCCTTGTCCCATAGCTGTTGTATGATGGGCTGGGCCATAACCGGGAACCCATAGCTGTTGTATGATGGGTAGAACCGTCCGGTGTCCATAGCTGTTGTATGATGGACGCCCGTAGTTGTTGTATGGCAGGTAGGGTCGGGTCGTTCTCGAGGACGGGTTGTTTAATGTGTGGGCATGTATGGTAATTTGTGGAACTCACTAAGCTTTGTGCTTACCCGTTGATTTTAAAACATTTTCAGGTACTACAAGTGATAAAGGGGTGAGCTCGGCATGGCGGCGGTGCATCGCATATTTAGGTTTTGCAGCTATATGGTTAATAGAGATTTTAATATTATGGGACGTATACACTCTGATAAAATGTTTTGATGAACCTCGATTTAACATTCTAATAAGGCTATTTGTGTTTTCATTGTATTATTTAAAGAAAAATTTAAAGTTGGAATTTGGGGTGTTACAACGAAGTTCTAAATAAATATTATGTATAAAAACATTGTTAAACATTTATTTAGATTGAGTCGTAGCTCGTTAAACGATGAAATACGCGTTTAAGCGCAGTATTCTTCCGATTACGCAATTTTCGACATTTTATTGAAAAATTGTATTTGGCTTTGAAATTAAATACTAGATAGTATTACGTTCCATAATATATGATTTGTTATTCCATATTTGATGTTTAAGGCACCATGTTTTGTATTTTGAGTCCAAATCCTGTGTACATTTATCCGTTCACAGCAGTTTAATTGTTGTAACTTTCACATACGAACTCCGTTTTTGACATTCTATATATCTACATGTTCGTATTTACTAATACATCGTTTTATGAATATTATTATTCTCAGAATAATAATTGTACGATTATCGAATTTTTACGCTACAGTAGTTTACTATCCATATTTTCGGCGTTTACTCGATAATTGTTTTGAATTAGCGTACGTAGTATTATAATCTATATATATCTTATAAAAGAAGCATATTTCCAAGCACCACATTGATTTGAAACTTCTATGTCTTTTCATATCTCCAATGATTCTTCAACATAAAAATATAATTTTTTTCTCTTTGTCCTACATTGATTCGCATACATAAATGACATTTGATATTTCTCTTATATAATGCCACTTATTTGTTTCCATTATCCTTCAAGTTTGATCATAATATGACTTTCAAGTCTGCTATTAGTGATCATTTTATCATAAATCAAGTTTTTATCGCAAAGTTTTAAAGTATTCTACTAATCCTAGCCTTTCATTTTAAAAAATGTCTAGATCTGATTTAAATAGCTAAAATCCCGTTTTTTTTATAAGGAATGGCAAAATTATCATTTTCAAACTCTAGTGAATCCATACATACACTCATCAACAGCTTAATACATCAATTTATATAGTAATTCATAGTTTAATATATTATTTCGCACACCATTCACAGTTTAATGCAAAAACAACTACGAAAATTAATTTGTTTTTAATAGAACTCAACCCCAAACTCTACCATCACCACCACTAACTACTACGAAAATTAATTTGTTTTTAATAGAACTCAACCCCAAACTCTACCATCACCACCACTAACTACTACACACTCCCACCACCCACCATCGATGCCACCACCGTCACCATCCTTCCGGCCTCCTACCATCATCAGACCCATCACCAACAACACTAGCATTACCTACTACCTCCATCACCTAGCACCGCTGCCACCCTTCATTCCTCCTAAAACCATCATATCTTGATCTCCTACACTTTAGCAAGCTCCAAAAAATAGATATGGATTAAAACAAAATCTGAAATCACAGTTTAATTAACTAATCTGTTTATAATTCACAGTTTAATGCACGAGTGCAGGACTCTCGTTCACAGTTTAACACAACAGTTCAGAGTTCAGACATTCATTCACAGCTTAAAAACTTACAGATATCATTGAAGCATTTCTTCAAACACCTTGTGTGTATCTTATTTCCAGAATTTCTTTGTCTAACACCATCATCGGAGACCAGATCAGAGACTCATTCATAGTTCAACACAACAGTCTAGACACTCATTCACAGCTTAAAAGCTTACAGATCTCATTGAGGCATTTCATCAAACACCTTGTGTGCATCTTATTTACAGAACTTCCTTGTCTAAACACCATCATCGGAGACCAGATCAGAGAAATAGAACAAAGAGGAGAAGAGGAGAAGGCGAGTTGACAATGTTTCACCGAAGCACCGTCGGAACTGGTTCGTTAATGGTAGGTAACAATGGTGGTGGCGAAAATCTCGGATATGAAGGAGAAAGTTGCAGATCTGAAGACTATAATGGTAGATCTAAGTGTGGAAGTCACAGATCTGGTCTTGAAAATCGTAGATCTAGACGTCGTAGTATAATGGGAGGTAGAATACGTAATGAAGCAAGGAGGAGGCGATGCATCAGTCGATTTCGACGGAGGTGACGGTGGTGATAGGTGGCGGCGACGGCGACGAAGAGCGGCGGAGGCGGTGGTGGTGTTAGGGTTTGCTTGAGCTATTGAAGATAGGTGAAAGTGAGTTTGAGGGAAAGAAACCCAGATCTTAAATTCAGATCTCATGTTTTTGTTAAGATGTTAAGGGTTTTCCATTTGAACTATTACCATTATACCCTTACTTAATTTTAGCCATTGATCAAACTTTAAAAAAATCAAAGGCTTTGATTAGTTCTTAAGAGTTCTTAATCTTTTAATGGTTCTCATTTGAACCTATTTATATATATATATATATATATATATATATATATATATATATATATATATATATATATATATATATATATATATATATATATATATATATATATATATATAGGAATAGGTTCAAATGAGAACACACACACATTATAAGAAATTTTTATCGAAACAATATGTTTTAAGATAAATTGTTTATCTCTCACCACGGTTATTTGAAGTTTTTATTTGTATCAGATTGCTTTGCACATTTATATTTCAATCTTTATCATAGCACAGTTTCCGAAGTGTGTTATTAATTTGTGGTTAATTTATCATATAAACATATTTTTATCTCATAGTTTCAATATATTTTACTATTTTATTTTAGCTTCAAAAACATTGAAACTAAAAATATAAATATTAAATTGGGTTAAAAACTATTAAACTTTCGTGATACAGTTTGTGGTTTTCAAAATCCTAAATCGCATAACTGGTGCGATGTGCGGTTTTGACTATATATCGTACGGTAAACAACATTGAAATATCTCTCTATTCTTATTAATAAAAGTGTATTATTCAAAATATTTGAGTGACAATGAAAGCCTTTGCAAAACTATAGCAAAATACATACAATATCCCTCAATTTTATCAATGCACAAAGTGTAAGTAGATGATATTAAAATCATGTAGTTTGAGATATCTATTTATCTTGAGCCATATTAATTCTAATTTTATTTCATGAATTGTATTCATTTATTGTAATCTATAAAGGTTTTTGTATTATAAAAATTTGATACATGTATCTATTATCATATAATTGAAAATAATAAAGACATTTTATATAACTTTTTAAAAATGGTATGATAATAACATGTATTTGTCTATATTTTAACTATATAATTTTGTTTCTGTGCAACGCGCGGGCAAGCGCCTAGTGTCTAATAATACATTGTAAAATTATGGAAAAATTACTTTTCAACATATGAATTATCGTACGCTTTGTTTGACTATAGTTGACTTTTGTTGACCAAATTGACAATTGTCACACCGATGGTCACAGCAACTCACAGTCCATTGGAACCTACACACACTTACACATAGTCATAGTCACACACACATAATTAAACACACATAATATGTTTATGTATGTTTGTACGGAGTTTATACGAATAAAAATGCATACATTTATATTATCTAATTCACCCAATATTGGCGATACAACACCGGTTTTCTTTATGATAGGGCTCCTCACTTCTATCTCTTCGTTCCTACCCGCATCGTCTTGTGGCATCATAGCAGGATTCACCCTACTACCGACCATGGAGTCGACCACGTCCTTTTCGGTATCCATCCCTTAAGCCATCATATTAGGCACCATATCAGCCATAAGCTTTGCATATATTTTATCATACAATCTTTGAAACAATCTATCCTCTAATTTTTTTCACCAAATCTTCAATATCTAATAACTCGTGTTGTTTCCTGTTTCTCTGGTTTTTCCTCGATTCTTTCAAAGTAACATTGTACCCCACCACCCTCGTGCGACCAGGGTGCTCTCGTCCCAAAACCTCTGTCATCAAATCAACTTCATCTTTATCCTTCTCTATCTGTAAATGAAAACCATGTGATTGTATTAACACATGCTAATGATACAACATCATCTGCAAATGATAAATTCAAAAAATACACTTACAAACTCATTCAATAATGCCTCACTCTCGGGCGCTACAATGTATTCCCCTAAGATAGTGAGTTTTGTCCTAGCAAATATATAATCTCTATCCTGCTCGTCTGATATGTAGTGTCCTTTTATTTTCGCACCTAACTCAATATCTTTATCCCACGTATCTTTGTTCCCACGATACCCCCATGGGCCTAAGTGGGCTGGATTTTTGTTCTTCTTCACAGTCTATGTTGGTTTGTTACTTATTTCCTTTACAAATAAACACAATTATAAATTATAGCATAAAAAACATCAATATAGAGTAAAGTCCAACCAGCCTGAAAATTTTCAGTAGATTTTAGCTTAACAAATTCTTCCATGTTTGTTTTGTCAAGAACGAGTACTTTTTGATGCATCAACACAATTGCGCATTAACTTAACCAGCGTCGACTTGTATTTCCTCCATGACTGGTTACCGAAAGAGTTGCTTTTTTGGCATTGTCGTTTGGTGTATGCCAATGATTCTATTTTTTAAATTTAAAGTAGAACAACTATTAGTAATGATTATTAATTAAAAACATATGTAATAAGTCTTAAATATCACACCTTAACGTCCAACCACAACTCATCATGCTGTGACTTGGGCACTTTATCCCAACTCTCTATAAGGATAGAAATCCTTGTCCTTGACAGTGGCTCCACAATAAGTCCAAATTCAGGTTGAGTGTCTCCAATAGCTTGATTATTGTGATCAAAATCGACATGCAAACTTTGTAATTTTTCTTTCGACTTTTTCCTTATCAAAGTGACGTTTCTTTTTTTCTTTGTTGGCTTCTCCATTGTTGGGTGCCTACAGCTGTGTATTATGAACGACTAATTAAAAGAAACTGTCTAGCTTTGGTTTTTAGGTATTAAAGGTTTCTTAATCAATCGACATAAAAAAAATAGCCAATGGCCTCTTGGCCAAGTGGTAAGGCGTCGCCCTCAAACCTTGAGGTTGAGGGTTCAACCCCCACTAGGGGGAATAGATGGATTTAAGGTGATTAGAGTAGGAGTAGGATAGATTTGCCGTTCCAAAAAAAAAAAATCGACATAAAAATAACTCCATAATCACATTGTTTAAAACATAGATTGATTAATCAAGCCGCAATGCAATTGCAGAGAAGTTTAAAAGGCGGTAATGCAAAAAATCAATTGACATATAAACAGCCCTTACCGGTTACGATGTTGGAGTGCAGCCCTAATGGTAGATACCGGCGGTCAATGTGGCGGCGATTGTGAAGACGATAGCAGTGCAAGGTCGCCGGTGTGTGGTGACGACTGTGAAGACGATAGAATTGCATGGTCGCCGGCGTGTGGCAGCGACTGTGAAGACGATAGCAGTGCAAGGTCGTCGGCGCTAATGTGTCTAACGAGAACGAGGATCGTGTATTACTGTTGCTACGAGGGTAAGAACGACGTGTGACATTGCTACGAGGGTAATCAGGAGGAATTGCGGCAAACTTAAAAGGTGTAATCCGTCCTTTGTGGTAATCGAAAAAACTAAAAGACGGTAATTTAAATATTGAATAGGATATTTTCGCGATTAGTTATTGTTTAAAAAAATTTAAATTGTTGCCGTGTTCAAATTTTTATTAGAGTAAATTATACGGATGGTCCCTGTGGTTTGGGTAATTTATGCGTTTGTTCCCTAACTCGTTTTTTAACTCGTATGTCCCTTATTATTTGTTTTTGTTGCGCTTGGTCTTTGACAGACATAAAAATACTATTTTGCCCACAATAATTTATTTTTAACTTATTAAAGATCAAATGGCCCATTATATCCCTTTCCCGTTATCCGTTTTACTTGCCTTCACCATGAAATTTCTGGTAACAGTCGTCTTCTCCGGCAAATTGTCGTTGTCGTTGTTAATCATCAAGTCCAAACACCATTTGCAAATAATCGATTACAACCAAATCAATCAAACAGATATAGAGCCTAACCAGCCAAAGCGGTGGTGGAGTTGCAGGTGTAAATCAAATTTCAAAGCCTAATCAACTAGTCGACACATTAACAACAAGCATCTGATTTCCAAAAAATTTAAAATGATTTCCAATCCTAATTTAAAACTAAAAAAATATGTAAAACCTAAAGGTACGTTTGGTTGAGGAAAACTGTTTTCCGTTTTCCATTTTTCATTTTCAGAAAAAATGGAGTGGAGTTTTCATTTTCATTTTCATTTTCAGTAGAAAACGCGTTTGGTAAATCTAATTGAGTTTTCGTTTTCCGTTTTAGAAAATTAGAAAACGCGTTTGGATGTGTATTTTCTGTAAGTTTTCATTTTCTATTTTTTTTACTTCAAAATAATACAGAATAACACATATTTGTAAACCTACACTCACCCATCACCCACCATCCACAAACACCCCCACCCCTACCTAACCCTACTCCACCCACCCCTACCTACCCCTACCCCACCCTATGCCCTACCGAACCTACCCTACCCCACCCTCCACACTCACCTCCACGCACCACATCCTACCTACCCCTATAATCGTCTAGGTTAGGGTGGGGTGGGTAGGGTGGGTGGGTGAGGTGGGTAAGGTAGGTAGGGTGGGTAGGTAGGTAGGGTGGGGTAGTGGCTGGGGTGGGTAGAGTGGGTGGTGGGTAGGGTGGGAGGGTTAGGGGTAGGTGGTGGGTGTGATAGACTGATAGGGGTTAGGGTGGGTGGGTGTTGGGTGGGTTGGTGTTAGGGTATAGTAGGGTAGGGGTGGAGTGGGGTGGCGTAGGGAAGGGTGGGGTGGATGTGGGTAGGGTAGGGTGGGGTGGTGTAGGTAGGGTGTATAGGGTGGGGTAGGGGTTAAGGAAGAACATTAAACTGAAAATCGTCTAGGGTAGGGTAGGGTAGGGTAGGGTGGGTGGGTGGGGTAGGGTGGATGGGTGGTGGGTGAGGCGGGGTAAGGGTATGGGGTAGGTGGGGTAGGGTGTGTAGGGTGAGGTAGAGGTTTTGGGTAGGGTAGGGTGGGTGGGGTGGGGTGGGTAGGGGTGGGGTGGGTGGGTAAGGTAGCTGGGGTGGAGGTGGGTAGGGGTTGGGTAGGTTAAGGTTGTGGTGGGTTGGGATGGGTAGGGTAGGGTGGGGTGGAAGTAGGTAGGATGGGGTGTGGTGGGTGGGTGAGGCTGGGTAGGGGTATAGGTGGGTGGTGTGAGGTAGGGTAGGGTGTGTAGGGGTGGGGCGGGTTGGGTGAAGGTGGGAAGGGGTTGGGTAGGTTAAGGTAGGGGTAGGCTGGGTGGTTAGGGTAGGAGGTATGGGTGGGTGGGTGGGGTAGGGTAGGGTGTGTAGGGGTAGCGTGGGTGGGGTAGGGTAGGGTGTGTAGGGGTAGCGTGGGTGGGGTAGGGTAGGGTGTGTATAGGTAGGGTGGGTGGGGTGGAGGTGGGTAGGGGTTGGGTGGGGTAGGTTGGGTTGGGTTGCGTAGGGTAGGGTTAGGGGTGGGTGGGTTAGGTAGGGTTAGGGTGGGTTGGGTAGATATGTATGTAGGGATTGTATTCTTAGAAATATTTGGAAATAGATAACTTTGGAAAACAATAATTTTGAGTTTTCCAAGTATATGTAATTTTAGAAAACGGAAAATTTTCATTTTCTTGTAAATTTTTTGAAAACTTGATCAACCAAACGCGTTTTCTAACTTTTCTTTTTTTTGGAAAACTAGAAAATTTTCCTTAACCAAACCCACCCTAAAAATCTTCAAAAAATCCCTAAAAAACAGCGGCAAAATTTGTGCATCATCTCCAAAAAGTGGAGAAATCTGCCCCGTAATCTACGTTTTTTCCTTTCCGCCACAGCGGCAAAATCTGTCGAGTCTCCCACAGCCTACGAAATCTACGTTTTAAATCTCCGACGGAGATCCGATTGCATCAGAGGCATGAGGCAGAGATGGCGGTGTGGATCTAATTGCTCCACAAAAACGACGAACTTGCATATATTCCTTCGGGCGGTAGGTGGCGATGTTTAAGAGCGCCATCACAATGACTTAGACGGGCTATTCAGTGCATCGATGCTTTAGAGTGGTGCAATGTAGTGAGTGGCGGAGAGAATTGTCGTTTGTAGTTTAAAAACAGGGTCGGACAAGAGAAGATAAGGGGGAAGGAAAGTGACAATGGTTATCACTAAGAAAAAATCTTTTGAATCAAGGTTCGCTTTTCTCACCAATGTAGCAGAAGCCTCACATTCATCACAATCCAACCTAATTCCAAGGAAGATTCCGCCACCGACGACGGCAAATCCACCGATAATCGTTGTCGTCTTGATTCCAATTTCAACCTCTTCTCCCATAGAGAGAAAGTTCTCGCTTTTCACGGCTTTCTTTATCTTCGATATGCTTTGTTTTGGTAAGAGATTCCTCTGTCAATTGATTCAAATGTTTAAAGCTCCAAACACTTTCTTCATCGGTATCTATCTTATAGGGGTGGGAATTTACAACCTATCATTATGATATACAAATGATCCAATTCGAGTTCATGAATGACGAGATTGCATCTAGTTATTTTTGCCTCTCCCTTTGATTTCAGTTATCATTTTAGATTTTAGATTGTATCAGGTTTGATTTCATGTGGTTGCTGGACATTTAAACAAGAAGGGTGTAGGTGGCCAGCTACATTGGGGAGGTATATGAGAGGATCATCGGCGGAGGGAAGGTAGAAAACCACCCCCACATCCACGATGGTGCTAATCCCATCGTCGGAGTAGACGAACGGGAAGAAGACGAAAGAGGTCTAAGGTTGGAGTGCGGGAAAGTTGAAACATAATTTAGACTTTTTGTTGGAATTTAGTTTCTTTTTCTTTTTCTTTTTAACTTAGAAATAATAAACAAATAAATGAAATATTAAAAAAATTATTAAGAGTAAAATAGACTTTTTGGTGTGGCAGGAACCAAGCGCATAACAAAATCAAAATATAGGGACGGTTCGAGTTAAAAAAAATGAAGGACCAAACGTGTAAGTTACCCCATACCACAGGGACCATTCGTGTAATTTACTCTTTTTATTATCTAAAAGTCATGAATGAGTAAAACAAAGGTCACTTAATTATTTTCTATGGAGGGTTATAATTGTAAGCAATATTTGATCCATTATTAAATAATTTTACTGAGTACACATTTATATCAAAAACTGGCCCAAAGTTTCTTTTGATTATTTCTGTTTTACAATTTAAAAATTAAATAGAAAATATAAAAAATGTTATTCGTGATACAATAAGAAAACAAAGTCGATAAACCGAAATACTATATACTTAATGAAACAAAGTAAATAAACTGAAATATCTTCCGCAACAGATGTCTTCGTAATTTAATGTCATTTTGTATTCTTGTAAACAAACAAAATATAGTAATTAAATATTGTTATGAATTTGTTTTGTGTCAATATAACAATCTAAGTTGTTTTATTACTTATATGTTTTTTAATTCAATAAATAACATATTACCTATATGTCTTTTGGGATTCAACAACAACTCCTTCATTATGGTTTGATCTTAAATAAGCATCATCAGTAATATTCACATTTGGAGATGGGATACCGATAGAAAATGGAGGTATCTCGTCAAATTGGTCGTATTCTTCCTCGTCGACAAGATTTTCAACACCAAGTATATGTCGTTTACCATGTAGGGCGATGTGCCAACTCGAATTCGATGGGTCTTCATTAAAGAATACATGGTTAGCTTGTTTGGCTAGAATAAATGGTTTAGAGAGATAGCCATGTGTAGAAAGGTTGACAAGTGTGAAACCATCTTTGTCAACTTTAACACATCCTTTGTTGTTGACCCAATTACACTTGAATAGATGTACTATAGTTGAGGAATCATATTTCAATTCCTAAATTTCCTGAATGACTCCATAATATGAATCTTTGGCTATAATTGACCTTGCCTCATGATTCACATTAGAGTATGCAACTGGTATTGCTATTAACGTCACTCCACTATTTTGCAATGTACTCTTTCTATCCTATGTAGCAGTGTAAAATGTATACCCGTTAATGTCATAGCTTTGGTAAGTTGATACGACGTTTCTCAGACCATACCCTAATAGTTTGACTAAAGGAGAGGGGTAAACTTGGAATTGACAGGTGGTTGTAATGGTGTTCTTCCCCATTTGGGGTACAAAGAAATAGTTTCTTTTTGTAATTAGCCTTAAAAATGGTACTATGTAATTAGACTTGTTTGTTGCTGAATAGCTCCTTGCTATTTCAGCTTTTTTCTTTTTATATAATGCAACCGGTTAAAAAATATAGTTTGACTAAAGGATCAAGGTTTTCTCTACCTAAGTTTTCTTTCACTTTTTCTTTCAACCATTCAGGAAATGTTCTAATTTGCTCCTTAACCAACCATTTTTAGACCTGTTTTTGTTTTTTTTACCGTAATATTGACATGTGGTCATTAATTTATGGAGCAACAACTGTCATGTGTTGTCATACTATAAAATGTGCTAGGTTGAATTCATCACGATCAGGTATGATCGCTTTCAATCCAGCTATAACTGTCCCTTGAAGTCTACCTTCATGTCGTGATTATGGAATCCCAATAGTGGAAACACCTTTTAGATAGTGTGTACAAAATTGAATCACCTCTTCTGAAGCATATCCTTTAACAATACTTTCCTCAGGTCTATGTCGATTATTTACATACCCTTTTGAAAAAACCCATATATCTCTCGAATGGGTACATGTATCGCAGATATACTGGATCACAAACCTTTATTTCTCTTATAATATGGGATAAAAGGTGTGATGGAGAATAGGCAAACAAACAAACTTAAACTCTTAAGTTCACATGCAACCTAAAGGATCTATGTTTTCTCTATTGAACATATAAATAAGAACATCTATAGGAAACCCTAGGTATAATCAAAATTACTAAAGAGTGTTTCTAGATTACATACCTTATCGTTATTATAGCAAATAACAATTGTTACTCGTATTGTAGACCTCTCAGAAGCTAGCCCCACAAATATTGTGCCTCTAATGGTTCACACCCAAAATTCTAAGCAAAGGTTAATTATCTTAAGTTCTTATTAAGAAATAGCTCGCTATAAAACCTTAGAGAAGGATTATAGATTCTGCTTGAGAGAGAAGATAAATTTAAGAGAACAGTATACAATACAGGAAAGGGTTTCTGGATTACATACCTTGTTGTTATTATAGCAAATAACAATTGTTCCTCGTATTGTAGACCTCTAAGAAGCTAGCACCACAAATGTTGTGCCTCTAATGGTTCACACCCAAAAGTCCAAGCAAAGGTTAATTATCTTAAGTTCTTATTAAGAAATAACTCGCTATAAAACCTTAGAGAAGGATTATAGATTCTGCTTGAGAGAGAAGAGAAATTCAAGAGAACTGTCTACAAGAAACCTTATTTGAATTCAAACTACAAGGGTGCTAAAGGATAAACCTTATTTGAATTCAAACTCAGATAAAAACCTTATCTCTTACCCTTTTTTCGGCTACATACGTCGCGCGTCGCGTCATACTTCACGCGCGGCGCTCGTGTTACTTCGTCCAGAAGGTTTCGTTGTTTAACTATTGAACAATTACAATCCAGCCCCTGCACTTTTAATTAATTCCAATCAATTCTGATTAATACCAAACTAGTTTCTGATTAATTCATTATCATATAATAAATTAATAAACTATTTATCTCTCTCTCTCTCTCTATTTAACCTTAATACCAGTTGGAGTATTGAGGGTAACCCAAAAGGACTTTGCTACTATCAATTCAAGTATATACCAATTATAGTTATGGGCTTGGACACCTAGTCATACAGTCTCCCGCTTGGGTAAGTGTAATAACTATAACTGTCGTATAAATTCTAAATCGATCAGCAAATTATAGTTTCCAAAAGCTGCCGCCAAACTCTGACCTAGTCTGTTACACGTCCTAAGATAAGTAATCATATGATCCTCCATTCAGCAAGATATCGTATGGACATGAGACATGAATTGGGATCAATCTCAATGTCCAATACTTTGTTTCCCGATTTTTGATGTATGATGATGTAGGACTTCTAATTGAACACATCAATTCAGTCCTGGCTGGGCCCCGCACTATAAGTCAACACCAAATCATCGAGGGGCCCAAAGATATCGCTTTTCCCGTTAGGGAAAAAAGGAACGAATAAACTTTGACTCATATGCTTGTATCCTTTAATCATCAAATCACGCACAACAATACGTTTTATGTCATCGAGTTACCGATGTGTTTACACATTATCAATGTACAACCGACTTGTAAATTTCAACTCATATATCTCCGTTTCAAGACCATAAGATATTATAGTCTCAAAATTACTCGTGATATAATCCATGAAGTAATTCTCTGAGCGTGGGTTTGTCCAATACTCAAATATCCATTTCTAAGTACTCATGAACATTGCAACAACACTATTGCTATGTCTAACTCTTTAGACAATCTACAATTCAGTTCATGACAGTCTTAATTCACTGCTTACTTTTAAAAGTATGAGCAATTGTGGACTTTTAAACAATCATATTATTCAGGAAGTAAAACATGCAAAATGAAACACAATAATTAACCATTGACAAATAGCAGTAATCAATACTTATAAATAATTCTCCGTTATTTAATCACCAAAAGTCGATTACATATACTTTGTTACAAGTTTCAAAATAACTATCTAATTACAAAAACTAATATCATCTCTCAGACCAATGCTCCTAGCATGCTGACTGTGCCTGACCCTACTCAAAGCCTTTGTCAAAGGATCTATATGGTTCTCTTCGGATGACACCCTCTTTACAATGACGTGGCCTTCTTCTACTCTATGTCTAATGTAATGGTACTTTCTGTCGATATGTCTGGACTTTCCATGATCTCTCGGTTCCTTAGTCAAAGCAACTGCTCCTTCATTATCGTAGAACAGTTCCATTGGCTCCTGAATACTTGGGACTACACCAAGGTCACCGATGAAGTTCTTCAGCCAACCCGCCTCCTTTGATGCTTCACTTGCCGCTATGTACTCTGACTCACAAGTTGAATCAGCCACCGTTTCCAGTTTGGAACTCTTCCAAGTAACCGCTCCACCGTTTAACAGAAATATCCAGCCCGACTGAGTTGTCTCTATCTGTCTGGAAGCTGGCGTCACTATACCCACTAACTCTCAACGTATCACTGCCACCAAGGACCAGAAGCATATCCTTCGTCCTCCGTAGATACTTGAGAATGTTCTTAACCGCTCTCCAATAAGCTCTGTCAGGATTTCCCTAATAACGACCGACCATGCTCAAAGCAAAGGACACATCAGGGCGAGTAGATGTCATAGCATATATGATTGACCCCACAGCCGAAGCGTAAGGTACTCGACTCATGTCAGCAATCTCCTCATCTGTACTCGGGCATTAAGTCTTACTCAATTTGGCATTGCTCTAGATAGGTAGCTCTTATTTCTTGGAGTTTTCCATACTAAACCTCTTTAGTACCTTATCCAAGTATGTACTTTAACTAATTCCAATTAGTCTCTTGTTTCTATCTCTCAAAATTCTAATCCCAAGAATATACGCTGCTTCTCCAAGGTCTTTCATGGCAAAACACTTTCCAAGCCAAGATTTAACTTCTTGCAAGGTTTGAATGTCGTTTCCCATGAGCAATATGTCATCGACATACAACACTAGAAAAGTCACTATACTCTCACTAGCCTTGATATACACACATGACTCATCTTCTCTCCTGGAGAAACCAAACTCTTTGACTTTCTCATGAAAGCAGAGATTCTAGCTGCAGAAGCTTGTTTCAATCCATAGATTGATTTCTCAAGCTTACACACTCTATTGGGAAACTTTACATCTACAAAACCCTCTGGTTGATTCATGTAAACATCCTCAACCAACTTCTCGTTGAGGAAAGTGGTCTTGACATCCATCTGCCAAATTTCATAATCATGAAATGCAGCTATAGCGAGCATTATCCTAATAGACTTAATCTTAGCTACTGGTGAGAAGGTTTCGCCAAATTTCAACAAAGTTCCAAACTTGATTGTCATACATAGACTTGATCTCGCTATCCATTGCCTCTTTCCATTTAACAACCTCACGGCCTGCCATTTCTTCCTTGTAGCTAGCTGGTTCATCCAAATTTATGAGTGTTCTATCACCGACAAACATGTCACCATTTGTAGTAATATGGAAACCATAAAACTCAGGTGGCATGCTAACTCTACTGGAACATCTAAGAGGTAATGAGGTGTTTACCGGTTCAACAGGAACTTCTCCCTCTGGTTGAGTGCTAGTATCTTCTAAGGTTCCTTCATCGGTTGATTCCTGAATTTCTTCAAGGTCAATGGTACTTCCAATGTCCTCTTTAAATATGAGCTCTCTCTCATGAAAGACTCCTCTTCGTGCTACAAAGACCACGTCCTCGCTCGATTTGTAGAACAAATATCCAAAAGACTATTTTGGGTAACCAATGAAAATACACCTCTCACTTCTAGCTGCTAGTTTGTCGTGAGTCTCTCGTCTTACGAAAGCTTCACAACCCTAGACTTTGATATGTGCCAATGAGGGAACTTTCCCTGTCCACATTTCGTGAGGTGTTTTGGCAACCTTCTTAGTAGGGACAAGATTGAGGATGTGGGCGGTTGTCTCTAAGGCATACCCCCAGAAGTGAATGGGAAGAGAAGCTCGAATCATCATTGAACGAACCATGTCCAACAAGGTTCGGTTACGTCTCTCAGCCACACCATTCAGTTGTGGTGTCCTTGGAGGAGTCAACTGTGAGACTATTCCACATTCCTTAAGATAGTCAAGGAACTCGATACTAAGATACTCACCGCCTCTATCGGATCTAAGCATATTTATCTTCCTGCCTAATTGATTCTCTACTTCATGCTTGAACTCTTTGAACTTTTTAAAGGTTTCTGACTTGTGTTTGATTAAGTAGATATTCATATCTGTTGTAATCATCTGTAAAAGTCACATAGAATCGATTAGCATCCCTTGTGGATGATCGAAGGGTCCACACACATCCGTGTGTATGAGATCCAGCAAACCTTCACCTTTTTTACAATATCCCGTGAAAGGTGATTTTGTCATCTTTCCGAAAGGACAAGATTCGCATACATCATCCGACCTAAGGACGAATGATTCCAACACTCCATCCTTTTGGAGTTGGGCGATCCATTTCTTGTTGATGTGTCTAAGACGACAATGCCACAAGCATGCCTTTTCTATACCATTAGACGAATCAATTTGAAATACACTATAGCCTAAATTGTCTACACATGTCACAGTTTCATACACACCATTACAAGTTAAAGCTTCAAATATAAAAACACCATTTTTATAAGCAGAAATAGGTCCATTCAAATTATCAAATTTATATCTATAACCTTGTCTGAACAATGCATGAAATGAAATAATATTACGTGCCATTTCTGGCGAGTAGTAACAATTTAATAAATCTAATCTAACATCACTAGTAAGCACTAGACTATAAACTCTAATCTTGGTAACAGGAGACGATCGCCTATTTCCCATGACCAGGTTCATCCTTCCGTGCCCCACCTCCTCACTTTTTTTAGGCCATGCAAATCAAAATAATTGTGAAAACCATATCTTGTATCAAGGACCCAAGAACAAGAAGATGATGAGTTATTAGAGATAATGTATATACCTGTAGATTATGGCTTCACCTTACCATCCTTGATGTCTTACAGATATTTTGGGCAGCTTCGTTTCCAATATCTTTTCTCATTGCAATAGAAGCAACCGACCTCTTTGGGCTTTTGGACGTGAGGGGTGTCAGAACTAGGCCCGGCCTTTGAGCCGTTACTGGATGAGCCAACATGGACCTTGCCATTCTAGTTTTTCTTAGGATGACTTTTCCTCTTTTTCCCCTTTCCCTGTCCAATGGCGAGAACGTGAGCACCGACGGAAGTGGAGGATATAGCTTTACCTTTCATTCCGGCCTCAGTGGTCTGCATCATGTTATGCAACTGAGCCAAGGTGGTCTCATTGTTGTTCAGATGATAAGCTAAGATAAACTGATCATAACAACTAGGCAAGGAGTTCAGAACTAATCAATAGCCAGCTCCTCGTCAAAATGCATATTCAGCTTCATGAGGCGTTCCACGTATCTTTGAATTCTTTGCATGTGGGTGCATACAGACTCCCCCTCTTTCATTCTGCATGCTACGAGGGCTTTGACTACTTCATACTTTTCTTGACGAGCTCGCTTACGGAACTTTTCCATAAGGTGCTTGTTCATCTCGTATGGCCAATAGTCCTCATAAAATCTTTGCAATTCCAGGACCAAAGTAGCGACCATGATGCAAGACACTTTTGTTGCATCGTCGTTGTGTTTCTTCTATGAGGCATATTCCTCAGGAGTAGCTGTTTCTTGATCGATTTCGACGAGCTCTTTTTCGAGGAGTAGCTGCTTCTTGATCGATTTCGACGAGCTCTTTTTCGAGAACATACTCTCTGTCCTAGTATCTCAGAGCCATCTTTATGTTTCGCATCCAGTCGTTGTAGTTGGTGCCATCAAATGTCACCATCGAGTAGAGGAAAAGGATCGAAGCGAAGTTGTTATTGTGGGGTGTGGATTAGGGAGCAGAAGCATCAGCAGAAGAAGACATCTATAAAAGAAATGTACTTTTAATCAGATATATAATCCTTAATATATTAACACAAATATTTAAATATTAAAGCTAGGACCCAACTATATAATTCACAACTTAGAAGAGGGATGCCATAATCTAATTGTAAATTTTATAAAGGTAGGTAAATGACGATTTACCAATTTCATCGCGAAAGATAGTCAAATTAAGTGAAATTCCTAGATCTTTTGAGATTCATTGAAACTATTCAATGGCATGTTTAATATTGGATTATGCTATTCCATTTGTGACCGGGATGCCGAGGATCACAAACAATATGTGAATAACCATGAAAATATGCTTGGTAACCTCAATGTAATTTATCATCTCAATTGATGTGTCGGTAAACATGCACGCTCCATCAACAATGATAATTTATGAGATACCAATTACAACTCTTTATAAGTCCCTATTAGTGTGCCGGTAAACCACACACGCTCCACTAATGACTCGTAAAGTGTAGTGTGCAATTCATGGATTAGCATATCTTTCATATTTTTCCTAAAGTAACTAGATTTGTAATTTTATTAAACCGGTTCTAGTACTTTCCTTTAATAACATTATACTTTTAATGATATTAAATTGTCCTATCAAATCTGTTCCGCTAACGATCCTCCACTAATCAAGGAAGCAGTAGGTGAGAGTAGACACCCATTCAACCGCCAATTTATAGGTAGGTTCGAGCATTTAAATGATTTAATATGAATATTTTAATTAACAAATAATTAAATAATTAAATCATATAATGATTAACTAATTAAATTAATCAAATAATTTAATCCTAATCCTAACCCTCTAATTTTTTAAAATCAGGGTAAATGATTTATCCATTTGTTAATTAATCATAATTACCAAAACAGAAAATCCTAAAACCCTACTGATTACCCAAAATAGGGAGGAGGCGAGGGTATCAAAACCTAGCCCAAGTCGAAATTTATGGCCCTTAGGGTTTAGTCTCAATAAACCCTAATTGATCAAGTTCTCCAATTATAGCTATTCAATAGAAAACAAAACTGACGCTCTGATACCACTCATGGAGAATAAGCAAACAAACAAACTTAAAATCTTAAGTTCACATGCAACCTAGGGGATCTATGTTTTCTCTATTGAACATATTAATAAGAAAATCTATAGGAAACCCTAGGTATAATCAAAATTACTAAAGAGGGTTTCTGGATTACATACCTTATTATTCTCATAGCAAATAACAATTGTTCCTCGTATTGTTGATCTCTCCGAAGCTAGCACTACAAATGTCTTGCCTCTAATGGTTCACACTCAAAAGTCCAAGCAAAGGTTAATTATCTTAAGTTCTAATTAAGAAATAGCTCGCTATAAAACCATAGAGAAGAATTATAGATTCTGCTTGAGAGAGAAGAGAAATTCAAGAGAACTGTCTACAAGAAAGGGGCAGAGAATAATGTGACACGGGAAGCGTATTTATAGTTGCAAGGGTGATAAAGGATAAACCTTATTTGAATTCAAACTGAGATAAAAACCTTATCTCTAACCCTTTTTCTAGCTACCTACGGCGTGCGTTGCATCATACTTCACACACATCGCGCGTGTTACTTCGTCCAGAAGGTTCCATTGTTCAACTATTGAACAATTACAATCCAGCCCCTGCACTTTTAATTAATCCCAAATTAATTCCAATTAATTCTGATTAATACCAAACTAGTTTCTGATTAATTCATTATCATATAATAAATTAATAAACTATTTGTCTCTCTCTCTATTTAACCTTAATACCAGTTGGACTACGGAGGGCAACCCAAAAGGACTTTGCTACTATCAATTCAAGTGATGGATATCATTTGGTAGTATTCCACATATTGCAATGGGAATCATATGTGCGATTAGAAAATGACAATCGTGCGACTTCATACCAATTAGTTTTAGATCTTTCATCTACACCAATTTCTTGATGTTTGCGGAATAACCAGATGGAACCTTCACACCATGAAGACATTTACAAAATTTTGTTTTCTCTTCTTTAGACATTGTATAACAAGTTTTGGTAGATAAAAGTGCTTTCCATCTCTTTCAACGGGGGCAAATTGTGGTTGTATTCCCATGTTAACCATGTCCTTTCAAATAGGGAGCCCATCCTTTGATTTCCCAGCAATGTTTAACAACAATCATATCAAGCTTCCACAAACGTTCTTCTCAATATTCATAACATCAACGCAATGTCAGATCTTTAAACCTTCCGAGTATGGTAATTCCCAACAGACAGACCTCTTTTTCCAATTAGTTGGTTTATTATTTTTTTTGGCATTTTCCAAATACAATGTTTAAATTTTGAACTCGGGAAAAAGTGGTTTTCCCATCCATTGGATTAGGCATATCTCCCGTCTCAGTTTTTCCATAAAATAAGTTTCGTTTACGGCGATAAAAGTGGGTCTTTGGAAGCAATCGTCGATGTCCCATGTATACATTTTTGTTACAATTTTCCAACCATAACCACCGTGTGTTATTTTCACAAACTGGACATGCCTTCCTTCCTTTTGTACTATATCCAGACAAATTTGCATAAGCTAGAAAATCACTCATAGTGCAAAAAATCATGGCACATTGTCGGAAATACTCTTTCTTATATGCATCATACACTTTAACACCTGAATTCCATAAGATTTTCATTTCCTCAATTAATGGAGCTAAAAATACATCAATGTCGTTACCGGGTTGTTTCAGACCTTGGATTAGCAATGACATCATGATGTATTTTCTTTTCATGCATAACCAAGGTGGAAGATTATAAATGCATAAAAGAACTGGCCATGTGCTGTGACGACTGCTCATATTTCCAAATGGATTGATTCCATCCGGACTAAGTCCAAACCGGATATTTCTAATCTCACAACCAAATTCTGTAAATTTAGAATCAAAATTTTCCCATTGAGGAGAATCGGCCACATGTCTCATCTATCTGTCTGTTTTACGCTCATCAGCATGCCAACGTAACAATTTTGAATCTTTGTCGTTTGCAAATAATCGTTTCAATCTTGGTACGACATGCAAATACCATAATAATTTAGCAGGAGGGCCGTTCTTTGTCACATCACTGTTTACTTTCGTTTATTTTTTCTGCATATATCGCGACGTTCCACAGGTGATACATTCATGTAGATTAGGATGCTCGTTTCTATATAACATACGATCATTTGGACATGCATGTATTCTTTCGATTTCCAAATCCATCGGACACATTAATTTTTTTGCTTCGTATAATGAAATAGGTAACTCATTATTTTCGGGGAGCATTTCATGTAAAATCTCTAGCAAGTCCATGAAAGTTTTATCACTCCAACCATTGGTTGCTTTTAAATGAAATAGTTTTAGCACGACAGTCATTTTGGTGATTGGTGCAACCAACATACAATGGCTTTTCAGCTTCTTCAACAGTTGTTGAAATTTTTCATAACCTTTATCGGAAACATTATCTTTAATGTCATGTAGCATGTCATCTATTTTATCGCAAGTTTCATTGTGTAAATCATCAATATCATCACCATTATTTTCAGTGTCGACTATGTTATGATCGATTAATGTTTCACCATGTTGTGTCCAACTTGTATACCCATTCATAAACCCATTACATATTAGATGTTTGTATTACGTTTATGTCACTAAAGTTTTTACAATTATGACACTTCTTACAAGGACACCAAATAGGAGTCTCTCCTTCGGATGGTCAACAGTAACTTCAAGAAAAATGTTCAGGTTGTCCAAGTATTCATCGCTAGCACGTCACAGTTCATACATCCAAGTTTCACGATCCATTTGCAATTTAAAAAATCAGTATTTAATAAATTAAACGTAAACTCGTAGGACTAAGGGTGGATGGAGCAATGGAAGTTTCGAGCGGTTTCAAGGGAACTGCCGGTCGGTACCGTCGGTGTCGTGCGGGTTCGGCCGGTAGCGGTTCAAGGAGGAGAGATGGCGGGTTGGTGATGCCGCTTGGAGTCAAAGGCAAAGAAGGAAAAGGGGGCAGCGGGTTGGCAGTGGGTTAGAGGTCGACGGCTTCCGCAGGTTCTGCACTGTCGGCAGCAAGTTGAAGGCAGGATGAGGGCGGCTTCGAAGTTCGACAGGTTTGACGGGTATTGCACTGTCAACCCTAAGAAAAAATATCTAACAATATTTTTCTTAAATAATAAATATGTTAATACAAATTCACATGCTAAATGAGACAGCCTATTCAAAAACCAATCCCAAAATAATTCACATGTTAACCTCTGTTAGATTAGTCTTGGACGGGTATGCCTAAGAGACATTGCAAAAAAAAAAATTCATTTAGTGGCATACATTTTTATTGGCATATAGCTTTTGTGCCATTATTTTACATTTTAATGGTACTTTTCTATATGTCATAAAAAATAAACAGTTTTAGTGACACTTTATATTTTATACCATTAATATATAAAGTTAATAAAAAAAAATTACCATTAATAATTTTTTCCAAAGTTATAAAATGTTGCTACGAAAATAAATAATTTTCTTTATTACTTCAAAAAGAAAAATACTTAATTTCCATTACTTCTCCCATGAAAAATTTGATCCTCGCGCCCCTTTTTCATTTCCCTCCATCCAAAATGTTTAGAAACCCTCGATGGCCCTTTTCCATTCCCTCCATCGACAATTCGCTGCTCCACTTATTTCCTGCTTCAAATCTTCAATCGTTGTCCTTCCCACTTCAAATATTCAGTTGTTCCCTTCACAGAATCGTGCCTCTATTTCTCTCTTAGGGTACCGAGAGCCACCAATTTTGGGTATTGCAACTCCTCCTTCTCACAAAATCAATGCTTATGCCCTAAGCCCGGTTTAGGGTATTGCGCCTCCACCCCGGTTACACGATAGCAATCTACGCAGGTTGTGCCAATTTGAAGCTTGTAGTGTTTGAAGGATATTAGATAGGTGGTGTTCTCGGTGGACAATCGGTGGACAATTGGTGACCACCATTCTGCAGATAGTGTGCTGATAGGGCTTCACAAACCGATTCAACACTCCCGCTTCGCCATTGATGACTAGTTCTTTTGGAATTAGCTCGTATTGCTCTAAATCCAGTATGTTCATATAACAAACAAGTATTTTTGCTGACATGATCTTTATGTTCTTATGATAAAAGTTGTTTTATAATCCATTGCAGATAATTCATTATTGATACATAGATTCCAAATGTTCATATGTACAATGGAAACCTAGAGGAATAAAATGTCTTGACTGCACGCCACAACATGAGATATTGATAAGGATGATTGTATGAATATGGCTGATTATCTAAAATTGTTGCATATAGTTAAAGTTATGATTTCCTTTAATCTTTTTATTTAGAAATTGATGTTTGAATGTTTGACTAATATACATTTATATATAAGGAAACTCATATTTTGGTCATCCATTAAGTAACCATTACTTTTTCTGAATGATTTAATCCTTATAGCTTGATAATTTAAAACCTATATTTACCTTTGTGTCTTTTGACTCAATAATGTTCTATTAGTTTTGTTTTTATAAACTAGCACTGCTCCTTTATTATAGCCAATAATGTCTTTAGTTCTTGCCAGCTTTGATTTTAAAAACTAAAAATACAACTTTTTAGAAATACAAGTAGACTTTAATATTGGAGAAGGATAGATTGAAGCAAAAGAATTAACCGCCACAATTTCGACCCGTTTACCTAAAAATGATTGATTTTTGTTATATTTCACCTCTAACGAGTTTAAAAATATTATCTTAAGGGGAAACCAGTAAAAGGCTGCCGATATAGGTTACAAGTCAAACTTAAAACAATAATAAATGCTCTATTATTAATAGAGTAAATTACACGGATGGTCCCTGTGGTTTACCAAAACTAACACTGAGCGTCCAAGTATTGGATTTACACTAGATGAGTCACTAAAGTTTTGTTAAACTGACACATTGGTCCCTGGTCTATATAAAAAGACTTTTTTGCCCTTTTCATTTTCTTTTTTCTTTTTCTTTTTACCCTTTTCTTTTTTAATAAATAGAAAATAAAAAACCACCCCACCCACCATACCCACACCCCACCCCACCCACCTCTCTCTCTCTCTCTCTCTCCTCTCTCTCTCTGCGTGTGTGTAAATGCACACAGAAAAACAGAGCATCAATCACCATGGCAGCGAACAAATTTACAACAATGGTGCATAAAAACACAAACAAGATCACACTTGTTCTTATCTATGCTGTTCAGGAATGGATACTCATAGTTCTCCTCCTCCTCAACTCAATCTTCTCCTTCCTGGGATTTTTTGGGGTTTTCCAAAAATGGAAGTTCAAGGTTTATCAGAATTGAAAACTGAAACAGTGACCCAAGTTTTAGAAAAGGAGACCGAAGAAAAACTTTTTGTTAAAGCTATAAATCTCAGCCAAGATGTTAAAAGAACTTGTCAACAGTGAGGACAAAACAACATACTGTGAACAATTATCTCCTTCGTTCTTGTTTAGCAACATCAAGTTTTGTAAACACATCAACATACAAAAAATATAAAAAGAAATGAAAGAAAATTGAGCGAGCAACAATCCAGGAACACCATCAGGGCAAATGCAAGAAGGGCCGGAGGAATTCAAATTCGACCAACATGTCCCGCTGAAGCTCTGATACCGCGAGCAAATTCCCACGTCCCGCCGAATCTCTGATACCGTGAGCAAATTCCATCACCGCCCACCCTCCCATCTCAAAACCCTGCAACAACAACTCCACCAACGGCATCATTTCACTCCGATTAAACTCATAAAACGTCGTCCCCAAAACCGAAACTCCAATCACACGCGCAATCCTTCGTTCTGAAGTTATCGATCAATCATTGAAGAATTTCAATCCCCAGCCTTCATCACTGAAACAATTAAATATGTTCCTAATCTGAATAGACCTAATTATATCCTCCAGACACGAAAAGAATAACCCCTCCAAACACACACCTGCATACAAGAATCCACGTTTTCATCTAATGAGAAATCAGATTGAAGAAGTTTTAGGTTTCGCTAGTTGTACCAGATTAACGATCTCCTATTTTAATCCTTCCAATAACATCCCCACGAGTGATTAAGCAAGAATTAAACTCGATCTGCCCTGCGAGCATTAATCTGGAATTTGCTGTCGGAACAAAACACCTTCCTCGATCCGCCCTACAAGGGAATTTGAGCTCCAAAGGTTCGACATTGAAAAGCTCCACGGTAGTCATTTTTTTCTTTGAACTCGATTAACCCAAAAAAGTATTTTGCTGCTGCTTTTGATTTCTCGAGAAAAGAAAAGATTACTGTAGATATATGATCCGACAACGGGAGAGAGAGAGAGAGAGAGAGAGAGAGAGAGAGAGAGAGGTGGGTGGGGTGTGGGTATGGTGGGTGGGGTGGTTTTTTATTTTCCAATTTATTAAAAAAATAAAAGGGTAAAAAGAAAAAGAAAAAATAAAATGAAAAGGGCAAAAAAGTCTTTTTATATAGACCAGGGACCAATGTGTCGGTTTAACGAAGCTTTAGTGACTCATCTAGTATAAATCGGATACTTGGGTGCTCAGTGTTAGTTTTGGTAAACCACAGGGACCATCCGTGTAATTTAATCTTATTAATATGTAATTATTAATTTGGGAGGTTGAAGCATGTTGCATGGAATCCATTAAATAAGCTTCCTCTTTTTTCAATCTCAAGCACAAGACCTATCTTTTCAATCTCAAGCACAAGACCATGTATACCAGGAAAAAACCAAAAAGGCAAAAACAAATATATATTCTTGTATGTATATGTCTATGCATGATAAAACGAATATGATTGTATGAATATGGCTGATTATCTAAAATTGTTGCATATAGTTAAAGTTATGATTTCCTTTAATCTTTTTATTTAGAAATTGATGTTTGAATGTTTGACTAATATACATTTATATATAAGGAAACTCATATTTTGGTCATCCATTAATAACCATTACTTTTTATTTAATCCTTATAGCTTGATAATTTAAAACCTATATTTACCTTTCTGTCTTTGACTCAATAATGTTCTATTAGTTTTGTTTTTATAAACTAGCACTGCTCCTTTATTACAGCCAATAATGTCTTTAGTTCTTGCCAACTTTGATTTTAAAAACTAAAAATACAACTTTTTAGAAATACAAGTAGACTTTAATATTGGAGAAGGATAGATTGAAGCAAAAGAATTAACCGCCACAATTTCGACCCATTTACCTAAAATGATTGATCTTTGTTATATTTCACCTCTAACGAGTTTAAAAATATTATCTTAAGGGGAAACCAGTAAAAGGCTACCGATATAGGTTACAATTCAAACTTAAAACAATAATAAATGCTCTATTATTAATATGTAATTATTAATTTACGAGGTTGAAGCATATTGCATGGAATCCATTAAATAAGCTTCCTATTTTTTTCAATCTCAAGCACAAGACCTATCTTTTCAATCTCAAGCACAAGACCATGTACACCTGAAAAAAAAAAAACAAAAAGGCAAAAACGAATATATATTCTTGTATGTATATGTCTATGCATGATAAAATGAATATGATTGTATGAATATGGCTGATTATCTAAAATTGTTGCATATAGTTAAAGTTATGATTTCCTTTAATCTTTTTATTTAGAAATTGATGTTTGAATGTTTGACTAATATATATTTATATATAAGGAAACTCATATTTTGGTCATCCATTAAGTAACCATTACTTTTTATTTAATCCTTATAGCTTGATAATTTAAAACCTATATTTACCTTTCTATCTTTGACTCAATAATGTTCTATTAGTTTTGTTTTTATAAACTAGCACTGCTCCTTTATTACAGCCAATAATGTCTTTAGTTCTTGCTAGCTTTGATTTTAAAAACTAAAAATACAACTTTTTAGAAATACAAGTAGACTTTAATATTGGAGAAGGATAGATTGAAGCAAAAGAATTAACCGCCACAATTTCGACCCATTTACCTAAAAATGATTGATTTTTGTTATATTTCACCTCTGACGAGTTTAAAAATATTATCTTAAGGGGAAACCAGTAAAAGGTTGCCGATATAGGTTACAAGTCAAACTTAAAACAATAATAAATGCTCTATTATTAATATGTAATTATTAATTTGGGAGGTTGAAGCATGTTACATGGAATCCATTAAATAAGCTTCCTCTTTTTTCAATCTCAAGCACAGGACCTATCTTTTCAATCTCAAGCACAAGACCATGTACACCAGGAAAAAAACAAAAAGGCAAAAACGAATATATATTCTTGTATGTATATGTCTATGCATGATAAAACGAATATGATTGTATGAATATGGCTGATTATCTAAAATTCTTGCATATAGTTAAAGTTATGATTTCCTTTAATCTTTTAATTTAGAAATTGATGTTTGAATGTTTGTTTGACTAATATACATTTATATATAAGGAAACTCATATTTTGGTCATCCATTAAGTAACCATTACTTTTTATTTAATCCTTATAGCTTGATAATTTAAAAACCTATATTTACCTTTCTGTCTTTGACTCAATAATGTTCTATTAGTTTTGTTTTTATAAACTAGCACTGCTCCTTTATTACAACCAATAATGTCTTTAGTTCTTGCCAACTTTGATTTTAAAAACTAAAAATACAACTTTTTAGAAATACAAGTAGACTTTAATATTGGAGAAGGATAGATTGAAGCAAAAGAATTAACTGCCACAATTTCGACCCATTTACCTAAAATGATTGATCTTTGTTATATTTCACCTCTAACGAGTTTAAAAATATTATCTTAAGGGGAAACCAGTAAAAGGCTACCGATATAGGTTACAATTCAAACTTAAAACAATAATAAATGCTCTATTATTAATATGTAATTATTAATTTGGGAGGTTGAAGCATGTTGCATGGAATCCATTAAATAAGCTTCCTATTTTTTTCAATCTCAAGCACAAGACCTATCTTTTCAATCTCAAGCACAAGACCATGTACACTAGAAAAAAAAACAAAAAGGCAAAAACGAATATATATTCTTGTATGTATATGTCTATGCATGATAAAATGAATATGATTGTATGAATATGGCTGATTATCTAAAATTGTTGCATATAGTTAAAGTTATGATTTCCTTTAATCTTTTTATTTAGAAATTGATGTTTGAATGTTTGACTAATATATATTTATATATAAGGAAACTCATATTTTGGTCATCCATTAAGTAACCATTACTTTTTATTTAATCCTTATAGCTTGATAATTTAAAACCTATATTTACCTTTCTGTCTTTGACTCAATAATGTTCTATTAGTTTTGTTTTTATAAACTAGCACTGCTCCTTTATTACAGCCAATAATGTCTTTAGTTCTTTCTAGCTTTGATTTTAAAAACTAAAAATACAACTTTTTAGAAATACAAGTAGACTTTAATATTGGAGAAGGATAGATTGAAGCAAAAGAATTAACCGCCACAATTTCGACCCATTTACCTAAAAATGATTGATTTTTGTTATATTTCACCTCTGACGAGTTTAAAAATATTATCTTAAGGGGAAACCAGTAAACGGTTGTCGATATAGGTTACAAGTCAAACTTAAAACAATAATAAATGCTCTATTATTAATATGTAATTATTAATTTGGGAGGTTGAAGCATGTTGCATGGAATCCATTAAATAAGCTTCCTCTCTTTTCAATCTCAAGCACAGGACTTATCTTTTCAATCTCAAGCACAAGACCATGTACACCAGGAAAACAACAAAAAGGCAAAAACGAATATATATTCTTGTATGTATATGTCTATGCATGATAAAACGAATATGATTGTATGAATATGGTTGATTATCTAAAATTCTTGCATATAGTTAAAGTTATGATTTCCTTTAATCTTTTAATTTAGAAATTGATGTTTGAATGTTTGTTTGACTAATATACATTTATATACAAGGAAACTCATATTTTGGTCATCCATTAAGTAACCATTACTTTTTATTTAATCCTTATAGCTTGATAATTTAAAAACCTATATTTACCTTTCTGTCTTTGACTCAATAATGTTCTATTAGTTTTGATTTTATAAACTAGCACTGCTCCTTTATTACAGCCAATAATGTCTTTAGTTCTTGCTAGCTTTGATTTTAAAAACTAAAAATACAACTTTTTAGAAATACAAGTAGACTTTAATATTGGAGAAGGATAGATTGAAGCAAAAGAATTAACCGCCACAATTTCGACCCATTTACCTAAAAATGATTGGTTTTTGTTATATTTCACCTCTAACGAGTTTAAAAATATTACAACCAATAATGTCTTTAGTTCTTGCCAGCTTTGATTTTAAAAACTAAAAATACTTCTTTTTTTAGAAATACAAGTAGACTTTAATATTGGAGAAGGATAGATTGAAGCAAAAGAATTAACCGCCACAATTTCCACCCATTTACCTAAAAATAATTGATTTTTGTTATATTTCATCTCTAACGAGTTTAAAAATATTATCTTAAGGGGAAACCAGTAAAAGGCTGCCGATATAGGTTACAAGTCAAACTTAAAACAATAATAAATGCTCTATTATTAATATGTAATTATTAATTTGGGAGGTTGAAGCATGTTGCATGGAATCCATTAAATAAGCTTCCTCTCTTTTCAATCTCAAGCACACGACCTATCTTTTCAATCTCAAGCACAAGACCATGTACACCAGGAAAAAAGCAAAAAGGCAAAAACGAATATATATTCTTGTATGCATATGTCTATTCATGATAAAACATTTTGGTTGATATACATATTAATAAAAGAAAGAAAATCATACCTGAGAGTTAATGAAGAACAAGTTGGCTATTAACGAGAAACAGTCGGCTAATATGAAGAACAAGTTGGCTATTAACAAAGAACAGTCGGCTAATATGGTTTCAAATATAATAGGTTGAAGCAATTATTTATAGATAGCTATTATACGGTACGGATAATTTTTTTTTTAATTTCGGATAAATTTTATGAAAACAGGATGAAGATTAACTTTTTCTACAATATAATAGGAAACACAAATCTCGCAAATAGGATACGTTTATTATCAAATAGGGCACACCAAATGATAACACACAAATAGGATACGACTTTGATAGGATACGGTTATATTATTTTCAATAGAACACATTAAACTAATATGGCACAGAAAATAGGACACGTCTCAAAACAAATCATCAAATAGAACACACAAAATAAAACAAATAGGATACATTTATTTTTAATAGTTATTTGTCAATGGATCCTATTTATCGTTTTCTAGTAATATTCATATTTTCTTACCAACGATAGTAATAATGACAACTTGTAATAAATTATTACATTATCCATAATGTTAACAATTGTTAGGTACATATATTTACCACTATTATTACATTATAGTAGTATGCAACTTAGAACTTGCAATCAGCTAATAAGTTTTTTATTCTTTTAGGTTACATATTGTTATTAAAGTAATTAAATACAAATATGCTATTAATTATAAGTATTACTCCTGTAGTATGCTCTTCAATTTCTAAAATAACAAAAGTTGTTTTCCCTTTGAATTTGATTAAAAAGAATTATTACTCTATATATTAAAATCCAAGGATTCTCTAGAAGATCTGGGCGGGGGGAAGGGGGGGGGGGGGGGTTTGCGTTTTAAGGGGGGTGGGTTTTTTTGGTCATTCAGTTCCCGCCACCTGCAGGAGCCACCTGTGTTGCGAAGCGTCTCCTCTCGCCAGGTATCTCAACCTTTCTTTACTTCCTCACTAGTTTACAAACCCGTGTGTTACACGGCTGACAAATAAAAAAAACTTATATATTAAAAAATACATTTTATTTTAAAAATAGGATCATATTAATAAACTTTATTGCAAAATTTAACAGACAATCTAATACCATTACGGATTTTAGTCATTAAAATAATATTTTCTAAATCACCAACTAATTTTACTCATAAAAACCCAATTTTCATCGGTTTTACGATAGGTACTAATAACAAAAACTCAATTTTCATGCCAAAGAAGTAAAATCACATATGCAAAGTCTAAAATTTACCAGATATCTTTTACTCACGGATTTGAAAGTTTCAAATATCTTTTACTTACATATCTTTCATTTTCAAGCCATTAATAAGAACTCTTTGACTTACTTACAGTGTAGAACTTCTTTTTAAAAATATCTTTTAAGTTCTCCAATCTTATTCACAAAACAGAGAAAGAAAAAAAATAAAATCATCTATTTTTAAGAAACATAGACTTACCCAAATTTGTGTGCTCATCCATATGTTTGTGAGGCCTTACACACAGCTTTAATGTAGGACCAACTGTATGCACTAAAACCAAAAATTAGCTATTGTGTTTAAACTATACACACTAAAACCAAGTATATAAATAAGAAATGAAAGAATACTTTCTTCTCAATCCTTCCTCTAATATGTTTTGTGTAGTTGCTGCATCCAATTTCAATTGTTAGATACCAATAAAAAGAAATTAAAATGCATGAGCCATCATAAAAGCAATGAATAGTGAGTTAGTAATAGAATACTATGTATTTTGTTTGCAATCACATACATGATACATGGACACATTAATAATATATCAAGGTTACTACGTATCACAATTGCCTCACAGTACTTCCTTAGATCATATGCCTCTAGTGAGTCAGCAATACCAAGTTGTAAAGAAAATAAAATGGCCATGCATTGCTGCCATAATGGATTTTTCCCTATCAATGAAACGGGAATTCAGAGCCGAATCGGAATTAAACGGAAGAGCAACAGATAAATCAGATAACACATCCAGTTCAAATCCATGTCTATAGTGAGATTAATTTCAAAATGGGAAGGAGTGGCGGTGCTTGGGATTGTATTTTTATCTCTCTTGAAATATTTCAGTGACAATACTGGTTGTTCAAACTTCCACATTACTTGATGATGCTCTCCCTAATGACTTCATGAATCCTCTTCCTCCTAATGGTTCTAGAGCAAAAAAAATGAATGCCTTTAATCCCGGAAGCAAACTTATCTATTTCTAATTGGAAAGAATGAGAATAACAGGACAATATCTGAAGATTCTGATAGAAGATTTACCCAAAAAAAAGTCAGCAACTCGTCTTATCAGAAAAATAATTTCCATATATGAGTGTAAATTTGGCTTTCAAGTTCATGTCTTACTATTTATCAAGCTTTATAGTTTATAGTCATGTTAAATGCCTCAAAGACTAATACCCATCTATGCATGTACATATAATATAGCTCAAGTATCATTAACAACACAAAAGAAATTTCCCTGAAACATATAGGAATGAAACATACTGAATGATGAATTTACCGTTGCAAACTCGGCTGGAGGAATTCACATGATGTTCTAGCCTTTTAGCTCCATGAAGTTGAGCTATGTATAAATACCATAGAGAAAACTTATTTTTCTAGTAATGACATTCATCAAGGTCCAATTAACTGAATTTGATTTAGAACCCTACAAGTCCATTGTAACTAAGAAAAAGAAGAAAGGGTGTATACCTGGTTTGATTTTCCAATCAATACTTCATCATGTTCAATTGTTATATCTCATGCCAAAAAGTCCCATTTGTTGCTGAAGTGCTCTAGGATTAAATGGAAGAAAAAACTCTCGTATATGTCAGGTTTAAGTAGTAGGCCGGTGGTCAAATATCCTCCAAGATAGTTTGATTTGACCGTAACCAAAGGGATAAACCTAAAATTGAACTCAAATCATACGTAAAACCAATTTTTGTGTTATTTACAAAAAGAAAAGACTTTTAAATGCCTGTTTAGTATCAGAACTCCAACTAAACTCTACCATGCTTAAAACCGCAGTCACCAACAAAGTCGCCGCTTATTGGCCTGTAAGAGGGAATATAATTTTTTTATTTAAAACCTTCAATTAACCAAAAAACCTGCAAAAACGATATTACGAATATTAGAAATCAATATGATTGAAACAATTCCTTTAACATTCTTCTACTGAAAGTTGCTGAAGAACCCAAAATTAGAATTTTGAACGCAGACTCATAAATTCCGTAAGCAGAAGAGAAACATGGAAGGAACTTACCTATTTTATATATAACCCATATAACCTCCATCGCCATTACATACTGGAATAGATTTTTGGTTTAGGCTTTGACAGCGAAAACAATTGGTTATTCTTCTTGAATTTCAACACAATGTATACAGAGTCCACAAATCTGCGATTCTAAAAGAGAGGTAGCGAGACGCACACACAACAATAGTCGCTTAAGAGGGAGGAAAAGGAAACAATCTAAATTACCTTCTTTCAATAATCAGCCGATTGAGAGGATCGCAAAAGAAGCAGATCAAATACCTTCGCTTGAAAACTTCAAAACGGACATATATTTACCAACCAAGAGATTAGGTTTTGACCAGTTGAGAGAAATCCAATGTTCAAATAAAATCACAATGGCAACTGGTCAGAAGAAAAAAGTAGTCGCCAAAATATAACATATAGAGCACCTTGATCATGTCGTGCAGTCAAATAATGAACCTTATGCCTCGCTTGCCAGACCACAGAAAACTAACCGGAGCCGAGCTGTTTGCCGACAACATAATCCCCAATTGATCGAACTCTGCACGAAAATTGAGCCATCATCTAGCAAATTAAAACAGAAAAACAATAAATCTATCAATAAATAAAAGAATAGAGGGAGCGGTGGTGTGGCAGCTAGGGTTTTGAAGAGGAGAATCGAGAATGAGAGGTTTTTAGTGGTACTAAAAATCATAAGTGGGAGGAGATGTTGATTGAACCCAGCCTTCATGTTTACTCTTCAAACCGATGCCTTGAAGTCGTTTACATGGAGATTCTCATAGTCGGAGATATCAAAATCACGATTTCAACCGTGAACAATCGAGAGATTCAAAGAGGCGGTGGTGGTGACTCTTTCGATCTCCATCTCCTCTTCCAATTTGAATCAGGAATCGGATGAGTCGTTATGTACAATAGAGCGAGATGCGAGGGAAAGCTACGAGATTTAGGGGCGGATAATTAGGAATTCAAAATTGAAATCGTTGAAACCGATTAAAAGAATTCAAATTCAGAATTTTTTTTTTTGAAAAATCAGAAAATATGAGAAAATGCCATGTGTCAAGTATGACTTAAAAAGATGCCATGTGGCATTAAGTGGCTTGCTTTATTAGTATGTATAGATTCTAACACGTTTCAGGTGAGCAAGTTTGTTCCAATTCTTTCTTTTACTCGTCTTTGTCTCCATTCTTACCAAATTTCAAAATTCAAAGCTTTGATATCGATTTCTTTTTCACTGTTAGGGGGTAGCGGGGTGGTTCGATTTTTGGTGGGGTTCTTTTCTACGCTTCTTACGCTCCATCTTCCTCAACTTTCTGGTTTAATTACAGGTTTGATTTCATCCGGTCAAGTTTGCGGTGTCGGGGAGTGACATCGAACATGATCCGAGTTTGCAAGAGAAGTCATTGCGTTGCATCTGCGGAGAAGAATTCAAATTCCGCCATCGATTTTAGCGATCTCGGGTGGAAAACCAGGTTTGAAGAAGACTTTGAGAAGGGATTCAACATCCCTCATATGAGGGATTTCTTCCCTGACGCTGTTTCATACCCCTCCAATTTTTGTCTCAGAATGAGGTACACAAAAGTTACTTTGTCTTTTCTACTCTTTTTATGTACTCTTTTAGTTCATCGTTCCTTGAATTCGAATTACAATTACTAAAATCCATTTCTACCGTCTAAAATGACCTTCGGAGGAAGTAAAGAATTCCTGTAATTGCTGTTCCACCTACTTACTCAGATTAGTCATGCATTGGAATTCTGCATCAAAATAGTTATTGACTAGTGATTGACTGGTTTCTAGTTTCCTAATTAAAATTTATTTTGTACCAATTTTCTGGGTTCCTGTTGAGCCGCAGTGAAATACTTAATTGGTATGATAAAGTATCCAGCCTTTTGGGAAAGGTAAATCTTTATCTTTAAAAAACTTTACACGGGTACCGTATCTAATGTTTGTTTAAGTGGAAATTAAGGTTATTTTGTTATTTATATCTATAAACAGGTGGGTGAGAAACCTTTAAAGATTATTAGTCCCCATTTAAACGTTGGTGCCCCAATTATGCCTGATGTCAGCAATGGAAACACGGGTGTGTTTATAAATGGACGTGAGATTACAAAAGTTGAGCTGCGACTGCTACAGGTTTGTATTTTTTAATTTTGAATTGTTTAAATAGTTTTTTAGCATCATATTGAATTATTAATTATGTTAGTTTCTTAAATGTTATAGCTATTTGGAGTCCAGTGTGTTGGTAACTCCCACTTTTGGGTGAATGATGATGGTTCATATCAACAAGAGGGACAGAAAAACACCAGAGGATATATGGGGAAAGGTGACATTTTTATAAAGATTCTCTATCTTTTCTGTGTTTTTGAAATGTTTTTATCATGTAACATAAGAAAAGTTTTTTTTCAGGCCGGAACGAACCTGGTTTGTGCGGTATTGTCACTTCCAGTTCCATCAATGTCAATTTATCCGAGTGGGGACCAATTGAGTAACACACTTAGTCAATCGATTCCGGACTATTTTGAACAAAACGCTCCTTGAAAGCTTCTTTTAATTGGATGTTGTGGGTCTGGTACAAGTACCACTTTCAAGAAGGCTCAAATCCTATCCTAATAAATAAGTAACTCAAAGCCACATGTCATCACCACATTCATTTTGCCACATGTCATTTTCTCATAATTTTAAATTTTTTAAAAAAACTAATTGGTTTGAAACGTTTCTAACTCATTAATGATCGGTTTAATTATCATTCAATTTCAAAATTAATTGTTATCATTCAATTTCAAAATTAATTGTTTTTTAATATCATACTATTTTTTAATGTGTAGAATGATTTGGGAGACAATTGACGTCATAATATTTTGAAGAACGATTACAATCATAATAGTGACTTTGATTTTAGTACCGGTGACATTCTCATAATCAATTATATTAATCACAATACAAAGTCGTAATAGTAAAAATCAAAAGAAAGATGTCACGATACACAAACAAATTTCTTATGTAAAATTATTGATGTTTATATATTCTTAATTAATTTTTTTTGTATCATCCCGTGTAATACACGGGTTTTACAACTAGTTTTATATAAAGAGATCCCTTTTACTGATGAAGAACGTGAAAGTATAAAGTTTATAAATCATAGCAATATTTATGGATACCTTGGAATACTTCTACAACGGCGTGAGCGTTTTGAAGATGAAGCATTGAATGAGATGAACAAAGATGATAACTCTGGTACTTTGTTTTTTTTATCAAACTTTAAAGATGTATTACTCAACAAATCTTGAATTTTCTTTTTTTCATTTTTGTTTATCAATTTGCAGAAAATGAGAAAACTATCTATTCAATATCTCCGAGGCTGAAAACGTTTTCTGATTAGCTACTGAAAATTATGGTGGCTGGTAATTTGGAAGATATATTTCCAGCTGCCACACGGGAATATGCTCCAGTAGTTGAGGAACTATGGAATCATCCAGCCATGAAAGCCACTTACAAGAGAAGAATGGAATTGAAATGCTCCCTGGCGTTTCCAGTTATTTCTTGGAGCAGGTAACTTGAAATATGTATATAAAAAAATATTAAATTACAAGTTTAGTCTGTGTGGTTTATATATATCCAAAGTTGTGTTTTTTGGTATCCAGTTGTTTCATTTGTTGCACACAGTTTTTTTGCATGTGCAGTGTTAAAAAAGTTCTGTTACATACAATGAAAAATGACTATTTTGCCCCTATCTTCATCTTGTATAATTAAACTTGTAAAAACATTTTTAATCTTTTTCATCTTAAACTCTAAACCAAATTAAAACCCTAAATAAACTACAAGTAAATCAAGATCCAAATCAAAAGAAACCTAGAAATTTACTATTTTTTTATTTTAATGGACTGGTTTTGCCTTTTTTGTGCATTATAAAATGGTAAACTCGTGGGTTTCTTCTGATCTGGATCTTCGTTTTCTTTTACTTATAATTTATTTTTAGGTTTGAATTTTTTTTTAGAGTTTAAGATGAAGGAGAGTAGTTAGGATTTTTTTTAGATGTTTAATTGAAAAAGTGAAGAGCATGAGGGCAATATAGTCATTTTGCTTTGGACTTGGCCGACCTTTTTTTTTTGAAGAACCTTCCAATAAAATTAATCTTTAATTACCACTGGTTCAACAAATGAAACATCTGGAAGAAAACAATAAATTTGACATACCACAGGAACTAAAATTTTAATTTACTCCAAAAAATGAAAAATCTAAAAAAGAAGATCTAACATGTTAATTGTGTGTGAATTTTCAGGCTGTTGATATATTAAGCATAGACTATATACCTTCAGATGTTCACATCCTGTATGCTGAACATGTCACTTCTTCAAAAGGTCTTTCATTTGTTGACTTTTCATTCCCTCCAATCTCCATTATTATCACCTGATGAAACCAACGACACCACTGATGAAGATAACTCTCTACTGAGGTTTGTTTCATGAAAAAAAAACATAATCTTCACCTTCAGAAAAATAAAAACTAAGTTATTGTTATCTCAAGAAACAGCAACGTACTTTCTTGTATTTGTGTATTATAGCATCTTAGGGACGTCGTCTCAAATAAATGATGTTCTAAAGGTATTTGCAAAACTGTATATTTTGTTTTTTCCTATTGAAGCATTGTACTTTGAAAATGTTACCCAATAATACGATTGTGCTTTCATTTTTTATGCTTTAAAAAAACTACTTTATATTTACTTGGTATTGAAATAACTGGAAATCCTTTACCAAAAAATAAACAAGTTTGCAGGCTATCTCAAGATGTGAAGATAGTCTATCAACCTTGAAAACCATGTAGGAACAAACACCTTCACCTCCGACTGGCACAGGAAATTGCTCGACTTCAGAAGGAAATCGAAACGTTTACACAGGAGAAATTATGTTATGAAGCTCAGATATTGAGGGTACGTTGGTCTCTTTCTCCTTGCATATGTGAATTTCAAATCCTTAATAAATGATGGTTAAAAGATATTTGAGAAAATGACTGCACGCTAAGTGAAATGGAAGGAAAAAATAACCGAGGGGAAATTTGTAAATTGTGTGTTTTTTATGTATGTTAGGATGGAGGATTACTTCAACAGGCACTATCATTTTATCAGTTAATGGTGGTTTGGTTGGTGGGCCGTATTGGTGGATTTAAAATGCCTTTACCACAATCTTTTCCCATGGAATTTGCATGTATGCCTGCACACTTGGTGGAAGATGTCATGGAATTGCTTATTTTTGCTTCAAGAATTCCACGCGCGTTAGATGGTGTCAAACTGATAAAATAAAAAATAAAAAAATATTAACTTTTCTTTTTTATTTACCATTTGTTGCTTATATTTATTAGTTTATTTTTGGCAGGATGATTTTATGAACTTTATCATCATGTTCATGGCAAGTCCAGAGTATATTAGAAACCAGTATTTGAGAGCTAAAATGGTTGAAGTCTTGAATTGTTGGATGCCTCGTAGGAGGTATTTTATTTTTATTTTATGTTTACTCCATCGTCTTATGATATTTTCCCCGTAAAGGGTATTAACGTCTTTTTACATGTGGTTGCAGTGGTTCGTTGTTACAGGTACACTTTTTGAGGGGCACCAACTTTCTGTTCAGTATCTTGTGAAAAATCTTCTTAATCTTTATGTTGATATCGAATTCACGGGATCACACACTCAGGTGAATGTTTCCTAGATTTATCAATGTCCATGAAATGGCAACGAAGTTTCATTGATTTATATCGGAAGGTTACATGCAAGTAATAGCAACATACTTCCACTGATCTTTTTATTCTACCATCCTACTTTCAATATTTCCTATCAAAGAAACATACTTCGAAAAATCTACTCGCTTATAGCAATGTCATCGAAATACTAAACAAGTTCCACTTTTATGATTTGGTAGCTTTTCAACATGTCATGTTCTAATAAGAAAAAAAATTGCAAGTGCTAATAATAATAAAAATTACAAGTAGAACACCTATAATAAGAAGAAATGAAAGTAGGATGCTATAATAAACAGATCATTTGAAGTATGCTGCTATTTCTTGTGTTCATTTATTTCAAAGGGTTAAAAATACCAATGTACTTCCATTGATTTAATTATTCCAGCATCCTACTTCTATTTTGTTTATTAAAAAATCATACATTGACACATTGTAAAATCTCCTGATTATAGCAATGTGATTTAAATAACAAAACTGTTATAATATGGTAGAATTGAAGCACAATTATATATATATATATATATATATATATATATATATATATATATATATATATATATATATATATATATATATATATATATTCCAAAATAGTAATAATAAGAATAAAACTACAATCGTGTAATTAAATGGGGTTGCTATAATAAGCAAAGCAGTAAAAGTACGTTGCTATTTCTTGCATTTTAACCATATTTCTAAACTGTTTTACAGTTTTATGACAAGTTTAACATTCGGCATAACATCTTGAAACTTCTAGAGTACCTTTGGCAAGTCCCTGTCCACAAAAATGCTTCGAAACAGGTAACTTTTTATTCCAAAACATATTAATAGTTTATTTGCATTTCTTCTTATTTATTTATTTATTTTTTTAAATTTCAGATTGCAAAAGATGAGGAAAAGGGTGTTTACTTGAACTTCTTGAACTTTTTAATCAATGACAGTATCTTTCTTCTTGATGAAAGTCTGAACAAGATTCTTGAACGTAAAGAGCTTGAAGCTGAAATGTCTAACACAACTGAATGGGAACAAAGACCAGCACAAGAGAGACAGGAGAGAACCAGACTTTTCCATTCTCAAGAAAATGTTCGTCTTTTATCTCTCTACCCTTTATGCGGGTCCACGGAACGGTATTTTACTTCATTAAAAAAAATATAAAAAAGGCAATGTACTTTCATTATTTTATTGGTTTAGCCACTTAAGTATTATTTTTTGTTGATTTACTCAATCAACTGTTATAGTAAAAATCATAAAAGTGATACCTTACTGGTTAAATTGTTAAGATGGTGAAAGTACATTGTGTTTTTTTTTTGTACTTTAACCTGGTCAAATAAATGGATTTTTTATATGGTAAAAAAAAAGTATAATGAATTGATCAGTAGAAAAAATAGTTTAGTGGCTAAATTGTTTTATTTTATTGATTTACCCGTGATTTTCTTTTAGGCAAAATACAATAAACTTTTTGTACTTTCACCATTTTATCGATTTACCCACTTTTAAATATTTTATTTAGTGATTAAATAATCATAATTTTGTTTCCATTTAGAAAAATAAACTATTTTTTCCGATTACTCGGTTTTGATATCAAGGCCGAATACGGAAGAAGTTCACTAAAGAAAATAGCTAAGTGGCTAAATTGGTTGATTTTATTGAAGCAACCTGGTAACATACAAATATCAAATGAGTGGTTGTTAATGATGAAGCCATGTAAGTTTAGTATCCATTTGATTCACTTTTACCTGCTTCTTATTCATTTATATTGGTTTTCTAGGGCTTTATTGGTTTTCAGGGGCTTTTGACACACCAACTCCTGATCATTCGATCTGGGTTTGAGAAACAGGTAATTTTGGTCCCTCTTTCTTTTATGCTCCATTTTATCACCTTAGATGACCGAATCATATGGGATTATGGTCACCGGGTAAAATTTCCAATATTTTTCTTGATATTTGTAATCAGACTTTCACTTACTGTTTGTTCTCAAGTCTACTCTACTTTTTAAAACACTCATACCCACATAAGATTCTTACAGGATGAAGGTCTAAGATGAACACCATAACAATAACTTCTGGACTTACAGGTTTCCGCAAAAGAGATGAAAGTGCTTATGATGCTTTTGGTGCAGTACATAGTTCTAACAACATCTCTGTCGATATAGGTATGACTAAATTTCCATATTTTAAACCAATAAAATTCTTCTTTAATTAAAGGTACAGAGTAAAAAACTTGAACTAATTTAATAGATATAGCTGTCCATGAAAACGCAGGAAATCTCGACTCAAATCTGATTTTCGTATAAAATGACAACAATCGAGTCTCTTTATCCACTGCCCCAGTAATGGACCTGCAATTCCTGTCGGGGCTCTCATTAGTACTTTAGCCAGGCTGCAATCAACTCCCAATTTTCGTTAGATTTGTGAAGTTGCCAAGGTGATTATATTTCGTTATTCTCTTAATCAATCCTACAATTTTCTATGAATTTGTAACTATACTTTTTTTTCTGGATCTTCGTGTACAGAGTATGAAGTTGCCGCAAAAGTAGACAAGTATACTAGGGGTATGATTACTTCCGGTTCTTTCTATTGTATCTTTGTATATTTTGTTTTTTTTTTTCTATTGTAGCATTCTACTTTGAAAATATCACCCAATAATAGCATCGTGCTTTCATTTTTTATGCCCTAAAACAATATTTTTCATGCATAAGGTAGTTTTTTTATTGAACATTCATTTAAGTCCTAAAATTTTATTACTTGACGTTGTTTTGTATTTACACCAGGATGTTGTTTTCTTTATTTCTATGGATTCGCAACAGTATGGTCACCTTTGAAATTTTAGCGATCACATGTTTTTTTCTTCATGTGGTCTATAAATGCATAGAACCTCAAATATAACTCAAATAATACTTATCTATTACTAACAAATATTCAACAGTCACTACTACAAAAAGGCTTATAGGACCCGGTTAAAAGCATGATATAACCCGGTTTTCCAACCGGGCTCTTTGTGAGCGGGTCATATGTCGAAAATATAATAGAACCCGGTTTGAAAACCGGGTCATATTATAGTAATAAAGCTCGGTTCGTACATACAAAACCGGGTTTATTCCTCATATCCACACCGCATCTTGCATCTATATACCCCGGTTCTTCTTTATAAAACCGGGTCATATCGTAGTAATAAAGTCCGATTCGTACATACAAAACCGGGTTTTTTCCTCGAATTCGCACCGCATCTTACATCTATATACCCCGGCCCTTCTTTATATAACGGGGTTATATTATAGTAATAAAGCCCGGTTCGTACATATAAAACCGGTTTTTTCCTCAAATTCGCACCGCATCTTACATCTATATACACGGCTCTTCTTTATATAACGGAGTCATATTATAGTAATAAATCCTGGTTCGTACATATAAAATCGGGGTTTATTATGCACGCCCATGTAATATCTAATTTTAGTATATTTTGCGGTTCTATGATATGCAACCGAATCTTTATATATAATTCTCACATTTCTACTTTGCATTTAACAAGTACAAGTATGAAATGAATTTTTTGTAAATTTGAAAATGTTAGATAACCAACCATAATATATTTCATAAAAATAAGGTTAAAGAAACATCATCCATGTCAAAAAAAAAAGTCTACTTTTGTACTACATACAACTTGTATAAAACATTAAAGTCGTTCTAAAAAACGTTAAAGAAAAATCATCACCAATGTAATCATAGAGACAGCCTCAAACATCTATTATAAGAGCCCTATAAACTGCAAAAAACAAATACAACAAATAATGAGTTTTTCTTATCATCACAACTTAGTTGAAAAAAAAAGAACGTCGATAAATTATCATTAAAATATAAGTAGAATGTTGTAAAGATTAATAACTAACCATATATTTATTTTTAGATGGCCACATCCTTTATATAATTACTCAAAAATTCTCTAGTCCACCTAAAAACGATTCCAACCACCGTCCTTTCATCAAATGGAGTTTTGTCTTTCCAAAAGGCATCGGCCTATAAAAAATAAAAGTAAAACTATTGATTAACAGAACAAAGAGTTAATTTCAATAGACAAAATGAAATAATATCTAAAAATTACTTACTCTACTTGGCAAATCATACTGTTTGGTCATCACAAAGTCAAACATCCATTTTATAACATAGTGTCCACTCTCTAAAACTCCATCGACTTGTTGGTTGCACTAAAACATGACACGGAGTAAACACTAATAACACAAATGAAACTACAAAATCTATTTTTTTGAAACATATAATGGGAATAAACTACCTCTGCATATATCCATTCAATTGGAGGTGATGTTGCATTTCCATACTTCATCAAAGCCCTAAAAAGAAATAAGCAATAATTTAATAATCAGATTTATATAATAATCGTCATTATACTATATTAAGAATTTTCTTACATGTCAACATGTTTTTTGAGCAGGAAGTTAGTGTCAACAGGCTTTTCTATAAGCTTCCTCAAAGAATCCAAAACGTACACAATGCGATTGCGAGGGCAAATCACCAAGAGGACCCAATTGTTACTAGTAAATATTCAAACTTTTAGTAAAAAAAACGAAGAAATAAAGTAAGTATTTACTAATAAAGATAAGAAGTTATGGTACTTTTGCAAATATGGTGCGATGAGGAATGTTTTTCCATGGTAAAGACGCATCACATCAATAAGGTAAGTGACGACAGCCTCAGGGTTGTTTTGGCAGGCTTCCCCTAAAATCTTATATGGGTTTAAGAAAGCACATTTATTCATACGTGTACGGACCATCGAATGTAGAATCCTATAAGCAATATAACACAACATGTTACGATCAACGAATATCTTAGGATCAACCAAAAAATATTAATAAAATGAATAATAGTATAAGTTTAATATACTTACAGCTGCCAAACAGTTATGATAGACACATCTAATGTTTGCTTTTTCAACATACGAACATATTCATCGAGTGTAACCCTAAAAGCATACGTCCCAGTTTGCAAGTGCCCAGATTCAGCTACAACTTGAACTATTGGGTTGTTCTTGAAATAACCATGAAGTGTGTCAATTGGCTTTGGTTTGTTGTTCATTTGGTTTGCCATGTTCTTGTTCATAATAACCGTTGTATTTGTTGGCAGCAAACTCCTGGTTAAAGTTTGTTGCCTTTTTGGTTGTTCCTATATAAATAACTCATGTTGATTCAAGATCCTTAACTAGCTAGAAAGGTGAAGGATAATGAATGTATACCTTTGCGACAACAATTGCATCACATGGCCATTGAATTGTAGTTCCAACCGCTTGTTGTAGTTTACTAACTTCCATTGTCTTGACGGGAACAGGAACATTTTCAAACTTTTTATCAATCTCATCTATCAAAACCTTTAGGTGATTTTTACGTAAAGGAAGTGAGTGGATTAACCCATTCCCATATGGAAAGACTAACCCCTTGGCACATTTTTCGCTCATATATCCGTTAGGGAACACCAATTCACAAGAAGTAGGTTGCTATGAACATTTAACACATAATGTAATTAACGTCTAAAAATATAAGTATGTAGTATATATTTCTATGTACTATAAACTTTAAAAAATAACACAAGATTACCTTTATAACATCCAAAGCATCTAATGTTGATGTTGAGCCACAACTATTATTTTGAACCCTTACGCTTACATTATCCGACACTTGGTTTCTAGAATCTTGCATCAAAATCTTTGCTTGTAAATCTGCCAATTGGGACGTCACGTGATCTAATTTCGCCTGTATCTTATCAATGGATTCTTTTTCATGCTTTTTCCTCTTTTTTTTATCAACTCCATGCATCCCTTTTCTGATGCCAACATCATGACCAACCCCCCTAGTACGGCCTGGGTGTTCCGGTCCTATCACCTTTGTTAACAAGTCCTCTCCAGGACCGAGCACTAAATCTCCTTTGGATACTTGAGTTTGGACATCTACCTGTTAATACAAAGAATAGAATTGTGAGATCTATTTATTAGATAGAAATAAGAAAAATATTTTTTTAAAATAAAGAAACTCTTACAAGCTTTTCAACTATGGGTTGTATCTTAGGCGGTATGATTTTTGACCCCGACTCACTTTTAGATCTTCTGCCCATGACGTAGTCTCTTGAACGCTCGCTTTTTATCTCATACAATTGTGGTGCCAACTCACCAGATGCCATCTCTTTTTCCCACTTAGGTTTATTTCCGCGATACCCATGTGGGCCTAGTCGTGCCGGATTCGTATTTAGCTTTGAACTCGCCCTGGCTTTCTCACTTATTTCCTGCAAATAGAAGAAACTAACACATTTTAAACATTACAACATAATAACTAATATTATCAAGTGGCATCAAGGTCTAACAAACTTGGAATTCCGCTGATGATGTCCTCTTTTTAAAGTTTTGCAATACATCCTCATCTAGAAACGAGTAAGTCTCAAGTGGATCTGTCCCGTTCTTTAGTTTCTTATTAACCGTCTTCTTGAAGGCTCTCCACTGGCTGTTGCATGTTTTAAGCACGTCATGTTTTCGTTTGTCATTCTGAAAACTCCAACGTTTCTGTTTCTCGATATGGAATAAAGATATTAATTTTTAATAACATGTGATAAATAAATAAAGGCGTGTGTAATAAGTATTTAAAAAACAACCTTGATAGACAACCATAAAGTATCTTTTTCGGATTGTGGCACTTTCTTCCAATTCGGATATTTGATAGAAATTAATGACCTTGTAAGATAACACATATAAAAAAAGTTCTGATAATTAATAAGAGAATTCATAAAATAAAACCAACAATGTTGTTAAAACGTAATATTGTATCAAAAGATTTACGACACTGCAAGTATTGTTATACCTCTATGTTATTTGCTATTGTAATGTATCTCGTTATCATTTGTCCTACAAACAAAACAAATCATGTTAATACATTGGTTATACTAGAATACTGCAAATTACAATCAATTTGGCATGTTTCATATCGAATAACTTGATTATTACCTTTTAAAGTACATGGTTTTATGATATCCAAATTCCTTCGTTGTGGTCTGATCGTAAGTACGTAGCATCATCAATATCTTCATTCGCATGTGGAATGCCAACAGAAAATGGGGGCAACTCGTCAAACTGATCGTATTCTTCTTCGTCCACAACATTATCAACACCAAGTATATGTCGTTTACTATGCATGACGATGTGACAACTCGAGTCCTTCGGGTCCTCGACAAAGAATACCTGAATAGCTTGCTTGGCTAGAATGAACGGTTCGGATGCATAGCCATTTGTGGAGAGGTCAACAATTGTAAAACCATCATTGTCAACCTTAACACCTCGATGATTGTCGACCCATTTGCACTTGAACATGGGTATAATGATAGAATCATATTTCAATTCCCAAATTTCTTGAATGACACCATAATATGATTCTTTGGCAATCCTTGTCCTTTTACCATGATTATCCCTAGAGAATTCTGTTGTGGATGCTACTAATGTCACTCCACTATTTTGAAGCGTACTCTTTCCATCTTGTCGATTAGTGTAAAATGTATACCCGTTAATGTCGTATCCTTGGTATGTTGCCACAAGATGTTCTGGGCCATTCCCTAAATGTGCTACAACTTGGTCGACACTTTCTACACCATTACTTGCTTTCACTCTATCTTTCAACCATTGGGAAAATGTTTTGTTATGTTCATTTGTCAACCATCTTTTGTTCTTATTACCATTCATCGTTGCTAGCATTCGTTTGTGTTCATTTATATATGGAGCAATGAGTGTCGTGTGTTGTAGGACTGTAAAATGTGCAAGTTGAAATTCCTCCCGATTTGGAATGAACCTTTTCAATCCAAGCGTCCCAATCCCTACAAGTCTACCCTCATGTCGAGATCTAGGAATGCCAATATTTGTGACACCTTGTAGATAGTCTGTACAATATTCAATTACCTCCTCTGAAGCATATCCTTCAATAATACTTCCCTCTGGTCGATATCGATTCCTTACATACCCTTTTAAGACGCTCATATATCTCTCAAACGGATACATGTACCGTAGGAATACCGGGCCACAAAACTTTATTTCTTTTACAATATGACAAATGAGATGAACCATAATATCAAAAAAAGAAGGTGGAAAATACATCTCGAGTTGGCATAGAGTGATGATAATATCACTCTGCCATGAGTCCAACACCTCAGGATTAATAACTTTTGAGTGAATCATGTTGAAAAATAAGCATAGCTTTGTGACTGTGTGTCGGATGCGATCGGGTAGTATTCCACGAATTGCAATTGGAATCATATGTGCCATTAGAACATGACAATCATGGGACTTCATACCAAGCAATTTTAGTTCATTCATCGACACTAAATTCTTAATGTTAGCCGAGTATCCAGATGGAACCTTCACACCATGTAAACATTCACAAAATTTTGTTTTCTCGTCCTTTGACATGGTATAGCAAGCTACTGGCAGGTATGTGCGCTTTCCAATATTCTCAACAGGAGCAAGCTCAGGTCTAATTCCCATTTCGACCATGTCTTTTCGAACACTAATCCCATCTTTCGACTTTCCCTTAATGTTCAACAATAAGCCTAATAAGCTTTCACAAACATTTTTTTCGATATGCATGACGTCAAGACAATGTCTGACATATAAGTGCTTCCAGTATGGTAAATCCCAAAATATAGATCTCTTCTTCCAAATTTTATTTGGAGGTGTTTCTGTTTGACCTTGACCTTTACGTTTACGTTTACCTTTACCTTTACCTTTACGTTTATCGTTTTTTTTTCCAAACGTAATGTTTAGATTTTCCACACGGGAAAATACTGTTTCTCCTAGTAAAGGTAGCCTTGCCATCCTGTTTTCAGTTTTGCCATTAAACACCTTTTTTTTCTTGCGATATGGGTGATCCTCAGGAAGAAATCTTCGATGATCCATATATACATTTTTCATACAATGTTTCAATCGTAATGATTGTGTGTCATCTTCACAGATAGGACATGCTTTTTCTCCTTTTGTACTATACCCTGATAAATTACCGTATGCCGGAAAATCACTTATGGTGCAATAAATCATGGCTTTGAGTTGAAAAATTTTCCCCTCATATGCGTCATACACTTCGACACCTGGACTCCATAACTTTTTCATGTCGTCGATTAATGGAGCTAAGTAGACATCAATATCATTTCCTGGTTGTTTTGGACCTTGAATTAGTAACGACATCATGATGTATCTTCTTTTCATGCATAACCATGGTGGAAGGTTGTAGATGCAAAGAAGAACCGGCCATGTACTATGACGACTGCTCAAGCTTCCAAATGGATTAATTCCGTCTGAACTGAGTCCGAATCGAATGTTTCTAATCTCCCTGCCAAATTCTTCAAAACGAGAATCTATATTTCTCCATTGCGGAGAATCCGCCACATGTCTTATGTTCCCATCCTTTTTACGCTCTTCGGCATGCCACCGCATCAACTTTGCATCTTTTGAGTTTGCAAATAACCGTTTTATTCTTGACACAATTGGCAAATACCATAATACTTTAGCAGGTGGGCCATTATTTATCACATTATTGTTTTCTTCAGTCGAATTTTTCCGTTTATATCGTGATGTACCACATGTAATACATTTATCTAAATCCGCGTATTGGTTTCTATATAACATACAGTCATTTGGACATGCATGTATTCTTTCGATTTCCATTCCCATTGGACACATCAATTTTTTTGCCTGATATATTGAAGCAGGTAGTTCGTTATCTTCAGGAAGCATCTCCTTCAATATCTTTAGAAGACTTGTGAAACTTGTATCACTCCAACCGTTGTTTGCTTTTAAGTTAAATAGCTTCAACACAGCAGATAGTTTGGTAAATTTTGTACACCCAATATACAACGGTTTTTCTGATTCATCAAATAATTCTTGAAACTTTTCATAATCCTTTTCGGCAATATTATCCTCACAATCATGTAACATTCCAGATAGGTTATCATGATTTTCATTGTATGAATCATCAATATCGTCATTAAATGTTGAAACACCCGCATTACTATCAACAAATATCTCACCATGTCGTGACCAACATGTATAATTTCTCATAAAGCCACGAATTATTAAGTGTTCTTCTATTTTGGCAGAATCAGTGTACATACGACAATTCTGACAGTCTACACAAGGACACCATATGTAGCTTTCTCCTTTGTTCACCCGATTTTCCTCTGCAACTTTAAGAAAACCACCCAAACGTTCCAAATATTCATCGTCTGAACGTTTAATTCTATACATCCAATAACTACGATCCATCTGTAAATTATATAAATTGTATGTTAACATGCATGTATGACAACAAATGCATCTAAGACACATATATCGTACCTAATTCAAAATTAATTTTAGAATAATAGAACACAAGTCAGATTTTATTTATATAATATATAATTTATTACAATTCTTATTATTAAAAGATTAAGGTGTCATGACCATGAGTCTCCTATTGTATCCTTGATTCTCTATCCACCTTAGGTGAAAGACAAATTTTGGCAAAAAAAGTACTTTTGGTGTAGTGGAAGAAAGACTGCTTTTCTATTATTCAAATTGGGGGAAAAACAAATCTCACGCCATTTGTCTATTTTCTCCCTTTTATTCACACTGCATCTTTGAACCAAAGAACAAACCGCATGACTAGTTTATTTTATACATAAATGCCGTTCAAAATTGATACATATTAAATACAATTATAAAAATGTTTATTTTAAAGTGAAATAAATCTGGAAAGGGACAATAGATAAGCAAAATCGTTTTCCCTCCTTTCCACGGTCTTCTTTGGCACCGCCTCCATCACGCTCCTCCATTCCATGGCGAAAATGCTTCACGGGTGCCTTCACCGGCTCTGGTTTAGTTTCCCTTTCTAAGAGACGTAATCACGGCTCTTCATACAGACTCGATCATATTTCTCTCCGTTGCATTCGGAATGATCGGTCAGTTTTTACTCGACTCGTATCAATTTTTGAGCGGGTACACATCAAGGACACCGATGGAAAAACTACACTCCTCCATTTAGTCGTGCAGGAAATCATTCGCGTCGAAGGTTCTCGCCTATGGGTGGAGGAATTAGTCAACAGATTAGGTCAAAGGAAGAGTCTTGGAGTCCACAATGTGTTTCTAAAGAAAGCCAACAGCGATCTGGTTAAGATTGAGGATCAAGAGCACTGGGAGATGGCTCACGGTGGTCCAGGGAGCACCGATGGTGGCTCAAAACAACCGAATACCTTGGATTTTCGTTACTAACCGGTAAGATTAACTTGTTTGGGGCTGTATTATTTGAATTCTAGATCCAAATCAGTATTTCTTTAGATTGCAACTTTATTTTCTTGATCGTATAGTAAATAGTTTACTTTTTTGTTTAAATTTTGAAATTAGAAAGAAGAAAGTCATAAAATTGGATGAAATCATCAACGAAATAGCTTGAAATTACTTAGAAAAACAGAGTTATGAATGGCTTACCTTTGTTTATAAATTGATATTTACTCGTATTTCACTTGAACTTGACGAACGAATAAATACAGGGATGCGTTTGAGCTCCTGTGGTGGCGTTTCTGGTTATGTCTCGGATGAATAAACAAACTAAGTATATATAAAGTAAATAATCCCACGAATTAGTGGTACTTATCTTCTAAAGTTAGAAACGGACGATTTTACCCCTGTTGGCCAAACTGAATTTTAATGAAATTTGAAGCTCTTTTTGGCATTTGATATGTTTGTTCTCCTAGTTTTGGCTGCTTGGTCTGGCTGCAAGATAGTTTGAAAGCTGTTCTGGTGTTATGGTGCTGTTCTGCAAATGGGCGGAATTCCCCCCAAGTTTGTCCTAAAACTCAACCAGATGCCGGTGAGGTTGTAGCTGTTACGGGTTATCATCTGAAAATGGACGAAAATACCCTCAAGTTTTCTCAGTTTTCTGTGGTTTTGAAGACGCTTCTGCTGCTGTAGTGAAATTGGACGAAAATACCCTTCTGCTCTTTTACTTTGGTAGTTCAGATTCCGGTGATTTATTATGAATGTTTTTCCACTCAATATCGGATTGTTTGGGTTGGTGGCTGTTGGTTGTGCAGTTTGTCTCGTTTATTCTTTAGTTGGTTAAGTTTGATGCCAATTTTGGCTTAGTTTTGATATTTGGCTGTTTGTATTATGGTATTTAAACGTGGGTTTTTGTTTGTTGCTCCAGTTACCCGCTGGAGTTCCTTTTATATTTTTATAAATTTTTATCTCCGTTATATTTCCATTCTGCAATTAAATTAATAAAAAAAGATTATAACAAGTGACTTAAAATGCAATATACTTTCATTTCCTTACTTATAATGGCAACATATAAACTTTTTTTTTTACAGATAGTGTAAGTATGTTGCTATTATGTGTAAAAAAATAAGGAAGATTGCCCACATTGGTGACAAGAGGAAAGCATTGGTAACTTTGATAACATTTTGGTTCCTAAGATAAAAGTATTAAATTACCTTTTTTTAGTTTTCTAGAAACATATTCAAATTTAATTTAAGTTATAATTATATTTCTGAGGATTTTTGTTTGGGTAACCTTTAATTTTAAACGAACAAATTATATCAATGGATTTTTTTTTCTGGTGACCTGTAATGCCAAACGAATGGTACAACAAATTAAACATATACAAAAATCTCATACATTTATAACTTTTATGTGACCAAGGAAATGTGTAAAAAAATTTAAGAAAGGGGACCATGAGAAGCAAATGCAAAAGTAAAGAAAAATTGTTGTATATAGGTGGCAAAATTCGTATTCGTAGTCATAGAAGCCGGTCGTATTTTAAAAACAGGGTCATATAGCTCTAAGGTTAAAAGCCTCGGTTGTTGCAATGGAAACGGGTTATTTAAGCGTAACATATAAACCGGTTTTTTGCTTTAAACCGGGTCTTATAATGTTCTCCGTCATAGAACCCGGTTTTTACCTATTATAACCCGTTTGTTTCAGAAACCGGGTTTTATATAGCGAGTCCTATGTGGCTTTTTGTAGTAGTGAGTCAACGCTAAAATTTACTTCGATCCCCACCGGACCCGTGCGGAGCACGGGAAAAACACTAGTTATATAATTAAATTTCATGTCATCCAAATGAAATAGTTTGAAATGAGAAAGACTAAAAATGTTAAAATTTAAAACTAAATGTCTTGAGTTTATTTAAAAAAAAAAAAAAAAAAAAAACTATAGTGGACTAGCATGTTTATGGCGCACTGAAATCGAATCAAACAATCTAGAGTCACATATTTCGTTAACGTGTTAATAATGGATATTCAGAAATAATATAATTAATTTATATTTTTTTATTAAACGATAAGGGTAAATTTGTAATATTGTTGTCCATAAAATTTGAAAACTAGTTTCAACTAGTTGCAACTTCGTGCTACGCACGTGCGGCTTGGGATGTCCTAAATTTTTTTTTATTCACGAAACGACTCAACATCATCTAATTCGATATTTCTGTTTGCTAAACACCGATCCTGTACCTCAATGAGAATTTCAAAGTCTTGAATTTTGCAATTAGAAGATAACGAACCCTAGAAAGAAATATAATGGATATATATATATATATATATATATATATATATATATATATATATATATATATATATATATATATATATATATATATATATATATATATATATATATATATATATATATATATATATATATATATATATATATATATATATATATATATATATAAGTTTGGTGCCAAAAACAAACTATTAATTAATGAAAATGTATTACAGGCTTACCAGTTCCAATAACTGCAAACATCCCAAAAAATATATATACAAGTAAATACTTATTTTGTAATTTTTTCCCTTTGAAAGAGGAATAACGTACCTATGACCCATGTGGCAATGAAGTCAAATCGGTTTTGACCATCATTCCAATAGTTCTCAAATCCATATGTGTAAAATTTTAAAGCCATCTCGAGTACATATATCCACCCTGTATGGAAGAGAAGTCATCATTTTTTTGGATTTCATAAAAGAAACCTCTTTAACAAAAATAGATATTAAAAAAATACCAAACCGAAATTCACAATAAGTTGTTTACCAAAGACAAACTCGACCTTTTGCCATAACTTTTGACCAGAGTTGTTTTGTATATCAAGCTGTCAAAAAAGAGGATCAGTAAAGTAATTTATTCAATACACAACATGATAATATTGCCATGTCTGCAAAAGATCAAAGATTTAGGTCATACCGTTGTTTCAATAATAACAGCAGCTACATTCAACACGACAAAAGAAATCACATATCCCAAATTTGAACTTTTTACAAAGCTTTTTAGTGTTTCGGATAAAGAAGAATTATAAAAGGGGAATTTTTTTAGCCAAGGTTCCTGCAAATTAAAGTGGAAAGCGTAAAAAAACCAAGTTAGATATTTAATTCTTTTTACTATTCTATATGAAATTGAAAAAAAAATGCTTCACATGAATAACAACTTACTGTATCCTCCTTTTGAAATTTTGAGGCAATTGCATCGCATAAATCATTGAATTCTGATTCATTAATCTACATTTATAAATCAGAACACATTGAGACAACCAACTCAATACAGGCTATATACCAAAATTACCTTAAAATCGTGGCCTTTATCCAATGAATTAAATATTAATTCAAAGTCTTCTTTTGATATTTTTGGCAGTGTCCTGTATAAAAGGTGTTTTTTTTATTTTTATTGCCCCAAATAGGACGCTACAAAAGATATGGATTTTTTTACAAAGGCAATTAATTACCTGTATTCATTAAGTTCTTCTAATAACTGGACACATTGATCCTTATCAACAAAGCCAATAACCTGTTCATTTGAAAAGAAATTGTTAAGATTTCTAAACCTGGGCTACCATATTTATTTTCCTTGCATCATGGCTAATTTTTTAAAGTTTTTTCACCCATCGACTTAGGGCTATCTTGGTTACATCTGTTTCCAGAAAACAACTAAGAAAAAATTAATATTTAATCAAATAAGCTCTATGATAAACTTTATGATGAACTAAGGTCATCATAAATTGACCAGGCTTACCACAGTGAAGAAGAAAATGTCCAACACGCATAGAAAATACCATAAATAGTTTTACCAAAAGGCACTTGAAAAAAAATAAAGAACGACGAAGGTAAAAAGGTGGGTCATAGGCAGTACCTTGGGCCATTTGAGACCATTTGAGACACGGTGAATTATGACAGTAGGGTTTCGTTTCTTCCAGTAATAGGTGGACAGATGCATCTTCTCCCTATTTCATTTTATAAAATAATAACTTATTTACCAATTTAGAAAAAGTAAAAACTTAGGACAGTAAAAAGTAAAAACATCATTTTTACCTTCTCTTTCTAGTAAAACATGTTTCCGTATTTCCCAGCTAATCGACTCCAAAAGCTACGTGGTATATCCAAATCCACAGACTCACCCACATTGAACTTCAAAATATTTCCTATAAAATTTGAAAGTAATGTATGAATTATGATTATTTGTTTCAAAGAAGTAATGGATGGAGGATATCAGAGATGGAAACTTTACCAAAAGTAGGATTAGCAACAAAAACAATGGTTCTATCATCTAGTTGCCACAAATCTTTGATTGATAATCCTGCATAAGTATGATAAAAATTTGAATGAACAATGTAATTAAGAGGATGAAAATAGTAGTTTATTAAAGATAGTTAGCATACCAGGTGTATCAGGATAGTTCTGGGCTACAACTCTGAGCTTGAATCCTGTATCCTTTTCAATAGATTCAATATCCTTTGCAAGCCGTTTCTCCTGAAAATATCATGTAAAAATGGTGCCAATGTGAAGTTCTGATTGAAAAATTTCACACATTTGATGACTAAAATGGAAATATATCTTTAGTTAGTGAACTTAGAAGGAAAACTAATACCTGGCCATCTGAGAGGAAACCTGCAACATCAATAACTGTTGTGAAGTATTTGGGAATTAATTATGGCTTGTTTACTCCTACTTTTGCTTCAGCAAATCCAATTCCTACATAGTTTAGGTTTTTGTTCTTTTATGCTCTGCATTCTGAATCAGAACACAGAAAACAAAAGGCAACTCCTAACAGGCTCATATACTAAAAACTGTTGACTCGAAAGACAATTGAAGCTACAATCAAGCCAGCTTTTACGTAATCATCGGTACTATAAATAAGCATTGGCAATTTTTGACCTACAATTTCGGGAGGCGTACATCTTGAGACGGTGGGTGGTCGTCGGTTGCCTCCTTCAATTCCTTCAGCCGTGATCACCAAGAACGGAAACGGCTCCCCAACTGACTTCCCTTCTCGTGGGCAAATCGTTGAAACGGGACAACGTGAAAACCCCTAATTCCAGGAGGATGGTCGTTGCCGCCACAAGGCCCCGTATTGTGGCCGTTGAAGAAGATGAGAGAACAAATCCACACATAGGCGTTGATGTTTAGAGGAAATTCTTTCAACGATTTGGGATGTTGGAAATCGAATTGAGTGAATGGAGAAATCGCAGCGAAAGCAAGGGGATATGGATTACGTAGATAGAGATTAGCAAAAGGTATCAGAAGAAGCAGGTGTGTGGCGTATTGGATACAGCGATGGAGTCGAGGTGTCGTGAAGAGGGAACGATTGGTAAATCAAACGCACCCCGCTAAAAACTCCCAAACCCCCCACCCTTACCAAACATTCTAGAAAATAGTTGTGTTTTAATATATAGAGTAATTTTCTAAAATTAAGCACACGCTTTCTTGTCCCCCTTTTCTGTCTGTCATAAACCCTATAGCTACATCGTTCCTTCACCCTCGCATGTCTGGCATACCATCACGATCCTCTTGACCATCTTCCTATTTCTCCACTACTAGAGAAATGGGTATTTAGCCACGAAACATAGCCACGCAAATTTTGCGTGTCTAAATAGCCACGCAATTAACACGCATGTGTCACACAACCTGAAACTCCAAATTTAGACACGCATTTGTGACAGAACTTCAACGCATAAGAAATTCGTGGCTGTTGCGTGGCTAAATAGCCACACAACTGCCACGAACAATGATTTAAAGTATCAGGAAAATGGTTGGTGGTTATTGCGTGGTTAAATAGCCACGCATCTACCACGAAAGCGTGGTTAATATATATAAATGGAAAACAATAAATAAAGCGTGGTTATGGCGTGGCTAAATAGCCACGCAACTGCCACGAACAATGATTTAAAGAATCAGGAAATGGGCTGGTGGCTATGGCGTGGTTAAATAGCCACGCATCTACCACGCGCATTGGTTTAAAGTATCAGGAAAAGGGCTGGTGGCTATGACGTGGTTAAATAGCCACGCATCTACCACGCAACATTTAAAATCGAAAAAAATGGGAGCTAGGATTCGAACCCTGGTCTCCTCTGTGGGGGGAACATCAACTACCACTTCGGCTATAAGCCTCATCTCTTCATTATTTCCTTTTCTTTCAATATAACCCTTTCGAAAAATTAATTATTGTTGTTGTTGTTATTATTATTATTATTATTATTATTATTATTATTATTCTCATTATTATTATTATTATTATTATTATTATTATTATTATTATTATTATTATTAATATTATTAATATTATTATTTATTTCGTTTTCATTTTCGTATTATTTTTTCGTTTCGTTCAATACATCTCTTTCGTATAATTAATTATTGGTATTATTGTTATTATTATTATTATTATTATTATTTATTGGTATTATTGTTATTATTATTATTATTATAAACATAATAAAATATAATAAGGATGTGCAAAATATGAACCCAAAAAAATAATGTTTGCCCTTCAAAAAACGAAAAATAAAAAAAATTGTGGCTATTGCGTGGCTAATTAGCCACGCATTTACCACGGACACAGGCAGTGTGTGTTTATTGTGTGGTTAATTAGCCACGCAATAACCACGCACTGCGTGTGTGCGTGGCAAAAGCGTGGTTAATTAGCCACGCAATATACACAATGTTTTTTTATTTTTCGTTTTTTGAAAGGCAAACATTATTTTTTTGAGTTTATTTTTTGCATATCCTTATTATACCTTATTATTGTTATATTTCTCAGTTTATATGTAAATTCGCCTTACCCACAAGCGTGTACACCTTTTAAACCCGTTACACATTTCAAGCTTTATCCTTTCAAAGTGTATAAGCGCATGTAGTTTTAATATACCAACACATTGATGCATATACAATCATCCTCATACACACACAAACATATACATATACTTTACAAAAACATACATACTTATACTCATACATCACACATTGTATGATCATTAATATTGATTAGAGCGATATATAGAGAGAGAGTGTGTGTATATGTATGGATGTGTTTGAGTATGAGTATAGATGAGAATGAGTGTATATGAGAATGCGTGTCTATTAGTATAAGTGTATGTTCATCAATGTGTTGGTGTGTTAAAAGTACAAGTGTTTATACACATTGAAAGGATAAAGTTTGAAATGAGTAACGAGTTTGGAAGGTGTACACGCTTGTGTATAAGTCGAATTTACGTATAAACTAGGAAATATAAACATAATAAAATATAATAAGGATGTGCAAAACATGAACCCAAAAAATAATGTTTGCCCTTCAAAAAACGAAAAATAAAAAAAATCGTGGCTATTGCGTGGCTAATTAGCCACACATTTACCACGCACACAGGCAGTGCGTGTTTATTGCGTGGCTAATTAGCCACACATTTACTACGCTTCTCTTTTTAAAAAAACCGAATATCGCAACAGGCACTTGTACAATATGCATCAAATGAAATATACTAGTCTGTGGCAGTTGCGTGGCTGTTTAACCACGCGTTAGCCACCAACTGTTTAACCCTAAATTCTTTATACATCATCAGCTGCTACTTCTCCTAAAGCCTCCATAGATCTCGGTTCATAGTTGCTTCTCCTTTTGCCTCCATATTCAGCCGAGCTTGAGCTCCGACCATCACCGATCCAGCATCTCCAGATCTGCCGATCGATGATGAAGCTTCCGGCCAAGAAACCGCCTGCTACCATCGTAACTACCAGAACCGATCCTAATCACCACCGCCTCCAATATTGAATCGGTTGCTGCTGTCTCCGACGGGTGCGTTCGATAGCCGATAGGTGCCTTCAAATGGTCGATCTTCTCTTATTGGAGCAACCCTTGCACTAATCGACATGCCACTGCCCTAGCGCTGACCCCAATCGGACCCCCCGCCTGGAACCGCACTGTCTCTACTTCACTTCATCGGCGGATGTTTGAAAGTCTTCCAGGCAAAATGGTAAGATTAGTCTGATTTGGATTTCTTATGATTCACTTTTCGTCACTTGTTTGATTTCAATGTATGTTAGCTTCTTTGATTCTAGTTTTCGGTTGTTGTTTCGGTGGTACAGATGCAACCGAAGGGTTATTGACACATGGCTGGATTACAAAAATTGTAAGTCATGGCTGTTTTGTCCGATTTTACAATAGTTTTCAAGGATTTCTCCCTAGGTTAGATTCAAATACTTGAAAACTTCATACCCTGCCTTATTGAGATTGAAGGGCATAATGGTAATTATTATTCTTTATTTGTATTAGGGCTAAACCTTGTCTAGATCCAAGATCCGATGTTAGGTTCAATGTATCATGTTGACCAAGTAACCAAACGCAGATTTACAAGTTTAATTCCTTCTTCAAGATTCAAGAAGGATTAACTCTAGTTTTCTAATGACACTTGGCGCACTGGCAGGCCTGTATTCTATATTTTCATAAAGTTATACTTTTTTATTTAAATATTAATATATTTTATTCCTTTGGTTGTAGGATATCTGTAAGATGAGACGGTCAAACTTTGGAGTATTGTATCAGGTACTGTGGAAAAAGTAACCCTTCATGCAATAATTGTTAATGTTGATGTTAAAGGTTACATAAAGGGCATGATTTATTAACTATCATACTTTTTATTAACTATTTTTGAAACTTTTCGGGGCTTTCTGTTGTAATTAAGTCGGTATTGAAGCCAGGGTATATGTTTGAAGATATTTTGGTTCTAGGTAAGTATTTATTTTAGTTGTTTATAGATATATAAATAAAGAACAAATACCTTTAGTAGTTATTTAATTTAGCTTAATATTGTATTTGAAGTCTATCGTTCTTTTAGACGTTGAGAACAAAAACTTGATAATAACTACCAAATATTCTCTTGTTAATGCGGCTCAACAAGTGGAATTGCAGATTTTGTGAGCAAGTGGAAGAATTGAGTTGGAATTGTAAATTTGCTTGATATAAATGTCGATTATTCCAAGAGTCCAACCTTTCCATGAAATTGCATATCCCCTTGATCCAATCCTTGCACATTAAATCAAGTTCTTTACATGAGTTGGAATTGTAAATTTGACTTCATATAAAATTCTATTTTTTTCTTTTTTATAGTCGTTTTTATAGAGAAAATGTTAAGGTGAGGTTTGGTGGTGTAAGTTATTTGTTAGTATGATTATATATTTTTTTAGAGATAAACCTTAACTAAAAAATTAGGTGTTTAGCTATGCTTTGAGTCCAAATGATGGGAGTGAATGCAGGGTTCGTATTCAGTCAGAAGCAGAACATGACTTTAAGGATGTATCAACAATGACTCCTGGTATGCAGATTGCAAGGTCATAAATGAGGATCAAATACAAATACTTTTCAACCTCAATGGTTATTCGAAGGTATCATTAAACTTGACCACTTTTACTAATTAGTTTACAGTTTGCTTTTTATATAAAATAATGAGAGGTCTCAATTTCTTTGTCATGGTTATTATAGATCAAACTAATAATATGTTGTTATTTTTTAGATCTTGAGCTTACGTGCACAAGTGGAAAATTTGCAACAAAGTCAAGCTCAAATGGTCGATAATTTCCAACAACAACAATAACAAATGGAACAAAGACTAAAACAGTCGCAAGATGAGTTTCAAAAAAAATTGGAAGAAATGATGCGACAAATGAGTCAACGTGGTCCGGGTCCTTCTTAATTGTATGTTTTTTAAACAAGTTGACGTTTTAGAATGTTTTTGAAACAATTAGACGTGGTTCGTGGTATTTCTTATTTGACTTTTTTAGAATGTTAAACAAACTTTATCGTAATATTTGATTAGTTGTGTTTTAATTAGTTTCGTTGTTTATATATATATATATATATATATATATATATATATATATATATATATATATATATATATATATATATATATATATATATATATATATATATATATATGTGTGTGTGTGTGTGTGTGTGTGTCTGTGTGTGTGTGTGTGTGTTGTCAAATGTGGTTAATGACAAAAAAAATTGGAATTAAAAATAATATTCTGGTATTTAAAAAAAAAAACGTAATGCGTTGTAATTGCGTGGCTATTTAGTGTTAAAAAGTCAAAGAAAGTCAAAGAAAATGTTGGTGGTAATTGCGTGGCTAAATTTGGGTGGATATTGCGTGGCTAAATTTGGGTGGATATTGCGTGGCTAAATTTGTGTTACTATTGCGTGGCTAATTTTGTGTGAAAATTGTGTGGCTAAACTTGTGTTGTTATTGCGTGTCTAATTTTGTGTGTTAATTGCGTGGCCAAAGTTGTGTTGTTATTGCGTGGCTAATTTTGTGTGTTAATTGTGTGGCTAAACTTGTGGGATTATTGCGTGGCTACATGTACGTTGCCATGGCGTGGCTAACGCGCGAGACTATTGAGTGTTGAAATTGCGTGGCTAATGCGTGGTAAACTGTGCGTGGCTAAATTTGGGTGGATATTGCGTGGCTAAATTTGTGTTACTATTGCGTGGCTAATTTTGTGTGAAAATTGTGTGGCTAAACTTGTGTTGTTATTGCGTGTCTAATTTTGTGTGTTAATTGCGTGGCCAAAGTTGTGTTGTTATTGCGTGGCTAATTTTGTGTGTTAATTGTGTGGCTAAACTTGTGGGATTATTGCGTGGCTACATGTACGTTGCCATGGCGTGGCTAACGCGCGAGACTATTGAGTGTTGAAATTGCGTGGCTAATGCGTGGTAAACTGTGCGTGTTTGTTGCGTGGCAAATTCGCGTGGCTAAAGCGTCACTACAATTTAGACACAAAGGGTTTTTCCACAGTTCAGTTTTCGTGGCTATTGCGTGTCTATTGGGCTTTTACCACACAACAGCCACGCAAATGTGCGTGGCTAACCCCCTTGTTTTCTAGTAGTGCTCCCGATTCGTGTCTCTTTCTACAGCAGATGCATCACTTCACACACTCACACCACCCCATCTCTCGCGTAAACCTCTATGAGCACTTCACCTACAAAGAACATGGCGTCGGCAGGAGGTTTTCGTGTCGGTAATGTTATTTCCAACTTCTTCCTTAATAGTATATTATGCATCTTGATGTTCGATGTTTGATGAAAGTGCGATTCATTGGCCGAATTGCAATCACCGTCGCTGCCTGCTGGCCCTCAACCCATTCCATTTTTCAGTTTTCATGACTCTTTCTCTTCTAACCTTCTAACCTAGCCGACCACCCTTTTTCACCTTTACGACTCTCGATTTTTTCAAGGTAAAGTAAACCTTAGTTTTCATTTGTTGACAAATTAAATAAATCTAAGGTAATTGTTGTTTTCTAATTTGTTGCGTATCAGTTCTACTTTTCAATTGCAACTCCATTTTTTTATTATTAATTGTTAATTGTTAAACACACTACTAGAAAACTGGAGCATTACCCATGCAAATTTGTGTGGGTGTTGTGTGGGTAAAGGCGTATACCCACGCAATACCCACGGAAAATGAGTGGTGGGAAAACCCTTGTGGGTAAACTGTACCCACGCAAATTTCACGCGCAATACTCACGCGTTTTTACCCATGCATTACGAACGCCATTTTCCCACTCAATACCTACGCGCTTTTACCCACGCAACTTTACCCACCCAATACCCACGCAATACCCACGCAAAACATTACTCACACAATACCCACAGACATTTGTTGATTGTGTTTGACTTTTACCCACGCAATACTCACGCCAGTTTCCTACGCATTACCCACACATTACATTTTTTTTAAATACCAGAATTTTATTTTCAATTCTAGTTCTTTTCTGTCATTAACCTCATTTGACAAAACACACACACACACACACACACACACACACACATATATATATATATATATATATATATATATATATATATATATATATATATATATATATATATATATATATATATATATATATAAACAAAACTAATTAAAACATAACTAATTAAACATTACGATAAATTTTGTTTAACATTCTAGAAAAGTCAAATTACATGTGAGTGGTGTGTTAAAAATGCATGTGGTTGTATATGAGTATGAGTGTGCATCAATGTGTTGGTGCATCAGCGAAAACATTTTGTTTAATACATATTTGAAACAATAATTTCCATATTTGAAAATAATTTTTTTGTTTATTTTATTATTACTATTATTAATGTATATGAGTATGAGTGATTGCATCAATGTGTTGTTGTGTTAAAAATGCATGTGGTTGCACCCCACTACAAAAAAATTTACTTTTAATAGCAAACATTTTTAGTGGCATATATTTTTTGTGCCACTATATTATGTTTTTAGTGACATATTTTATGTGCCACAAAAAACTTAATAGATTTAGTGGCACTTAATACATTATGTCACTAAATCCCTATTTATTAGTGTCATAAAATAATTTAAAATGCCACTAAAAATTTATCTTTTATATCTTACAACTTAAAATATGCCACTAAAAGTTTTATGCTTTGTGAAAATCAATTTTTGTTTCCCTCATTCATATCCAGCTAATTTAAGTTATGCCACTAAATGTTTTTCTTTTTCTACTCTAAAAATAAGGGCTAAATGCACTAAACCCTTCCAATTATAATGGATATTTTAAAAAAACCCTTGACTTATATTTGAATTTAATAAAACCCTTCATTTTATATTTACCTATCAATTCCACCCAAATTTTGTATACATACGTTGTAGTTTTAATTTTACATAAATTAGTTATATTCTAATTCTTGAAAAGAACAAAAAGAGGTCAGCTGAAATTTATAGCTAAACGTGGACGTGTTTTTGCATTTATAGAACTTTGAAGGTCACTTTTATGATTATGACAAACTGTATTTAGTTTCTGCCAAATCTTATTTCACCACCTCAGGCCTCTCTCCATCTACGGACGCCAGCAACGGTGGCGCGTCAGGCTTTCATCGGAGGCTACTCGGAGCAGCGGCGACGCTCTCACTATTCTTCTCAGTATTCACTCGATCTCTTCTTATTTCGCTCGATCTTTGACGTATTTTGTGCAAGTTTTTTTCCCTTTTTTTGTAACGCGATTTGCCATGTATAAATGTGTATAATTGTTTGTTTGTTTACAAAAATAGAATCTACAAACGTTTTAGTTTTAGGTACGTTGTGCGTTTGATTTTACTGGATCTACTCTAATTTTTTGGCCATTATTATACATTCGTGTAGATTAAACGCTTGAATTAGGTTCCGATGTTACGAGTCACGGATTTGTACATTTCTGTTTATATAATCGCACAACTTATGAATTAAAACCTTGTGTAATTTTCCGAGTTGATGATTAATTCGATTTCCGGTCATCGTTTCATGCAAAAAGGGAAAAAAAAAAGTTGATTCCTAACTTCAAGAGTATGTTTTCATTATAGAATATTTGCGTGAGAAGTTAATTGATTATGTTTGTTCGACCTTCTCAAGAAAACAAAACACAAATGCCTCACATGTAACTGAATCAACATATATGAGATGACAAGTAATAATTCAGAATTATTTGTTTTTCTAGATGTTTACATAAGTGCTTACCACATCCTTGTTAGATTTCTGGAAATTTGAAGTATTCAAAGTCAAATAAATGTTTTTAAATTAGTTGGTAGGTAATAAACTTGGCTATAAATAGCCATGCAAGAACTTGAAACATTGTACCACTCCTAAGATATCAATAAACACTCCTTCTTTCCAACATTTGGTATCAGAACTATAGAGTAGCTTCTGGGCAGCCACTTGTTTTTGGTCAAAATTTTTTTGTCTCTAAATCAATTTCCGAGCACACCATTGGAAAGATCTCGCTCTCAGGATTCTGAATATATATTTTTCGGAATTTTTCGACCAGCGGAAGACCTCCAAACGTCAGGTCAAAGTTTGGCCTTCAGAGTGACCCAGTTCGCCGGAGAAGACGACACTGTAGCAGAAATTGCAAAACAGACCCTGAAGTTCCATAAATTGCAAAACAGCCCCTAAAGTTCCAGCAACTGCAAAACAGGCCCCTGAACTTTCAGAAAATTACAGTTTAGCCCCTAAACTTTCAGAAAGTTACAGTTTAGCCCCTGAACTTTCCAAAAATTGCAGTTTAGCCCCTGAACTTTCAGTAAATTGCAATTTTAACCCCGAAATTCTGTAAAAGTTCCTTTTAGCTCTAGAATTTCCGAAAAAGTTCAGTTTTAACCCTGAAATTCTGTAAAAGTTTATTTTATCCCAGAACTTCCAAAAAGTTTAGTTTTAACCCCGAACTTCTAAAAATGTCCATTTTACCTCCTAAACTTCAAAAAAAATTGTCTTTTGGCCCCCATATTTAAAAAAAAAGGATTATATTGTTGTTTATGCCCAAGTACCAATCTCGAGAAGAGATGGGTAATAAACTTGGCTATAAATAGCCATGCAAGAACTTGAAACATTGTACCACTCCTAAGATATCAATAAACACTCCTTCTTCTTTCCAACATGAGAAAGAAATCAAGAACAATCGTCTTTGTAATATGAATTCTTTAACTTCATCTTATGTGATCTTCTTACAATCATTACAAAGAGACACTTGTCACAAGTTTGCTATATAATCAGTGATGTGAAGCTCTTTATCTTTTTCAGATCTGAAGTAAACCCTTTATAATCCTGTTGGAACCGATTGTTAACGAAAAATGACAGAAATATTCAACGATTGTGCTGAAAGACAACTGTCACAACTCTTGTACGCGGTACTCTTCTTTCATGCCTCTGAATACCTTTTAGCAATTGCATGTCATGGGAAATCAAAAGTAACAATCGAGTCACTTTTAATCAGCAAAAACTACATCAAAACTGTGCTACTGAGATAGAAGTCCCTTCAGCTCAGGTACAAATACAATACGTCTAATTAAGTTATATAATAATAATATTAGTTCTTAATGATTTATAAATGTCATAGAAAAAAAGAATGCAAAAGGAATCGATAGAAAAATATGAAAAAAAGATACAAGAGTTGACTAGTCAATGCCAAAGCAAGACATAAGAATGTTATCAGGCTTGGATGGATTTGACTGCAGCAACTGAACAGCTGGAAAAGTTTCAAATGGAACTTGACAATAAGTTCTTCGAGTCATGCTCTTTTGGTATGATTTTTATCCAAATGTTTTTTTTTCTTTTTTTTTATAAAAAGTACAAATTTGTTGATATTTTAAATACCATCTTTGGACTTTTCTTCAGTCTTCCTGAGTATCGATGTTTTGTAATATTTTTGTTCCTTATTTTGAAGTATCCTGGTCATTTTAGTTCTTGTTCCAAGTAAAATGACTATATTGCCCTCTATATAATTAGTCATTTTACCGAGGGACTAAAATCGTGAGGATACTTCAAAATAAGGAACAAAAACCTCAAATAAGGACCAAACTTGCAAGAGAAATTTATGGGACCAAAAGTGCAAAAAACAGCGACACTCGAGGACCATTTTTGTAATTTACTGAATTTTTTATTTATTTTTAACAATAATCAGACCAAACAATGGAAAAAAATCTGAAAAGATAAGGGAGATATCAAGTAGGTATTAGCACGAGAAGAAGATCTGGGAAGCAGCAATTAAGGAGTTAATAGACAAAATAACTGTAATTAACTACCATTTCAAAATTTATTATTAAAACTAGATTTTTAATCCAAGTAAAATTTTTATAACAAAATTTTTACTGTTATTTATAATTTAGGTGTTGAAGCAAGACCATTATAAGTTATCTCGCGAAGCACATGAATGTGTTGACTCGGTTCCTGATCTAGAAAATATGGTTTATGCGGTTCAAGCTTTTGGTACGTCTTTTCAAAGTGCATGAAATAGCAACGTACTTTCATATTTGTGTATTATAGCATCCTACTTCAATTTTCTTTTACAGCATTGTACTTTTGTTTTTCTTTTCTTATTAAGGCATTGTATTATAAAAAAATCTATGCAATTGTGACAATTTACTTTCAAATTTTTTTTTCTTATGACATTATACATTGAAAATTTTATAAAGTTGTAATAGAAAGACATAGAAGTAGGATGGTATAATAAACAATTCAATAAAACTACATTGCTATTTCTTGCATTTAACATTTTGTTGATATGTTATTGTTTTGCAGTTGTAATGTGTGAGGATCTTAAAATGAAATACAGTGAAGAACAAGTGAATCTGATGCTGCAAAAATCACACTTTTTGCCATAAAGCAAAAACTAAAAACCGAAGCATCACATCACATTCATGAGGTTAGTACTTAGTATATAAATCAATATTTTCACCATATCATACCTCTTCAACTTTTCAAGTAATGTTTTTAATTTTTTTTTATCTAGGATAAACCTTTTTGCAAGTCTATTCTAGTTGAATATGCTGTAAGCAGGTTAGAGACCTTGAAGAAAAATTGCAAACACAAGTTCAAGAATCAAGATTTTACTCCAATACCCTTCAACAGAAGGTCAATTAGAAATCAAATTCCCGAGAAATGTATTACTTAAATTGATATAAAAAGTTTTATTTTATATATATATTTTTCAGATTGATGAACTTGAAAGGAAGATGAAAGAACAAGAACATGATTCCGATTCCAGCTTACTCCATCAAAAGGTCAAACTTTCTATTATCATCAGTTACTGTTTCCACTAATTTCTTGAAAAAATATTTTTGAGTAAATTACATTTTGGTCCCTGAGTTTAGCCAATTTTTGCAATTTTGGTCCCAAGAAGCATTCTCTTGCAATTTTGCAAGTTGTTTTGGGTGGGTTTTTGTAACGTTTTTGGTCCATGAGTAGCCGATTTTGCAATTTTGGTCCTTATTTGGGTTTTTTTTAACATTTTTGGTCCCTGTTCCAAGTAATATCACTATATTTTTGGGACAAAAATTGCAAAAATCAGCTATACTCGAGGACCTAAATTAGTCATTTTACTTTGAACATGTACCAAAACCGTTACAAAAACCTCAAATAAGGACCAAATTTGCAAAATCAACTATACTCAGGGACCAAAATTATAATTTAACTATATTTTTCTTACAATTGCAGATTAAGGAGCTTGAAGAGAAGCTTAAAGAGCAAGATGAATCAAAGAACGAGGGTGAAGAACGTATTTTAAAGAGTAGCATTTACAAGTAACTCCTTTTGTTATGCTTCAAAGTAGGATGTTATATTTTATTTATTCCAAAATGGGTCGCTAGACTTCTTAAATATAAATTAATCACAATATTATTACCCCATGTGTTAGTGACAATATTATTTTGGATTCGTTTCAGGTTACTGATAACATTTCCATGGTTCGTAATAACTCTCCTCTAGAAAATCAAAGATCAACATCTGAAAGCCATAACAACAATGGTAATTACTTTCAACTCAGATTACCAAGTTATGTTTTTATATGTGTCATGGTTGTTAGCTAATCTTACATGCTTTTTATGTGATGTCTCATATGATAGGCAATTGTTCATAAATTGGATCAACAAGAGAATGCAATGTTCATATGGAATTATGTTTCGTGTTTCTTCTCCAACGACTAGTTACTTTGGTAGATTTATGTTTTGAGGGCTATTGGTACAACATTGAGATTTATGAAACATTATGAAGACATTAGTGTTTAAATATTGGCAATATTGTTGTTAGACGATTAAACTTTTATTTTAATCAAGGATATTGTGTTTTTCATTTATTATATTTGTGTATTGAGCCTAATCTTGAATATATATATATATATATATATATATATATATATATATATATATATATATATATATATATATATATATATATATATATATATATATATATATATATATATATATATATATATATATTGACTTTTTGTGGTAAAAAAATGTGTGCTAAAAGCATGTAAATGTCATTTATTTTACTAAATGTATAGCGGCATAAAAAAATGTCACTAAAACTATTGAAATGATTTTTATTGTAGCTAGCATATAGTGACATAAAAAAGTGCCACTAAAACCCAAAAATTTGTAGCGGCACATAAAAAAGTGCCACTAAAACCCAAAAATTTGTAGTAGCATATAAAAAAAGTGTCACTAAAACATATAAAAAAACTGTCATTAAAACATATAAAAAAAGTGCCACTAAAACCCAAAAATTTGTAGTGGCATATAAAAAAAGTGCCACTAAAACTCGAAAATCCTGCAGCGACACAACAAAAAAGTGCCACTAAAAGTTTTTAGTGGCAGCGCTTATAGTATCACTTTTTTTTTGTGTCGCTGATTCCCAAGAGGGCTTTTAGTGGCACTTTTCCAGGATTTAGTGGCACTTTTTGTGTGCCACTAAATGTCATTTTATTTATAGTGCCCCTTGAAATGATAAAACTTGAAATGAGTAACGGGTTTGGATGGTGTACACGCTTGCGTGTAAGTCGAATTTACGTATAATTTGGGAAATATAACCATAATAAATTATAATAATAATATGCAAAAAATGAACCAAAAAAAAATGTTTGCCCTTTAAAAACGAAAAATAAAAAAAATATATGTTGGTATTGCGTAGGTAATTACCCACGCGAACAAGCTGTGTGTGGGTATTGCGTGGTAGTTACCCACGCAATACCCACATAGATTTTTGTATTTTTCGTTTATTGAAGGGAAAACATTATTTTTTTAGGTTCATTTTTTGTACACCTTTATTATACTTTATTATGGTTATATTTTTCAGTTTATATGTAAATTCGAGTTACACGCAAGCGTGTATACCTTCCAAACCCGTTATACATTTCAAGCATTTATCCTTTCAAACTGTATAAGTATTGACAATGCATACTAATATCAAGTATTCTAGTTGTTATTGAACACTGTTTTGAGTAAAATATATATCTTAAATCACGATATTACTCATGTTTTGTGCCAAGTGTGTGTTGTGCAAATTATGTGAAATACAGGGTAAAAAGCGTAAAAAATTTCAAAGTTATGGAAGAAGGCTACTTTCAGTCAAAGTAACACGCGCGTTGCGGGCCCAGAAGAGCTACGTGACGCGGTGAGCTGTGTACTAGATGAGAATTGAATTTTCAAAGTTCGAAGAATCGGGGTTTTTGGATACGCCGCGCCGTGGATAAGCCCTTCACACGGCGCAGGAAGGCATTTTCAGCAACTATAAATAGAGGCCTCTTTTCGTGATTCGGGAGCGAAGATTCGACCTTTGAGGAGGAACTCAGGCTAATTCGGCTCATATTTTCGTATTATATTTGTTTTTACTTGGTAGTTTGATATTCTTATTGTTATTTCGTAACTTTCGATTTTTGTTCCGTTGTGTGTTCAAGGATTCTTCTGACTTGTAGAATTCAATTGACCACATGGATCTGGATCATATACCTAAATCAGAAGCATTCGGCATTCGGTTTTAATGCAAGTTTTGTTTAATTCTATTTTATGTTTGGTTGCGATTTCGGTTCAATAGTCGTTGTCGTGTTTGATTGTTTGAAGTTAAATTAGTTTAGGATTTCTGAGTACATCTTGGAATCAGATTGGTTCGGTTTTGATTGATTGAGATTTGATTGCAAGTTAGATCGATAGCTACAATTACATTTTTTCGATATTTCCGATTAGTTTCACGTGTATGGATAAAAACCGTCTATAGAGTGACACTATATAATGGTCGAGTTCTTGACACAGAATATTGTCCACTGACTCCACGGTTGGACCCTTACTTGCCGCTAGCTAGTGAGTTGTACTGTATAAATCTTGTATTTTTGACCGCATCAACGACGTGTCAAATTTTGGCGCCGTTGCCAGGGAGTTGTACGCTCGATATACTGTGTCAGTTGGGTTAATTTTGTGATAGTTTTTTATATTTGATTGTTTTTAGACGGCCGTTTGCACCTTGTGCATGCGTACGTGTTGAGGTGAACAAACGTCACCTCTGCTTTTTAATTTGGAAACTGAAAGGACCGCGCGACAGAATCGTGTGCGTAAGCTATTATTTAATATGAGTTTGAATGATGTTTTAGTCGATGATGTTACCAATGAGCCACTAAGCGAGGTAACAGGGGCAGCCGTTTGTGGCCCGAGTTCCAATGAATACTAATGGAGCTTCCACGAGTACCGGTGGCGGTGCAGTTTCAGCCCCTGTATCCCTTCCACCATGTATTCAACATGTAGTTCCACCTGTTAATCAACTCATTCCCAACCCGATCTTTATATATTCGTCCACATTGATCACAATACCGCTCAATAAATTTTAGGTGCTTACACAACTTTATGAATTAAAGAACTACTAAATAAGTTAAGTACCATACCATTCCCCTGGTGTTGAAAGTAGATTCAAATGTCATTGTTGAGATATGAATATCTAGCACATAATAAAAAAATAAGACATAAGACGTCAGCAAGCGGTGCGTGATTGATCGCTTTTGCATCACTTTAATAGCTATTATTTTATTACAAAATGTTCAATTTGGCATGGAATGTATTTACTTTGATGCTTCTTTTATTATTTGGGTCTGTGTGATAAAGCGAATGAGATCGGAAATATGTGCAAATAATTGGAAAAGGAAATGTCTTGTACAATTTTACCATGTCTTAGTATTTTAATTGTATCATACTCCTCACAACTCCGATGAATGTGATTAAGAATGTTTTGGAAAGAATATAAAAATTGTCTACAACTTTCGTGTTTTGAGAGACTGCCCATTTTTGCCATCATCAAAATTAACTTGCAAGTCCATCTTACATCAAGTCAAATCCTCAATTCTTCACGATTGAAGGTAACATTGAAGATCAAGTCACCAACGGAATCGTGTTCATCATTAACCCCATGACTTCATCGTCACCCATCATGACCAGCATTAGGTTATGTATTTCTTTTTCATATTGTTTAGGGGTTTGAACGATGTTAGATTATTTTGCAACTATGTGACACGTTTATGTTTATCAATCATTCAATATATTTGTTTACTTGTTGCTATTAAACCGATCATTCTTCAAAGTGTAATTACATTCATAAGCAAATTCCATAACGTATGAAATCATCCACAGTGGTATGTAGGATGTAGGACAACGGATGAGGAAAGCTTGGTTTATACCAAGATTTAGAGATAATCGATATTTGTTATTTCTATGTAACTTGAGAAAATTTAAGATCTAGTAATTATAATATTTAATTGCATTCAAAACCAAAAAACACAAGTGATCACTTTTCACCATATTAAATCAAACTCTTTTCTAGTTTACTGTTTAAATAATGTTCTTCGATAGTTACTTAAGTTTAGTCTTTTAATCAATGAAAGTTTCATTGACCTAGCCAATGAAACTTTACAACATATGCTTGCACAATTTCAGGAGTTAAAGAACTCATTGATCAAGTACCCTTCCGTCGGTACAAGTACATTCCAATATCATTGTTGAGATTGAGATAGGAATAGTTAGATCACTAAGGACAAGCGGTGCCCAATACTTGACTATTGCTTGAACAAAATGGAAGAAAAGAGACTACTAGAGCAAACTTTTGGGATTGCGATGTGAATTTTAACATGTAAACACTTAATTGAATTATTGAGCATATGTTCTCAATTTATTAATAATATTATTATAAGTAATAAAATATATATTAATTAATAAGTTAGTTTATTAAATTTGCTAATTTGGTTCGATGTGGTCCAAACACCAGCTCATAACTCAAACAATAAACCAAATCATAGTTCGGTTTGGTCACAAACCAAACCAAAATCATATTTAAAATTTGGTTTGGCCCGAATTCGATATCAAATTGATTTGATTTTCGGTTTTTTTCAGTTCCAAAATCAATTTTGACAGATAAAATATGAAACACATTTTCACTTGTACTAAAATATCATCAATGCATTTTTATTCTTAGTAAATCAGGGACAATTTTGCACACAAACATTACGATCTACCCAACAAAGCGGATTTTTCATTTTAAGACAACAATAACAAGTTATTTTTCCTGAGGGTGAATTGCATTTATGTTTAAAGCAATAATCAATGACGATCTTCTCACTTTTAATATTTGAGCTCGAGGCCACCTTTCTTCCAATATTGTTTGATGTGCCTAAATCACAACAACAAGATAAGGAATTCAGTAATGAAAATATGAAATTAAGAGAGAGAGAGAGAGAGAGAGAGAGAGAGAGAGAGAGAGAGAGAGAGAGAGAGAGAGAGAGAGAGAGAGAGAGAGAGAGAGAGAGAGAGAGAGAGAGAGAGAGAGAGAGACGTACAATGACAGACGGATGCCAAAGAAACCATAAGAATGAGGAAGAGAAATAGAGACCTGCAACTGGCGATAACCATTTGAATGATAGAGGAAGTTGTTGATGGCTGATTAAAGTTAGAAATAGCAGGGATTTTATAGGTAAATGCTATGTAATATGGTAATGGGTAATCAATAACTATTATACCAAAATCTGATTTGGTGCATTGAATTTGCAAGTAGAACGATTTATTCTTGTATAAATGCAAAAACAAGTCAAGAACACAATAGATATAAAATCAAATTATTGTAATATACTACCAAAACATAAACATAATTATAACAATCTATAAAACGGAACAGCGTGTGTCCTTTTAATGAATACCTTATAAAACTAATAGATTTTCGTTTTAGTTTTCGAGTACTGATAATTTGTTGTTAACAATAAATATTTGGGAAAATGCTACAGTAACCCACGTGCTTTTCACTTTGGCTCGATTTGGTCCCTGTGTTTTATTTCTTGCCCTTTAAGGGCTTATGGTTTGCGTAACCCGGTCCCTTGGTTTTAACCGGTATAAGCCGGTGATTGTCCACATAAGCTGCAACAATCCAGCCTAAATGAATTGCGGTGTGACGTCTAGTTGGAAGGTGAACGACTCCGGTTCGAAATCAACCGAATCTTAGGGAGCAAGAGTCGGATGTGGTCCCGGTATAAAAAGAGGTTGCATCTTCCCTCTTTTGATCACACTTGAAAACGTCGATACCCTAAGTTGAAGAAAAACCTTTCCAGTCATGTGATAGATATCGTTCCCACGAAAAAGAAAGTCGTCTTGTTGCCATTCCATCAGTCGTACACACGTTTCTGGGGACATGGAGGACGAAGCACCATTTCATTGTGACGTGGTCTCCATAGAGACCCATGTGGAAATAGAGGAGTTGAAGCAAGCGTTGACTGTTGAGATCAACACGATGAAAGAAGCTATCGTCTACATTTACGATGAGATGCTGGAGAAAAGTCATTCCTGCAACTGTTGATGCGAATGGCTTGTGGTGGTGATGTTGTCGGTGCCGATTAAGAAGTTTGCTGGGGAACAGGCTGGTGGTGGTGATGGGGCTGAGTGGTTGGAGGTGTTGAAACGAAAGTCCTGCGGTATATCATAGTAGTCATTTTGGTAGCATAATGTGTTCGGTGGTTAGGGTGGATGTATTTAGGTTGGAGGTTTTAAGGTTTTCTTGATAATGTTTAGTCGTCTTCTGCAACTGGGTCTGTAAAAAATGTTAAACCGATGTTTTCAGTTTTTTATGAATGGAAGTGATGTTTTGATTGCACTATTATATGGTTTGTATGAAACTTTGAAGCTTTATTTTCTCTCAATCAAATCTGTTCACCTTGTTGCTTTATGGTTATAACAACTTAGGTGGTGTTTTATCGCATCTTAATGCCATTCAAGAGAACATAACTTAATGTATTAAGATACATATAATTCAAGAAAATGATCTGCTAATGTAGGATGGTATAAAAGTTTTAAACAAAATTAGGATGGTATAACAGATCATCTGGTAATGTAGGATGGTATAAAAGATGTAAACGAACGTAGGATGGTATAACAGATGAAAGTATATGTAGGATGTTATAACATATGTTAATGATAGTAGTATGTTGTAACTGATTCAATCGATAGTATATTGCATAACATTGCAATATTCAACTTTCTTAACACAACAATAGTATACTCAAGTTACATGCACCACAACCATTGTCTGAAAATTTAATCACGACAAATAGACTAGTCCAAATCCATTGGTGTTGCACTGCTGTTCCCTTCACCATTCTTTCCATCAACCATTGTAGCCAACTTCTTCTGTAAAAATGTCTCAGATCTTTTAAGTTCACACATTGTGCACTGGACTTGCTTTTGGTCTTCCTACTTGGAGGTTTGACCTGAGATTGTTGAATAGCTACTTCCTCCACTTGTGCATTGGCATTACTTTTGGTCTTCGTATTTGGAGGTTTGACCAGAGATGAGTAGGTACTTCCTCCACTTGTGCAGTCTTCTGTGATGGCCCATTGTTACAAGTTGCTTTGTAGTGACCTATCCCCTTACATAAATTACACCAAACATTTTTACCAACCCTAGATCTGTATGTCTCCCAGATGCCTCTGAAGCATCTCTTTTCCTTTTTATTGTAGGTCGACATGGCATCCTCCTCCTCAATGGTGGTAAGGGAGGAGTGGCTTCTGATTTTAGCCACATGTTGCTACCATTCAGTCCACGCATAGGGACCTTGTAAGTGCCTTTGAAAAAAGGCTGCAAGGGAAAGTTGGTCAACATACGCATCTGTAGTTGAGTTCACAAATGACAGGCTTGCCACTGAATGCACACACATATACCCATTTAACGTTCAAAGTCTACAGGTGCATGTTTTATTCTCCACATCTATTGCATATGATTCTGCTAAGTTCCTTTACTCAAACTGATTTGATCTACTGGACAATACTTGCCAATACATGTAGCAAAAAATAAGTTAACCCAATCATCTACATAAGTGCAACATCTAAAAACAAGAATTCAAGTAAATTTACTATACCTTTGAAGTTCTATTAGATCATTAAGCTTCTTTCTGATGTTGGGACAAACAATGTAATCAACACAACTGCTACCTTTTATGTGCACATTGTACAACCTTTTCATATAATACAGTTGTATGTCTTCTAGCATACTGATAATAGGCTTCTTCCTAGCTTTTATAAACAAATAGTTGAAACTTTTGGATAAACCGTTCTCAACAGCATCACAACAAGCCCCAACCCAGAAAAATGCTCTTGACCATATCTTTAGATCTCTCTCTAAAAGGTAGTCATATGTTGCAGGGTTAAGCAGCTATATTTCCTTAATTGCTTGGTTGAATAGTGACTTCGTGGTTGACTTGCTTGCTTTCCAAAACAGATTTTCAAAATGTGCTTCGAAAACTCTTTTTTTGAAATTTGCACAGCTATGCCTAGCATACTGCCTATGTTTTGCAGTAGGTAACACTTCCTTCACTGCCTGCAACAGGCCCTACAAATATAACCATATGCATAAAGTTAAAGAATGTAGAAAGTATAAGGTTAAGATAAAGGTTTCATACATTGTGTTGATCAGACATTAATGTCGCATTATAACATCTGTCAAGTTGTAAGTCAAATTTTAGTAACTCCAAAAAGCATTTCCAATCTTCCTTATTCTCCACAGACACAACGACCCAAGCAATTAGGAAGAGTTGGTTGTTAGCATTCCTACCAACTACACTAAGCAACTCCCCACTACAAATCCACTTTAGAAAACATCCATCCAAGTTTATCACCATTCTACACCAATCCGACCACCCTTTCTTTAGAGCTTTGGAAACAAACATAGAACTTACTAAAGTAAGTTTTCCCATCTAGCATTGGTTTCACACTTATTTGCACGGTGGAACATGGGTTGGATCTTCTGATTTCTTCTCTGTATGAACATCATTTAGCATAGTGTTCAATTAGTGTACCATCTATAAGAGTAAGTGCATGTGCCTTTGCCCTCTTACATTGAATCATACTTACCTCAATACCAAATTTCTTGTTAACCTCCTCTAAAAGCATTCTGACACTCATTTTTTGCTTTTACAAAAATCCTTTAGTGTAATAACTCCCTATCCACCTATAGTTGACTATGGAACCAAGTTTGAAGTTTCTAGCACAACCATGCACATCTTTTAAGGACTTAATTTGAAAAAGATTTCTCATCACTCATCCATGAACCCCACAACCTAAAAGTGCACTCTCCATCACAACATCTCACAAGTAGCCTTCTACTATCATTTTTCTTGGAACACAGTTGATACCGTTAGCAACTGCATAATTGCATAGCATGTGTTTTAATTGTTTAGAATTCTCAAACTACATGCCTAGTATAGGTTTTTGCTCCTTCCAATCAACATCCTCATTGAAGGTTGTGTGGATGTGTTCCAAATCAGCCTCAACTTCATCACTGTCTTTATTCGAGTCAACAATATGAATTTCCAAATTGTTGGTTGTATTTGGGCATAACTTACTCATGAAAATATCATCTGCTGTGTTTATTACTATAGCAGGAAGTCCATTGATTTCCTTTTCGACCTCATCTTCTATTGACAATTCTCTTACCTGTGACATTTTATCTTGCACACTTGCAACTGATGGATGGTAATCGTCTGCTAACTCCCCAGTGTCTACTGCTAAATGTGCAACATATAAGGGTATGACAACCCCACAGTGATAGGAAACGTCGATAAATTCTGCACACTCTAAGTCATTAGAAATCAGCCTTAGTCCTTCGGGTATTTGGAACTCAGGCAAACAAAAATACAGATTCTCACATGTTTGTTGTGTAAATCGTTGAATAAACGATTTACACTCATCAACATTCATCGCCAGAAAATCAATTTCCTCAAACAGGTGTTTTACGCCATCAACGTATCTAAACGGTCAGCTTACAAACATACCTTAGAAATTTAGTTCGATCGGGATGTGCAATGTCATATTACCTTGCCGATTATTGTCTCCGTCGAAACGATTTCAAGGGGAATCGAGCGAAATGCAAGGCTCAACAATATTCCGTGCCTTTAAATGATACTAGACAAACTATGTGACATTGACAAGCATGTTGCATGTTTTTTGTAGCTTTCTTGCCGTTTAACCGCCTTATCGGGACACTCACCATCGATTGAATAAGTTAACATGTTTTCTCAAACCATAAGCCCTTAAAGGGCAAGAAATAAAACACAAGGACTAAATCGAGCCAAAGTCAAAACCACGTGGGGTAACTGTAGCATTAACCTTAAATAATTTACCATCGATTGAATAAGTTAACATGTTTTCTCAAACCATAAGCCCTTAAAGGGCAAGAAATAAAACACAAGGACTAAATCGAGCCAAAGTCAAAACCACGTGGGGTAACTGTAGCATTAACCTTAAATAATTTACCATCATCAAAAGCGATTTAATCAATTATTCTAATTCAAAGTAATTAAGCAGGTGTATCTAATTAATTATTTTTGAATGTCCATTTTAGCGGTCCAATATAATATAAAACTTGCAAGAACTTAGAAAAGCTTACCAAGAGGGAGCCCATAAAAGATTTCGTAACCACCAAATTCTGTTTATCTTATTATGTTATTTAAATGTACAAAACAAATTAAATGAGTACCATATGATTTTATCAAAAATTGTATCTCCACGATAACTTTTGGACCTGAACACCATTGCGTTACGATAACCCCATTTCACGTAAATAGTGGTGATAACAGCTGCATCCAACATCAATCTCTTCATACTTGGGACTTTCAAAGTGTCAACCACAAGCAAATCTCTAAAAGAAAGACGAATAGGAATTACTAGATCCTACTGACGATCAATACGAGCCTAAGATTGTTCTGCTACCTCGCAGTTGATGAATAAATGATGTGTTGGATGTATATGCCCAAAAATCAATATGCAATGATATTGCCAATAACATAAAATTCATTAGGATCACACCGTAAATAAAGAAAGCACCATTTGGATATTTCATTAAATTGATTCATAGAAATATTCATAAACCTTGTAATATTCCTTTGGGAAAATAATAAAGTTACAAATTCATATGGTATGAATTTAATTAGAGAAAAATCCATCATTTATGGATAAATGAATCGGAAAGATGATAACACATATATTTATATAAATATGTATAATATTTATATAAATGTATTTATTTATTTACTTGAAATAAATAAATATGTATTGACATACATACATACATACATACATACATACATACATACATACATACATACATACATACATACATACATACATACATACATATATATATATATATATATATATATATATATATATATATATATATATATATATATATAGACACACATACAGTAGGTGTGTACCCGCACAATGCAACAGGCGGCGATTAATTTCATTTACGTGAATAATTTCCCGACGACGATTAGTTCTCTGTCATCAAACGTTGAATATTGTTTTCATGTTGGTGTATAGTTTTGTCTCAACAGTTAGTATCATTTATATATATATATATATATATATATATATATATATATATATATATATATATATATATATATATATATATATATATATATATATATATATATATATATATATATATATATATATATATATATATATATATATATATTGCATATAACACCATTAAAATATTATAAATAGCATACCGTGCTATTTTGGGTTAACTTAAAAGTGTGTAGCTAATTAGGATTCAAAAAGAACCTATATTCAATGTTTTGGTTAAGGGCATATTTCATAAAACACGCTAACGTTTCAAAAAAATTCGATTTTGACACTGTGTTATTTCTTTTTTCAATTAAGTCACCAAGTTTTCAATTATTTTCAATTAAGTCATTATGTTTTCAATTTTGACCATTTGACCGGTCAACCCGGTAGCCACCTAATGTGGCATGATGACGTGTCAGTCTTTGATGATGCGACGCTGACGTGGCATGTTGACGTGGCACCGAGTGTCAAATTAAAACAAAATTGAAAACATAGTGACTTAATTAGAAAAAATTGAAAACTTAGTGTCGTAATTGAAAAAAATAACACAGTGTCAAAATCGAAATTCTTTTGAAAAGTTTGTGTCTTTTTTGTAACTTTTTCTACATTTTTTAAAAGTATAAATTTGTATTTTTACGTTTTTAGAAGTATAAATATATTTTTTACAAGTATAAATACGTATTTATATATATATATATATATATATATATATATATATATATATATATATATATATATATATATATATATATATATATATATATATATATATATATATATATATATATATATATATATACTTGTGAAAAATATATTTATACTACGAAAAACTTAAAAATACGTATTTATACTTGTAAAAGATGTAGGAAAAATTCCAAAAAAGACACTAAGTTTTCAAAAAATTTCGATTTTGACACTGTGTTATTTTTTTCAATTAAGTCACCAAGTTTTAATTTTTTTCCAATTAAGTCACTATAGTTTCAATTTTGTTTCAATTTTGACACCTTGGTGCCACGTCACCATGCCACGTCTGCTGAAAACCGGGTTGACCGGTCACGTGGTCAATATTGAAACAAAATTGAAAACAAAGTGACTTAAATGAAAAAAATTAAAAACTTAGTGACTTAATTGAAAATAAAAATAATAGAGTGTCAAAATCGATTTTATAAAAACTTGGTGTCTTTTATGAAATTTTCCCTTTTGTTAAAAGTAAAAGTATGTTATATTCTAAAAACACATAATGTATCGGCTAATATCATTAGGATTGTATTTTACATATTTGTTAAAACTTCTCGATACACCACATTCGATGTGTAAACTCCGGCTTGTTTAAAAAAAGTAATATTACAAAAGAACATGCAATTTATTTGTAAAAGGTTTCTTTTGGTAAGTAGTTTCTTTCAAAGTTTCCGTTTAGGTTTTCGGTTTTACAATTTAGAGATTTTTTTAAGGTTCATAGTATTGAACGGTTAATGGGTTCATTTCGATAAATAGTTTCATGTTGGCTAATAGTTTGGTTTTTACGACTGATATTTTTTAAAACATGTCATATTTCATATACATTCAATTTATCGACCAATCATTTTTATCTTTGTTGGTCAGCGAATAGTTTTGCGCCATCTGACCATATTCTTTATATTATTGCATTATAATAATGAGATACTAAATGTAATTTTTTATCTAGATAGAAAGAGTTGGTGATTCATATATTTATGATGGCAAACGAAAACTTCAGCTGTTAAAAAATGGTGATGCTTGATATAGATATTGTTGGTCAATACATGATTAGAGTAAAAATTTGATAGTTTGGTATAATAGTGTGCATAGTTATGAACTTATTTTGAGATATTATATCGATTGCAGTTATTAAAAAGGAAGTAGACCAATATGCTTATAAAACAAGGTTGTACTCCCGAAAATGTTTTATGTGATTTCTATCGAATGTTTGATGAGCATGTATGTGTTGTTTGACATATAATAAAGAAAATACCAGGTTATATGATACACATACGAACTTTTGGTGTGGAAAATGCATCATAATAAAATGTACATCTAATTTATATTCTAATTTTTAGATACACCTAAATAAGCTTTTGGTAAATTTTTTTTGCAGAAGTATAGTTTTATCGAAGGATACAAATTAGCCAATCTATTTCTTCATGAATTTGATTTACTAATAAATGAAATATATGATTGTTGGATCTTTATTAAAAAATAACCACATGCATTGTAGTTTCACATTGATTGTAAGTGTTGAAAGATTATAAGCCTAATCAACAGCGTAAAGAATCTAAAATATCAATGTTATTGAGTGCAATGTTTAATAATCACCGTTAAACATCCAAAATTGAAAATATCGATAATATCAAGGACAATCGTTGGTATGTTATACAAGAGTGTTTATTTGGTAGGTTAATAGTGATGAAAGAAATATTGTTCTTTAATATTTTGTTTAATATAGTGTGTATGTTTGATTTTTTTGTTTTTTGTTTGGAAATTTAACAGTAATATTATTTTAAAGATATTGTACTTATCGTTTCCTTGTATATTTAATTTGTTAAAATAAAGTGTATCGTTATTATTGTTAAAAAAAATAAAATACATTGTTATTGTTGGTAAACAAATGCATGTATTTTACTATTCTAATTGAAGAAAATGGAAATAGAATGTTGTAATACAAAAAACTAAAAACAGAATGCTATAATAATTAAAAAAAATAAAAGTAAGTTGCTATCTTTTTTCATTTTAATTTGTCAACTATGTAACGGTTTATTAACCTAGTCAAATATAAAACAAAATGCTAACATTACCTTTTTGGCTTTTTCTGTATTCCGGTGGTACGTCACCCAAAAGAAACATAATTTTGACAATGTTCTAGTCACCTATTGCAATATAATTGCATATCGATTAATAAACAGCAAAAATACACATACTAGAAAAACAAATTTAAATACATTATTGTTATGTCACACATGTACACTACGACGAACCGGTGAATGTCAAACTATCATATTTGTATAATTGAAGTTTAAAAGTGTAAATGCAGCTAAAATTCACCCCAACACCGGTTCATCTTTGCTTTAACCATATAACACTCAACGTTCAGTTTTCTAGGGATTTATTTTCCATAGGACATTTTAATGGTGTATGTTAAACCTAAAAAGTCATTATGTATTCTTATTTGACCCTTTCTTCTTTCTTTCTCCCAGACTCCTCTGTTCTTTTTCACCATTGTTAAGTTTCCAACAATCAATTCTTTACAACCATATAAAATTTCCAAACCTTAATTCCTTCGTACCTAAAATACCAAAGCAAAACAGATTTAAAACTAAAGAATTACAGCAGAAAAATCTCATAAATTTCATGTAGCGTGTGTATATATACATAGTATCTGTTAGGAAATAGACCTAAATCTATAACCTATTGCCCAGGAATAATAACGAGAATATAAATGCGGAAATATAAACACAAAGTAACGACACAGAGATTTACGTGGTTCGGTCCAAGATGACCTACGTCCACGGGCAGGAGAGAGTATTCTTTATTCCAGAGCTAAATACAGGTGTTACAGAGCGTACCTAGATTACTAGTAAATCGGCCTCTTCTGACTACTGACTTCAGACTTTACGACCTGACGGCTAACCAAAACCCTAATGACCAGCCTTTATATTTATAGGCATTACAAGAAACCCTAGCCGTACCCTAGCTGTTCACGGCCCACGCGACGCGGACACTTAATGGGCCGCGGCGCGCGTGTTTACAATTCATACGGGTTTTAATTCCCAATTCACTATTTAACAATCTCCACCTTGAATTGCGAATTCAACATAGCTCCACCTCGCTCTAGAAACCAAAAAACTTCCTCTCGTCTCCTGCCAGCTTGCCCCGTAGGGACTTACCTCTTGCGAACATCAACCAAGTTCAAGCATAGCTCGAACTTCTCATTGGGTAACGACTTCGTCAACATATCTGCCGGATTCACCTTGGTATCGATCTTCAAGATTGAGAACTTGTCTTCTTCAACTATGTCACGAATGAAATTTAACCGGATATCAATATGCTTTGTCTTTTCATGATAAACCGGATTCCTCGCTAGACACAAAGCGCTTTCACTATCACAGTTCAAGACAGGCTTCTCCACCTTCAACCCCAGACTCTCCACCAAACCATGTAGCCAGATACACTCTTTTATACCTTCAGTCATTGACATGTATTCCGCTTCAGTTGTAGACAAGGCAACTGTAGATTGTAAAGTTGACTTCCAACTGACTGCACATCCAAACAAAGTGAAAATATAACACGTGAGCGATCTCCTTTTCACCAAGTCGCCACCATAGTCTGAGTCTGCATATCCCACCAAGTTACTATGCGTATTACCACCATAGACTAGACAAATATCCTTAGTCCCCTTCAAGTATCGCAGGATCCACTTGACCGCTTCCCAGTGAGCTTTCCCAGGATTACTCATAAACCTACTAACCACACTAACTGCATGTGCTAAATCAGGTCTAGTACAGACCATAGCATACATAAGGCTTCCAACTGCACTTGAGTACGGAACTCTACTCATATAGTCTTTTTCCTCATCCGTAGTTGGTATAGTACTTCTGTTTAATTTAAAATGCGCTGCCAAAGGAGTTCCAACTGGTTTTGACTGATCCATACCGAAAGACTGCAAGACTTTCTCAATATATTTCTGCTGAGAAACATATAACAACCCCGCTTTCCTGTCTCTCTGAATCTCCATCCCCAATATCTTCTTTGCTGCACCCAAATCCTTCATTTCAAACTCACTTGCCAAAAGCTTCTTCAAGTTATTAATTTCAGCCATCTCCTTGGCTGCAATGAGCATATCATCAACATATAGCAACAGATAAACAAAGGACCCATTGGACAACTGCTTCAAGTAGACACAATTATCAAACTGATTCCGAATGTAGCCATGCGAAGTCATAAACGAATCAAATCTCTTGTACCACTGTCTAGGAGACTGCTTCAAACCATAAAGAGACTTCTTCAACAGACACACATGATCCTTATTAGAACCCGGAAAACCCTCAGGCTGTGACATATATATCTTCTCCTCCAAGCTTCCATGAAGAAATGCAGTTTTGACATCGAGCTGCTCAAGCTCCAGATTAAACGCACTCACCATAGCTAAAAGAACCCGAATTGACTTGTGCTTCACGACCGGTGAGAAAACCTCGTGATAGTCGATTCCTTCCTTTTGAGAAAATCCCTTCGCCACTAACCGTGCCTTGAACCTTGCGGGTTCAACCCCTGGAATTCCTTCTTTCTTCTTAAAGACCCATTTGCATCCAACCGGTTTGACTCCTTTTGGTAATGGAACAAGATCCCACGTTTCATTCTTCTCAAGAGATGCATCTCTTCATTCATCGCCATCAACCAGCTTGATCCTTCTTTACTTGCCACCGCCTCTTTGTAGGACCGAGGCTCATCAGTACCAATGTTTTCACCAACAGCTAGTGCATATGCAACAGAACCAATATCACCATTAGTGACACATGTAGCATATCTAGCTGGAGTCTTCGAGTTCCTTTTCTCTTTTCTCCTTGCTATAGATTCATCCTCATTGTTCTCACCATCGGCCTCAGCATCACCAGACTGATCCTCATTGGGCTGTTCATGAGTTTTATCACGTCTATGCTGATCATCACTGACATGCTGTTCTTCATTTATCACCATTCTGTCTGGAATTTGTGTAACAAACTCCACCTTCTGGTTGGCACCCTGATCTTTCCCTACATGACTTGTATCACCTCCTCTTTGGTTCACCATAGCAGATTCATTAAAGGTCACATCTCTGCTATTAATAAATTTTGGAGTTCTTCCTTCTTCTGTACACCACAGACGATAACCTTTCACTCCATGTGCATACCCTAGAAATATGCACTTCATTGCCCTCGCCTCAAGTTTACCATCATTAACATGAGCATAAGCCGGACAACCAAATATACGTAAACCAGAATAATCAGAGGATTTTCCAGACCATACCTCTTGAGGAGTCTTAAAGTCGATTGCAGTTGATGGTGATCTGTTCACCAGATAGCAAGCAGTATTAACCGCTTCCGCCCAGAATTTCTTCGATAAATCAGCATATAACCGCATGCTTCTAGCACGCGCTAACAGTGTTTGGTTCATCCGTTCCGCCACTCCGTTTTGCTGTGGTGTGTGCCGTATAGTGTGATGCCTCACTATACCTTCCGCCTTGTAGAAGTTGTCAAACGGGGCATTGCAGAACTCCAACCCATTGTCAGTTCTGAGTGTCTTGACAGATTTTCCGGTCCGTTTTTCAATCATCGTCTTCCACTCCTTGAACTTCCCAAACACTTCGTCTTTAGTCTTCAGAAAATATATCCAAACCTTCCTGGAGTAGTCATCAATGAAAGTCACAAAGTATCGATGACCATTATGAGACTCGACCGGAGAGGGACCCCACAAATCTGAATGAATGTACTCCAGGATTTCCTTGCTTGTGTGTTTACCCGAACTAAACTTCACCCTGCGTTGCTTGCCTTTGACACAAGCTTCACAAAACTTGAGTTTTCCCGTTAGCTCACCACCAAACAACCCCTGTTTACTCAGAATTGACATACCCTTCTCACTCATATGTCCCAACCTTCTATGCCACAACTCTGTCTTATCATTACTACTCTCTAAGGATTGAGTAACCGCCACTGTTCCCCTAACCGAATTTCCTTCTAAGACAGGAACCCCACTCTTCTGCACATTTCCTTTCATAACTACTAGAGAGCCCTTGGTGACCTTCACCCAGTCATCCTCACCAGAGTATTTCAAACCATTCTTTGCTAAAGTAGTAAGAGAAATTAAGTTCTTACGAAGATCCGGAACATACCAGCAATCAAGCTTTCTGACCATACCATCGTGCATCATAATCTGTACCGTACCGCTTCCTTTGACCTGAGCAACCCAATCATCTCCCAACTTCACCGTTCCTTTCAAGTCTCTAAAAGATTCGAACCAGTCACGATGGAAAGTCATATGATAAGATGCACCAGTATCCAAGACCCAAGCATCAACAGAACTAGATGTACAAACAGTCAATACATCGCCTATGTCTTCTTCTTCAGAACCATCCTGAACAATAGCCGCACTGCCATTGTTGCTATTTTCTCCCTTCCCCCCTTTCAGCAATGGACAATTTCTCTTGAAGTGACCCTTCTCCTTGCAGTTATAACACTTGACTTTTGCAGAAACTTTCGATTTCGAACGTGACTTACTCCGATTTCCACCATCTTTCTTATCCGATGTCCTTCCTCTGCCAACGAACAGACCTGAACCGGATGTCTCCTCATTCCCAGAAACTCTACGTTTGAGTTCCTTGGACAGCAGAGAATCCTTCACATCATTCACAGTAATTGTTGTTCTTCCATACAACATAGTATCAACAAAATTCTCATGTGAATTCGGCAGTGAACATAACAAAATAAGGGCTTGATCCTCATCATCAACCTTTACTCCTACTCCTTGAAGATCTAGAATAATCCGGTTGAAAGAATCAAGATGGTCTTTTACTTGGGTACCTTCTGCCATCCGGAAAGTGTACAACCGTTGCTTTTGATACAGCCTGTTTGTCAAAGAACTGTTCTGATACGTATCACAGAGCTTCTTCCAAATACCGGCAGCAGTGGGTTGATCAACAACTTCCCTCAACACCTCATCCGTCAAGCTCAAAAGAATAGCACTATGTGCTTTCCCCTCGATCTCCTTCTTCACAGCATCTGTCGTGTCCTTTGCATATTCTCCTTCCACTGCAACTGCGCATCCTTGTTGAACCAGAAGAGCCTTCATCTTAACCTTCCACAAAGTGAAATCATTCGAGCCATTGAACTTTTCCAAATCGAACTTGTGAGATGACATCTTCAATCAACCGATCCTTGTAGTCTTTGATGAACTAGTAAATCCAAAACTGCTTACTGCTCATCGTCGCCGCGGCGCGGACTTCAACAAGGCGCGACGCGGGCTTGAACAGACGTGGTCCAACAGACACTTTCCTTCAACAGGCGCAACGCGGTTTTTCAACAGGCGCGACGCGGCGAAGCCGTAAACCCTACATCTACTATTGATTTCAATCAACCAGATCTAAAACACGCAGACCTAAAACCGCAAATAACCACAGATCTATAACACTACAGATCTGAAACCGCGGCTCTGATACCACTTGTTAGGAAATAGACCTAAATCTATAACCTATTGCCCAGGAATAATAACGAGAATATAAATGCGGAAATATAAACACAAAGTAACGACACAGAGATTTACGTGGTTCGGTCCAAGATGACCTACGTCCACGGGCAGGAGAGAGTATTCTTTATTCCAGAGCTAAATACAGGTGTTACAGAGCGTACCTAGATTACTAGTAAATCGGCCTCTTCTGACTACTGACTTCAGACTTTACGACCTGACGGCTAACCAAAACCCTAATGACCAGCCTTTATATTTATAGGCATTACAAGAAACCCTAGCCGTACCCTAGCTGTTCACGGCCCACGCGACGCGGACACTTAATGGGCCGCGACACGCGTGTTTACAATTCATACGGGTTTTAATTCCCAATTCACTATTTAACAGTCTCTCACTAACAATAACATAAAAACATTTGTGCATTACTCACATTGTTAGTTGACGTTTGTAAGTTTACCCAAACCAAATGAATTAAATAAAGTTTGTTGTTTGGCCCCCCATTTGGATAAATGAACTACAAAACAAACCACAAAGAAGCAGAAGTTCCAAACCCATCAATTTAGAAACAAAAACAGAGAAAGGATAACAATGTCAATATTCTAAAAAAAATTCATTTGCAATCAAATTTCATATAAAAGATAAAGATAAAAGAAGCCAGATTTTCAAGTCAATCCAATTAGTGGTATATCAAATATTTTCTTTAATGCTTAAATGAGAGATCCTTGACAGTTGTTTGTTTAAATTCTAAAAAGAAAGATCATGGACAAAAATATATTTATAGATTTATTATACCTTTTTTCCCAATATAATATATTTAATTAAAAAAATAACATTAAATAAATATGCATAATAATTTGAAGAACTCACCAGTAAGATATGTCCGACAAAAATTAGTCACTTCCTTATGGTGAAGGCCATGGCACCAAATGGTGGTGATAGAGTGCTGGTGCTATGGTGGAGCGTTGCTACTTGGTACGTAGTTGGTTAGAGCACTTTTAGTCCGATGGAGGGTAGGGGTGGATCATGGTGATGACCGATGTAGAATATTTTGTACATTTTTGTACAAAATAACTATGAAGTTTGGTGTGATTATACACTCATTCTCAAAGAATACACTTCATTCTTGGTGTACGGTTTCAATTATGAGAATATGGGTTCCGTTTTTTTAAAACTTGGCTTGCATTCTCAGAGAATATATACTAAAATATATGTTTTAATGCGTTGCATTCTCAGAGAATATGGGTAGAATTATGAGAAGCTGGGTTGAATTCTCTTGTCTTGCATTTCTCAGAGAATATATACTAAAATATGTATTGCAATGGGTTCCATTCTCAGAGAATGCGCGTTCCATCACCAATTGGCAAAACAAAATAAGAATTGGGATTACAATCACCTTGGGCAACTTCGGCAACTTCCAACAGCTTCTCCCCATTAGAATTGATATTTTCACAGAGCAATCGAGGAGGAATTTCCTCCTTTGAAACATATTGTGCGACTTAGCGAAGCAGGAGTCGGATCCACCACTGCAAGCGGAACTTCCTCTGGCAGGAGGTTAGGAGGCTGGCGAAACATTGACAGAGGAGCGGTGAAGGAGTCCAAGGTCGGCGGGAAAGGGCTGGCGACCGGAGGAAGAAGAACGACGGGAAAATTGCTTCAGAAAAGTGAGATCGGGAAAAGAGAAAAGGATAGAGAGAGAAAGTAGAGAGAAGGGGGAAAATTATTGAATCGCTTCGTCTCTGATTGCCGGCGACGATGATTGCCGGCGACGATGGTGAATGAATTAGGGGAGGAAGCCGGCGGCGATGGTGGATGAGGTAGGGGAGGAAGACGGCCGATTGAGGACGTGAGAGAGACGGAGGGGATAAATAGGGTTGGTTACGTATCATAAATAGGGTTTACTAATTTGCCCCTATCAAATGATTCGTCTACAGTCTCACAATACTTAGAAAATGTATTTGAACATATATATATATATATATATATATATATATATATATATATATATATATATATATATATATATATATATATATATATATATATATATAAGAAGGTAGTATAGTAATCTGATCGAGTACCCACCCCCATTGCGACACTTGTCACAATCTCGTTTGCTGAGTTTTTTTTATTCCACCAACTTAGTTTTTGGGCCATAACTTTTTGTTTTCTTTGTAAAAAAATTCTGAAAAAACCAAAGTTCTTAAAATTTAATTCTCTACAAAACAAGCACCGTCATGAAAATTTGAAAAAAAAATATTTTTTATTTTTTATTTTTCTAAAAAATAAAAAAATAAATAAATTTCTCCAAAAATTATGAAAATTTAAGGGGACATGTAGACATTATATTAGTAAGTTTGCAAAAAGAATTTTTTTAAAAAAATGTTTTTAAGTGTTCATTTTTATATTTTTAAGTAAAAAACCCATCAAAATAGCAAACAAAACATACATGATCCAAAATATTAAAAACCAAAATATGTTTAATGATTCAAAATGTTATAAACTAATTATTTTATGAATCAAAACTTATCAAAATAACAAAAAAATATACATGATCCAAAAATATTAAAAGCAAAATATGTTTTATGATCCAAAACTTATGATCCAAGATTCAAAATTAGTTATGATCCAAGATCCAAAACGAGTTATGATGCAAAACGAGATATGACGCAAAACGATTTTTAAACGAAAAACGTAAAAAAATGGAAAACAACGAAAAAAAGAAAAAAAACTGAAAAAAAAACGAAAAATAATATTTAAAAAAATAAAAAACGAAATAAAAATAAAAAAACACGGCTAAATTATGTTGTACGGACATGAGTAACATGTGATTATATCCTTGAGTCCGTATTACGTTCCATGAATGAGCGCTGCATGGGATTACGTCAAATCCAATAAATACGTTTGACGTTATTGCCCTTAAGGAAATGAGTGGACGAAGAATTGTCCTCGCAGTCCTCACCCAAATTGAAGTCCTCACCGGATCCGGACCCTATATATATATATATATATATATATATATATATATATATATATATATATATATATATATATATATATATATATATATATATATATATATATATATATATATATATATATATATATATATATACATATATATATACATATATATATATATATACATATATATATATATATATATATATATATATATATATATATATATATATATATATATATATATATATATATATATATATATATATATATATATATATATATATATATATATATATATATATATATATATATATATATATATATATATGTTGGATTAGGTGTCTAAGCCATGACTTATAATTGTATTTATCTTATGAATAAAACCAAAGTCCATTTGGGTTGCCCTCATAGGTGGATGATAGATGTATAGTTCAGTAGAGAAAATAATTGATTTATTAATTAAGAAATCAATAGAAAATAAATATATGGTTTATTAATATATTTAAGTGTGAATATATTAATTAGAAACTATAATAATTAATTAAGTGTTAATCTAGAATTAATTGGATTTAATTTAGTGATTAAATTAATTAATTAAAAGGTGCAGGGATTGGTTTGGCATTTATTCAATAGTTGAATAACTAGCCAGGTAAAAACCTGGGGCAAAGTTGGCGCCACCCTGGAGGCTCCTCCAGGTTTTTGGCGAAACCCTAATTAGGGTTTGGGAAGTCTGGTCCAAGTGGCCAAAAGCCTTGTCCACTTGGAGGCTTTCTAGGGTTTCAGGTGTAACCCTAGGAGGCTATATAAGGAATCCCCTGGGTGCCCTAAATCCTACGCCTCCTTCTCTCTGTGATTACTCTGCTGGAATGATTCTTCCATCTCTTGGGTGTGACTTGCATTTGAGGCAGGATCTCTTTGCTGCTTGCTTGAAGGATCATAAGATCAAAGGTTGTTTTTTCTCAAATTCATCTTTATAATTGAATTGTATCCTTTAGGGTTTTAGTTCTAATCTTCATAGAAGAAAACATAGATCATATTAGGGTTGCATGTGAACCATAGGAATTTTTGTGTTCATTGTTTGCATAGAAACCCTTTAGTGGTATCAGAGCTTAGGCTGTTTTCTTGTGAATTGATATACACTGCATGAGATTGATTATTGCCTTGAGGTATTTTGCGAAAATACCTCCTTGGGAGGCATGAAAGTCGACGGCTTGGCTAGGGTTTCCTAACCCTAGCCGCCATGCCCTAATGGTTCCCCTTGATTGCTTGATTTGCTTGCCATAATTGTATGTTGTTATTTTTGGTAATAAGATTAATTAAATAACTTGAACCTACTTGCTTGGCTTGTAATTTTCGAGAATCACAAGGACTATTATATAAAAATTAATTTGATTAATTTGGTAATATATAACCTAGATTTAATTAGTTTAATTAATTGATTAATTAAAATATTCAAAAAATTAGTAAAAATTTGAGAAAATTAAGATAAAATTAATTCTAAAATATTTTAATAAGAATAAAATATATCTTATATGTATTTATGATTAAAAGTTAATTTAATATATATAAGAAAATTGGTTACTCTACCGTTAGTAGGCCTCATTCACAAAACTGTCCTCTAAAGAGGGTATAAGGCGACTGACTATAAAATGTTAGTCTAATGGGTATCTACTCTTACCCACCGCTCTCCTGGTCAGTCGAGTGTCGTTAGCCGAACGGGTATGATAGAACCGCTAAGCCTCTTAAAAGTATAATGCTATAATTGAAAGTACTAGAACCCTAAAACAAATCCTAATCTAGTTATTTTAGGTTAAAAATGTGAATTGGTGCTAATCCATGAAATTGCACATTGCACCTTGTGGAACATTGGTGGAGCGTGTGTGGTTTACGGGCACGCCAACGGGGGTTCGCAAAGAGTCGCAATGGGTTTCTTGATTTTGTCATTATTAACGGAGCGTGTGTGGATAACCGGCACGTTAATTAGAGATGGAAATTGACTTCAAGAGTACCAAGCAATTTGCATGGTTATTCACACCCGGTTTGTGATCCTCGGTGTCCCAGTCACAAACAGTGGGGCATTCCCGAGATTAAAACATGCTATCGAACAGTTCGGTAAATCTCAATGAAACTAGGAATTCCATTATAATATGATTATATTTCCACGGTGGAATTGACTGGATCGTCATTCGCCTACCTTATAAAATTTACAATATTGATTACGGCATCCCTTTTCGGTATTGTAGATTGTTATTGTAGGATCCTAGCCTTATATTTATTCTTGAGTGAATATAAGGATTATTATTCTTTTTATATCTAATTAAAACTACCTTCTTCTTGTTCAGATGTCTTCTGACCAATCCGTTCCCCACTCAAATCCCGGTAATGTCACCTCGATTCTGTCATTATGCTCAAAGGTGACGTTAGACGGCACCAACTATAATGACTGGATCCACAACATCAAAATGGCTCTAAGGTTTGAACACAAAGAGTATGTTCTGGAAACCGAGCTTGTTGATGTGGACACTGAAACCGCTACTCCCAAGGAAATCGCTGCGTACACTAAACACTCCGATGATGCAACCAAAGTGGATTGCATCATGATCGCTACTATGAACCCTGAACTGCAGCGTATCTATGAGGACTATTGGCCTTACGAGATGCACAAAGAGCTCGCGGAAAGGTTCCGTAAGCAAGAGCCCATCGAAAGGCGTGAGGTTGTAAAAGCTTTCACTAACAACAATCCCAAGGAGGGCGAGTCCATCTGTGCACATGTACAGAGGATGCCGCATGGTTATGTGGAAAGGTTTAGGAAGCTGGAAATGCCTGTCCAGGAGGATTTAGCAGTTGACATAGTGCTAAACTCCTTGCCCAGTTCTTATAACCAGTTCACACTGGCGTATCATTTGAACAACAACCAGGCAAACCTAGCTGAGTTACACCGCATGCTTCGTACGGCTGGGGACGGGATAAAGGGAAAGGTTGTGCTCCCTGTCAACCCGCCTGTCCTGGCTATTGGCTCTGGAAAAGGAAAGAAACGGAAAGGCCCCCCTAAGCAAAACTGGAGGGAAAAGACTCATGTCGGGTCATCTAGCAGTGCCCTGAAAGGCAAGTCTTCCGGTATTCCACATGTTCAGAACCCCAAAGAGGCCGACTGCTTTTACTGCAAGCAAAAGGGTCATTGGAAGAGGAGCTGCCCAACGTATCTGCAGGATATCAAGGATGGTAAAGTAAAATCGTCACAAGCAGGTACATACTCTATATCTAATAACTCATATTTTTCCCGTTCTTGGGTCCTTGATACAGGATGTGGTTTTCATATATGTTCTGATTTACAGGGCCTAGAGGAAAGTCGGGAGCTGGAGCATGGCAGACTGAACCTGATCATGGGCAATAGGCGAACATCGCCTTTTACCAAGATCGGTGTTTATGGACTGATGCTGAGTAGTGGAGTTAGATTAGATTTACATAATTGTTGTTATGCGCCTGATATGGCAAAGAACATAATTTCGTTTCATGCATTGTTTAAACAAGGTTTTTATTATGAGTTTAATAAATTGAATTGTTCAATTTCTGTTTTCAAAAATAATGTTTTTATATTTAATGCTATGCCTTGTGATGGAGTGTATGAATCTATTATCTGTGTTGATAATTATGGTAAAAAAATTTTAGCTATTGATGCTTCAAGCGGTGTAGAAAAGGCATGTCTGTGGCATTGTCGCCTTGGCCATATAAACAAGAAACGCATCGCCCAACTCCAAAAAAGTGGAGTGTTGGAATCATTTGACCTAGGGTCGGATGATGTATGTGAATCTTGCTTACTTGGCAAGATGACAAAATCACCATTCAAAGGTTCCTTTGAAGGAGGTGAAGGTCTGTTGGATATCATACACACAGATGTTTGTGGTCCCTTCAGAACAAACACTAAAGATGGCACGAGGTTCTATGTTACCTTTACCGAAGATATTAGTAGATATGGGTATGTCTACTTAATCAAGAATAAGTCGGACACCTTTGAAAAGTTCAAAGAGTTTAAAAATGAAGCGGAAAATCAATTGGGCAGAAAGATAAAGATGCTTAGATTCGACAGAGGCGGTGAGTATCTTAGTATCGAGTTTCTCGATTACCTCAAGGAATGTGGAATTGTTTCACAGTTATCGCCTCCAAGAACACCTCAGCTGAATGGTGTTGCTGAGAGGCGAAACCGAACCTTGTTGGACATGGTTCGTTCCATGATGAGTTGAGCCTCACTTGCAATCCATTTCTGGGGGTATGCCTTAGAGACTGCCGCCCATATCCTAAATCTTTTCCCAACCAAAAAGGTTGCGAAAACACTGCACGAGATGTGGACGGGGAAAGTTCCCTCGTTGGCACACATCAAAGTCTGGGGCTGTGAAACTTTCGTGAGACGAGATACTTCAGATAAGCTCGAAGAAAGAAGTGAGAGGTGTTTCTTCAGTGGATACCCGAAACAGTCTTTTGGATACTTGTTATACAGACCGAGCGAGGACGTGGTCTTTGTAGCAAGACAGGGGTTCTTTCGAGGGAGAGAACTCATATCCAAAGAGAACAGTGGGAGTACGATCGATCTCGAAGAAATTCAGGAGACGCCCGATGAAACGACCTTGGAAGAAACTAGCAACCACCATGAGGAAGAAGTTCCTGTTGGACCCACCGACATATTGTTGCCCCTTAGGCGTTCAGGTAGAGTTAGCATGCCGCCCGAGTTCTATGGTTTCCATATTACTTCGAACGGTGACACGTGAGTCAGTGATTGTACATTGACTAATTTGGACGAGCCAGCTAACTACCGTGAAGCAGTGGCAGGCCCCGAGTCTGCAAAATGGAAAGAGGCAATGGACAGCGAGATAAAGTCCATATATGACAATCAAGTTTGGAACTTGGTTGACAATGTACCGGGTCGAAAGACAGTCGGATGCAAGTGGATCTTCAAAAAGAAGACCGACATGGATGGAAAAGTGCATACTTATAAAGCTTGGCTGGTTGCGAAGGGATTCACTCAAACCCCGGGGGTTGGCTATGATGAAACCTTCTCACCAGTAGCCAAGATTAAGTCAATCAGGATAATGCTTGCCATAGCTGCGTTTCATGATTATGAAATCTGGCAGATGGATGTCAAAACCGCTTTCCTTAATGGGAAACTGACTGAGGATGTTTACATGAGTCAGCCAGAAGGTTTTGTAAACACAAAGCACCCTGATAAAGTATGTAAGCTTGAAAGATCAATCTACGGGTTGAAGCAAGCATCTCGCAGCTGGAATCTTTGCTTCCATGAGAAAGTCAAAGAGTTTGGCTTCTCTAGGAGTGAAGATGAGTCCTGTGTATATATCAAGGCTAGTGGGAGTATAGTCGCTTCCCTGGTGCTGTATGTTGATGACATACTGCTCATGGGAAACGACATTCCGACCTTACAAAATGTTAAGGCTTGGCTCGGGAAGTGTTTCGCAATGAAAGACCTAGGGGAAGCTGCTTATATTCTCGGGATAAGAATACTTAGAGATAGAAAGAGAAAATTGATAGGTATAAGCCAGTGTACATATTTGGAAAATGTGTTAAAGAGATTTAACATGGAAAATTCCAAAAAGGGAGAGTTACCAATCCAAAGTAATACTAAATTAAGTAAGACTCAAAGTCCGAGTACCGATGAGGAAATAGCTGAAATGAGTCGGGTGCCTTATGCTTCGGCAGTAGGGTCGATCATGTATGCTATGACATATACTCGTCCCGACGTATCCTATGCACTGAGCATGGTTAGTCGGTTCCAGGGTAATCCTGGAAAAGCACATTGGATTGCAGTCAAGAACATACTCAAGTATCTGCGAAGGACAAAGAATATGGTATTGGTCCTTGGTGGCAGTAATGACTTGAAAGTGAGTGGATACACAGATGCCAGCTTCTAGACAGATAGGGACAGTGGACGGTCCCAGTCGGGCTGGGTATTTCTTTTGAACGGTGGAATGGTCACTTGGAAAAGTTCCAAGCAGGAAACGGTGACTGATTCAACGTGCGAATCAGAGTACATTGCAGCAAGTGAAGCGTCTAAGGAAGCGGCTTGGCTGAAGGATTTCATCGGGGACCTTGGAGTTGTCCCGAGCATTCAGGAGCCGGTGGAACTTTTCTGCGATAATGAAGGAGCGGTCGCCTTGACAAAGGAACCGCAAGACCATGGAAAGTCGAGGCATATCGACAGAACGTACCACTACATTCGACATCAAGTAGAAGAAGGGCACTTACTGGTTAAGCGGGTATCATCAGAAGACAATCAGCATGCCAGGAGCATTGGACTGAAGGATGATATTAGTTTTAGTAATTAGATAGGTTAGAAACTTGTAACAATATAAATTTAATTGACTCGGTGTTTTATAATAGAGATTTATAAATGAGTATTGTTACTGCCTTTGTCAATTGTTTATTTCTATGTTTCTATATTTGCATGTTTAACTTCCTTAATAATTAGATTATTTAAAACTCCACAGTCGATCATACTGTTAGGAAGTAAGTGTGAACAAAGACTGTCATGAATTGGTTACAGACTGTCTAATGAGTTAGACATTGCAGTAAGACTGCTGCAACGTTCATGAGTACTTAGAAAATAGAGATTTGAGTATTGGATAAACCCGCGCTTAACAGATTGCTTCATGGATTATATCACGAGCAATGTTAAGACGATAATATCCGGTTATCTTTAAGAGGAGAGATATGATATGTTACTTGCGATACAAGTGCTTATTGACAATGCGAAAACGCACCAGTAACTCGGTGTTATAAAACGCATTGTTGTATGTATTTGGACCCGCAAAAGATATAGACATATAAGTCGAAACTTATCCATCCCCTGACCTGATGGGAAACAGATATCTGTAGGCCTCTCGATGATTTTGAAGTTGACTGAAAGTGTTGGCCAACCGGGACTAATGGATGTGTTCAATTAGTAGTCTCTAAAGTCATATGCAAATCAGAAATCAAGAAACAGAGTGTCAGACTGAGATTGATGTTAGTCCATGTCTTGAGTCTGAAAATATCCTGTTGGACGGAGGATCATCAGATCACTTATCTTTGGACAGAACTGACTGGGTCAGAGTTCAGACAATTAAAGTCATAGACTTATCCAAGTGGGAGACTGTTGGATTAGGTGTCTAAGCCATGACTTATAATTGTATTTATCTTATGAATAAAAGCAAAGTCCATTTGGGTTGCCCTCATAGGTGGAGGATAGATGTATAGTTCAGTAGAGAGAATAATTGATTTATTAATTAATAAATCAATAGAAAATAAATATATGGTTTATTAATATATTTAAGTGTGAATATATTAATTAGAAACTATAATAATTAATTAAGTGTTAATCTAGAATTAATTAGATTTAATTTAGTGATTAAATTAATTAATTAAAAGGTGCAGGGACTGGTTTGGCATTTATTCAATAGTTGAATAACTGGCCAGGTAAAACCTGAGGCAAAGTTGGCGCCACCCTGGAGGCTCCTCCAGGGTTTTGGCGAAACCCTAATTAGGGTTTGGGAAGTCTGGTCCAAGTGGCCAAAAGCCTTGTCCACTTGGAGGCTTTCTAGGGTTTCAGGTGTAACCCTAGGAGGCTATATAAGGAACCCCCTAGGTGCCCTAAATCCTACGCCTCCTTCTCTCCGTGATTACTCTGCTGGACTGATTCTTCCATCTTTTGGGTGTGACTTGCATTTGAGGCAGGATCTCTTTGCTGCTTGCTTGAAGGATCATAAGATCAATGGTTGTTTTTTCTCAAATTCATCTTTAGAATTGAATTGTATCCATTAGGGTTTTAGTTTCTAATCTTCATAGAAGAACACATAGATCATATTAGGGTTGCATGTGAACCATAGGAATTTTTGTGTTCATTGTTTGCATAGAAACCCTTCAATATATATATATATATATATATATATATATATATATATATATATATATATATATATATATATATATATATATATATATATATATATATATATATATATATATATATATATATATATATATATATATATATATATATATATATATATATATATATATATATGAACTGCCATCTCTTTGTTTGGGTTCCATTTGTAAGTTTTTGGTTTCATTTATCGTCGACAACACAATATTGGAGTGACAAAAGTTCAACAAACAAATAGAGTTGCCGCTTTTTTGTTGCTAATTTGTCATTAGCCATCTTTATTTATTTATTATTATTACAGGATCCAGTATGCACATAATCACCAAAGATATAGATACTTATCTATAAGATTAAAAAATGAAGTTTGACATGATTAATTTAAAAATCGCGCCAAACCTTAAAGAGGGTGTCCACATTAAAGCAATAAACATTTGACAATCCTACTTGGAATAGCAATATTAAATTTCATTCAAACACCAAAAATGATAAACAAGCTTATGTTTGAGAAATTTAACAGGACCCTTTAAGAGATTATACCCATTAAATCGTTGAACTTTTAAAAATATACTGTAAATAGCAATGAGGTTTAAGGGAATCCTTAAAAAATGATAGTAGTTTTTTTTATTGAAGTTTTCTTCGGTGTTCGTGTAGAACATGGCTTCAAGAAACAGGATCTGAATGGAAGGTAGAGCATTCAATTACAAAGCAACTTTGATGGATTTGATCACAATCACCTTTGATATTATATCTAATTTTTATTAAATTTATGTAAATGGTTTGAACTTTGAACACTACAAGAAATGTCACCAATACCGGTGACGCCATTAGCGGCGACAACATCGTGACATTAGCGGCGACGGGACCTCCGGTGACACGTCATCACCAGAGACTAAGACACCACCATTAGCAGCGACATCAATAGTGGCGATAACGGTTTTAGCGGCGACAGGCATTACCGGCGACGCATTAGCGGCGATTTCTGAGCAGTAGCCTCGAAACTGTTGCGGCGACGTTTTAGCGGCGATTTGTCGCCGGTAAAGGTTTTAGCGGCGACATTGGCTACCTCTAGCGGCGATTTTTGTCGCCAGTAATGACCCCATACCTTGTAGTGGAAGTACAAAATTCCAATAGCATGTCGTTAAGTATGGCATAGAACATCAACCCAAACAAGGTAAAGTAAGTCTATTTTGTCTTTTCTTTTTAAATTTTGTACATTTTTTATTTTCTTAACATTCAGTTTTGTTTGTGTATTATATTGAAGATAAGTATGATATATGTTAGTTTAATACAATATTAATCAAGTAAGCCTGTGTTTGATAGCTTGTTAATCTGAATAATTATAGGCTTTTGAACCATTATAGGATTAAGGTGGGATTAAGGTGTATGTGAACGAAACTTCTAGCAAAATTATTCCAAAAATGCCCTTAAACCAAATCTATTCTTAATTTCAGCCGTTTTCCGTCTATTCTTTGATCGTACATTCTCTCTTTCCCGTTCTATTCTCATCCTCCGGCACAGCAACTTCCGATCGTCGTCTTCAACAGGATCCGGCGACGCCGACGGTTTCCACCGGCAACAGCCTCCGTTGTTGTAGGTTGGGGAGCGCTCTCTTCTCTTCTCTTCTCTTCCTCACGCACAACAGCCACTGTCTGCCGCCTCCACCTCCCTTGTTCCGGTCGCCGTCGATCATAGCTAAGGTAAGGTGATTCCCGAATATTGTGTTAATTTGATGAAGAAAAGCTACTACAAATCAGAATTATGTAATGAAGCCGGACAATATTTGGTCAACTTTCTTTAAGTGTTAACAATGACTAAACTGGAATTGCAGCAAAAGATTGGGAGTCAGTTGCAAGGAGGGAAAAAATTGAGGTCAGGAAAAATTAATGTGCTATTTTACTCTCTTTTTTTGCTGTTATCTTTTATAAATGTATAAATAGAAAACTCATGAGCATTCAATCTTAAAATATATCATGGAAAATTTATGAGTTTCAGATTGACAACAAACCTGAACTGGTTCCACTACTAGAAAACAGGGGGGTTAGCCACGCACATTTGCGTGGCTGTTGTGTGGTAAAAGCCGAATAAACACGCAATAGCCACGAAAACTGACCTGTGGAAGAACCCTTTGTGTCTAAATTGTAGCCACGCTTTAGCCACGCAAATTTGCCACGCAACAGCCACGCACAACTTACCACGCATTATCCATGCCTTTTTACCACTAAATAACCACGCGCGTTAACCACGCCATAGCCACGCATTTTAGCCACGCAATAAACACACATTTTAGCCACGCAATGAACACACACATTTTAGCCACGCAATAAACACGAGGATTTTAGCCACGCAATGAACACACATTTTAGCCACGCAATGGACACACATTTTAGCCACACAATGAACACACACATTTTAGCCACGCAATAAACACGCACATATTAGCCACGCAATTAACACGCACATTACCTTTTTTTTTAAATACCAGAATTTTATTTTTAATTCCATTTTTTTTGTCATTAACCACATTTGACAACACACACACACATATTTTATATATATATATAACAACGAAACTAATTAAACACAACTAATCAAACATTCCGATAAATTTTGTTTAACATTCTAAAATAGTCAAATAAGAAAGACCACGAACCACGTCTAATTGTTTCAAAAACATTCTAAAACGTCTAATTGTTTCAAAAACATACAACTAAGAAGGACCCGGACCACGTTGACTCATTTGTCGCATCATTTCTTCCATTTTTTTTAAACTCATCTTGCAACCGTTTGAGCTTGACTTTCTTGCAAATTTTCCACTTGTGCACGTAAGCTCAAGATCTAAAAAATAACGACATATTATTAGTTCCTACAAAAAAAAAATCAAAGATGTGAAATTGTTTACTCATATATTACTCATATATCCAAGGCAAAGTGGATCTCATGCTATCCAAGTTGAAGAAGCTAGTTAATATTAAGTGAAATTGTTTCTACAAAAAAAAAATAAAAAAATTAAAGATGTGTAACTTACCTGGGTTTTGCAATAACATAACTACATCTTTTTGGGATACAACATAATATAATAGTTCATCATCATCCGCTCGTTGCCCCCTGCATAGCTGCTACATGCATCCAAACTTACAAGTATCTTATGTTTTACAAAAATAAATAGATGTGAACATGTACTTGTAAAATGAACATGAGAGAAAAGAAAACTACTTGTTGTGAAGATTGATAATTACAACAGATCCTTCATTTGAACAACTTCCAATGAATTCATCATCTAAGTAAAAGAAAAGAATATTGACTGCAACTTTATGAGCCCGTAATTCCTTAACCTGTCAAGAACATTGGATACATAATCCTTCAAGCTTCAATTTTGTTGCTCTTACTAGATAAGAGCAATCCATATACTGATAATAGCTTAACCTGTTAAGAACATTGCTATTACTTTTAAGCTTCTATTTTCTTTTAAAATAACATTATTTTAAAATAACCTAATAGCTCAATAGATATCATCTTCAGGTATCATGCTAGGATTAAACATACATATAATGATAATATCTTTTTACCTTATTTTTTAAAGGTCTCCTTCCAGATTTGTATAGAGAACAGACACTGCATTCTGAAAAAAAACACAGTTAACAATTAAATATGTGATGGAAAATACTATTGTCTATGCAACAAGATGCAACAGGTTTGAGTTTGACATCCAAACAGACTAAGGGCAATTTCAGGCAAAATCAATAAAGAAGATGGAACTTCAAAGTCTGGTAAAATATATCCATTGGTATTTGGCTACTGAAAGATACAAAAATGAAAAGATAAGTCAAGTATACTAGTTACAAAGCAAGGCAAGAAAATCGATTTGTTATTTAGTCAAAAGAATACAAAAATATTAGGTGGCAACAAACCGCTAAATCCAGTTGTCATAATCCTTTATAGAGTTATTGTTTAGATTTTACCTTGAATAACTGAATATACGTGATATTCATCTACATAGCTGTAGAATCCTTAACAATCATAGTCATGACAAAATCTGCTGCTCCCTGGATGCCCCAAGGGCCAAGGTTACAACCTAATAAAGAAAGATCAGGGAGAAATGCTTTCCCCATTAAGTCCTGGAATAAAGACGGAAGCACAACAACTTACTGGATAAGTAACATCATTTCAGAAAAAAAAAACCAACTTTTAACTTTGCAATTCAATTCAAAAATCAGAATAGAGCCATCATCAAACCTGCAATAATCGAAAATCAAAAGTAGAGCCATCATCGAACCTGTAATAATCGAAAATCGGAAATCAGAAATCGGAAAGCAAGCAAAGTCGAACCTGTAATCAGTACATCTGAAATCAAGTTATCGGTACGGTACCTAAAACCAGCAAATCGGTATCGATCCTGAATATTGAAACCTGAATCTTGAAATCGTAATATTGAAAAGAAACTTAATCTTGAAACCTGAAAGTTACCGATAATCCCGTAGATGAGGAAGGAATGCGGCGGTGAAGACGGAGGAGGTGGCGGAGGCTGGGAATTTCGGAGTTGGAGGCGTCGGAGGCGGTAAGGAGATACGGAGGCAGAGCGATGGAGAGAGCTTCAGCGGAGGAGTGCAGGCGGTGCAGTGGACATGGGGAAGACCGGAGATGGGGGAGATGCTTACCTCAGTCCGGCGGCTAGCGGAGGAGCTTCAGCTGCGACCGGCGGTGTGAACAAGCTTCAGCGGACGAGCGCTTCTCTTCACAGGAGCTCAAGGTTTTTTTTTGGGAAGAAATAAACAGGCGGGTCGATCAGGGAAGGAAGGGTTAAAACCCTTATTTTTTTTTTTCATTTAAATGTTGGTGGCTATTCCGTGGTTAAATAGCCACGCAAAATCAACGAAACACGGTATATACTTTAAAGCACAAGGTACAACACGGTAAAGCTTTAAATAAATGTTGGTGGCTATTGCGTGTCTAAGTAGCCACACATCTACAACGAAACCGTAAAATCGAAAAAATGAGGAGCCGGGATTCGAACCCTGGTCTCCTTAGTGGGGGGGAACATCAACTACCACTTCGGCTATAAGCCTCATCCGCTTATTATTTCCCTTTATTAGAATATAACCCTTTCAAATAATAATTGTTGTTATTATTATTATTATTATTATTATTATTATTGTTATTATTATTATTATTATTATTATTATTATTTTTCGTTTATGTTTTCGTTTTATTAATTATATCGTTTTGGGCTATAAGCCTCATCCGTTTTCGTTTTATTGTTAATATTATTAATATTATTATTTTTTTCGTTTTTGTATTACTTTTTTCGTTTTCGTTCAATATATCCCATTCGTATACTTATTATTATTATTATTATTATTGTTACTACTATTATTATTGTTGTTATTATTATTATTATTAGTCTCATATTTTTATTATTATTGTTAATATTACGTGTGTGTGCGTGTATATGAATATGAATGTATGCATATCAATGTGTTGGTGTGTTAAAATCACAAGTGCTTATACACATTGAAAAAATAACGTTTGAAATGAACAACGGGCTTGGAAGGTGTACACGCTTGTATGTAAGTCGAATTTACGTATAAACGGAGAAATATAAAGATAATAAAGTATAATAAGGATGTACAAAAAATGAACCCAAAAAAATAATTTTTGGCCTTCAAAAAACGAAAAATATAAATACAGTCGTGGTTATTGCGTGGCTAATTAACAACGCATTAACCACACACTATCCAGTTGTGTGGAAAATGCGTGGCTAATTAGCCACGCAATAACCACAAAGAGTTTTGTATTTTTCGTTTTTTGAAGGCCAAAAATTATTTTTTTGGGTTCATTTTTTGTACATCCTTATTATACTTTATTATCTTTATATATCTCCGTTTATACGTAAATTCGACTTACACACAAGCGTGTACACCTTCCAAACCCATTGTTCATTTCAAACGTTATCTTTTCAAGGAGTATAAGCACTTGTGATTTTAACACACCAACACATTGGTGTGCATACATTCATACTCATAGACACACACGCACACCTATACATATACTTTACACACACATACATACTTATACATATAAACTCACACATTGTTTGAGCATGGATATTGATTAGAGGGATAGAAATAATGTATGTGTGTGTGTGTTTATATAAGTGTCCATGAGTACGAGTATAAGTATGAGTGTATATGAGAATGAGTGTATATGTGTATAAGTATGTGTGTCCATCAATGTGTTGGTGTATTAAAAGACATATATACCTTGAAAAGATAAAACTTTAAATGAATAACGGGTTTGGAAGGTGGACACGCTTATGTGTAACTCGAATTTACGTATAAACTGAGAAAGATAAAGATAATAATGTATTGTAAGGATGTGCAAAAAATGAACCCAAAAAAATAATGTTTACCCTTCAAAAAACAAAAAATAAAAAAATATTTGTTTTAATTGCGTGGCTATTTAGCCACGAATTTACCACACAACAGGATAGTGCGTGGCTAATGCGTTGATAATTAGCCACGCAATTTCGACGACTATCCAGTTGTGTGGTAAAAGCGTGGCTAATTAGCCACGCAATAACCACAAAGAGTTTTGTATTTTTCGTTTTTTGAAGGCCAAAAATTATTTTTTTTGGGTTCATTTTTTGTACATCCTTATTATACTTTATTATCTTTATATTTCTCCGTTTATACAAAAATTCGACTTACATACAAGCGTGTACAACTTTCAAACCCGTTGTTTATTTCAAACGTTATAATTAATAAAACGAAAACATAAACGAAAATAATAATAATAATAATAATAATAATAATAATAATAACAATATAATAATAATAATAACAATAATAATAATAATAACAATAATTATTATTTGAAAGGGTTATATTGTAATCGAGGGAAATAATAAACGGATGAGGCTTATAGCCGAAGTGGTAGTTGATGTTCCCCCCACAGAGGAGACCAGGGTTCGAATCTCGGCACCTCATTTTTTCTATTTTATATTGTCGTGGAAGATGCGTGGCTATTTAGCCACGCCATAACCACAGTTTTCTATTTATGTATATAAGCCACGCTCTTACCACGCATTCGATGACTGCGTGGCTATCGCGTTGCTAACTTTGCCACGCAACAAGATCGAATTTATTATGCGTCAAAATTCCGTCACAAGTGCGTGGCTAAAATTGGGGTCTCAGGTTGTGTAACTGATGCGTAGAAATTGCGTGGCTATTTAGCCACGCTACAGACACAGTTTTTCATATATCTATATTAGCCACTCTTTTACCACGCATTCAATGACTGCGTGGCTATCGCGTGACTAAGTTTGCCACGCAACTAACACGAATTTATGATGCGTTGAGGTTCCGTTACAAGTGCGTGTCTAAAATTGGGGTGTTATTGATGCGTGGTAATTGTGTGTCTATTTAGCCACACAAAATTTGCGTGGCTATTTTTCGTGGCTAACCCCCTTGTTTTCTAGTAGTGTTCATAGGGTGTTGAGCTCGAGTTGAGAAAGCTTGAAGGAGCTGTGGAGGTCATTCATGATAATCTTCTCTACCTCAAGGGCAGGTGCTTTTTTTTTTTTTTTTTATTAAATTTGCATTGCATTTAGGTTTTTTCTTGCTGATTAGTAATTTGTATTCTAGAATTTTAACTTTTGTTCTTTTTTAGTTGTAATATGTAGTTGTAATTTCTTTGATATAGTTAATATCTTTTTTAGTTGTAATATGTAGTTGTAACTTTTGTTCATATATGAATGTTTAATATCTTCAGATGCTGTCAAACACATCTTAAGTTGGACTGTATTACACATATATACATGCTGGTAACTTGTGTTTATTACGTGCCGGTCATATTAGGTTTCTTGATTTTAATACATGTATTTGCTAAAAGACAAAAATAACCTCCTATACAGAAAATAGGCCAAGTGACACGAAACAAAATTTATGGGTCATCGAGATTTTTTTTTGGAAATGCAAACGATTGTATTAAAATAAAAACTATGTACAAACACCAATACAAGGCCCGTGAGATGCAAGACCAAGAATCACCAGAACCACCAACAATATGCTAAAGACCTACATAAGGAGGCAAATTCCATCCTATCCAACTCAAATTACTCTTACCTCCCCTGTGCTTCAACCAATTGAACACCTTTTCCTTGATAAAGTCTACAACCCCCGGGTACGAGATTTGTGCTTGATGAAAAATCTTTTCATTACGATTCCGCCATATACTCCATATCGTCCCGTACACAATAATCAGCAAAATACACCTTTTCTTCGGACATCTCCCCCAACAGTCAACCAAATCTAGCAGCCCCTCTAAAGAATCGACCAAGTCCAGCCGCACTTCACACCAACTACCGATGCCCTCCCAGATTTGCTTAGCGGTATTGCAGCCGACTAGAGCATGATCTCGATCTTCACTTCCGTGTTTACAAAGTTCACATGTGGAACTCGAAAGATTAACGCCCCTACGAATCAGTCCCACCTTGGTTTGAATGCCCCCTGGATTAGCTTTCCAAATGAAACACAAGACTTTATATGGAACCTCTTTCACCCATTTAATGGTATTACAAACAATATTGGGGGAAACACGTTTGTTGTATTCGGACCTCAATAGTTTCACTGAAAATTGTCCGTCATTCGCAAGTTTACACCTCCAGGCAGCCGTACCATTCTCCTGCATAAAAATGTTATGAAAACTAAGACCAACTTTGAGCAAATCCTTATCTACCCCTGCAATGTTATTCCACACTCCAGCGTAGGATCGATTGGCGAGTTTATCAGGGGGCTTACGCCATAGATTATGAATCCCACGCACAACCCGACTCCATAACGTCAACGAATTACATTAAGGCCAATGTTTAAAGATCTTAGAGACCCAACTCCGATTCCACCGATACCCTTTGGTGCTGTGATTTTGTCCCATGCAATCCAATGGATTTTCCGATGTTCTTACATTGCTTCCCCAGAGAAAACACCTTTTTATACTTTCAAGTTGGTCTATGAGTCCGACCGGGGCTTTGAATAGTGTAAGGTAGTAAGTAGGTAGGAAGATTATGGGTCATCGAAATCGTTGGACTAATATCACAAAAAACATGGGTTCCTTGGAAGCCTTTATGGTCCAATTACAACCGAAGAATAGGAGTCAATGCCCTCTTCCTTAATTGAAATGAGTGCTGCAAGTATTCATTATACCAATAATTAGAGATAATGGGTATTTGTTATTTCTATGTAACTTAGAACAAATTAAGATCTAGTAATTATCCAAATCAATATTTAATTGCATTTAAAACCAAAAGCGCAAGCGATCACTTTTCACCATACTGAATCAGACTTTTTTTAGTTTATGGCTTAAATAATTGTCTTCAACTAGTTACTTAAGTTTAGTCTTTTAATCAATGAAAGTGTCATTGACCTAGCCAATGAAACTTTGCAACATATGCTTGCACAATTGTAGGATTTAAATAACTCATTGTTCAAGTACCCTTCTATCGGTACTAAAATTAGATTCCAATATCACTGTTGAGACTCACTCTCATTGTTGAAACTGATATAGGAATAGTTAGCAAATCACTAAGGACGAGCAGTGCCCAGTAATACTTCATTCTTGCTTGAACAAAATGGAAGAAAAGAGACTACGAGAGCAAACTTTTGGGATTGCGATGCCATCTTTAAAATGTAAACACTTAATAGAATTATTGAACATATGTTTCCAATTTATTAATTTAATTTTTTAAAGTAACAAAATATTAATTAATTAATTAATTAAATGTGGTAATTCGGTAGGATTTGATCCAAACATTAACGGCTCATAACCCAAAGTATAAACCAAATTCATAATTTGGTTTGGTCACAAGCCAAACCAAAATGATATTTGAAATTTGGTTTGACCCGAATTTGATATCAGTTTGATTTGATTTTGGGTTTTCTCGGTTCCAAAATCAAATTATGCCTACCTTATTATGAGGAAAAAATACACACCATTATAATCCTTAGAGAATGAAAACCAATTTTGACAGATAAAATAGGAAATACATTTTCACTTCTACTAAAATATCATCCATGCATTTCTAATCTTAGTAAATCAGGTACAATTTTGCACACAAAGATTACGATCTGCCCAACAAATCGGATTTTTCAGTGTAATACAACAATAACATGTTATGGCTCCTGAGGGTGCTTTGCATTTATGTCTAAAGCAAAAATCAATGACGATCTTCTCACTTTTAATGTTTGAGCTCGATGCCACCTTTCTTCCAATATTGTTTGATGTGCCTGAATCACAACAACAAGACAAGGAAGCCAGTAATGAAATTAAGATAGAGGGGGAGACACAGGGGGAGAGGGATGGATGGAGGGAGGGGGAGAGAGAGAGAAGGGGCTACGTACAATGATAGACGGATGCCAAAGAAACCATAATAATGAGGACAAGAATTAGAGACCTGCAACTGACGATAACCATTTGAATGATAGAGGAAGTTGTTAATGACAGATTAAAGTTAGAAATAAAAGGGCATATATAGGTAAATGCTATGTAATATGGTAATGACTAGTCAATAACTATTATGGCAAAATTTGATTTGGTGCATTGAATTTGCAAATAAAATCATTTATTATGGTATAGATGGAAAAGAAAGTCAAAATCAAAATAGATATAAATTAAATTATTGTAATATACTACAAAAACATAATTATGACAATCTATAAAACTTGATAGTGTGTGGCCACTTAATGAATACCTTATAAAACTAATATATTTTCTTTTTTTATTTTCGAATATTGATAATTTGTTGTTAACAATAAATAATTTACCATCATCAAAAGCGATTTAATCAGCTATTCTAATTCAAAGTAAATAAAAGCAGATGTATCTTACTTATTCTTAAAAGTCCATTTTTGCAGTCCAATATAATATAAAACTTGCAAGAACTTAGAAAAGCTTACCAAGAGGGAGCCAATATAAGGTTTGGTGAGACAATTATATATAACCACCAATTATTTTGATGTCTTCATATATATTGAGATTACGTATACCGAAAAAAAAATAATAAACCTTTTCATTTATTTTTTAAATGGTTAAATTCTATAAATAGCTACATACTTTCATTTATTTTTCATTTAGGAAATTTTTTTAAGTACACTGCCTTTAAATAAAAAATAAGTAAAGTACAATGTTGTAATAGACGAATGGATGTATATGTTATATGCATTCCGGTAAATACTCCATGATCACTAAAGGTTCTAATTTGCACATCTTGCTTGGTTTTCTTGTCTGTCACTTTAGGTAATACATTGGTTTAAAGTTAGACATGTTGGTTGTTTTTATTTGTTCTAGTAAAGGTCCATGGCTTTAAAAGGTCCAAATTGTTTAGTGTCACTTTAGGATTTTTAGCTTAAACTTTCTTATATGTCTTGAATTTGAAGTTGGACCACTGTATGAAGCTTTTTATTGGAAAACTGTCTCCCGAGAGTTTGTGATACCCTTGTGGGAAAAAATAAATATACCGTTTGTACTTAGAAATTATAGACTCTAATATTATATTATATTTTAGCTTATTAGTTTGAATCTTGCCATTTTTATGTCGGATAATTCTATTCATACACCCTGATTACTAAATGTACCCCTTTTGTATGTAGATGTATTTGTGTGTTTTAGTAAATGTATCCCCATAATTTTGTGTGTTGGGGGAAAATATAGTAGCACATTTTTATGTCTGTTCTAGTTCATTTTAAATCAACCAAGAAACCCACAGGCATGACAAATCATATTCAAAAGAGCAAATCTTTTACCGTTCATTCTTTTAAGACATCTTCTATTATAAACTATAATATTACATGGGACTTTTCTCATTAATAAATCTATGTATTTCAATGTGTAAATAAAATATAAAATATCTAGATAGCCGATCAGGGCCCGTAGATTTTGTATTTGTGAACTGCCATCTCTTTGTTTGGGTTCCATCTGTAAGTTTTTGGTTTAAAGTTGCAATATGTAAGTTTTTGGTTTCATTTATAATAAACAACACAATATTGGAGTGACAAAAGTTCAACAAACAAATAGAGTTGAGGCTTCTTTGTTGCTAATTTGTCATTAGCCATCTTTTTTTTTCAGGATCCAGTGTGCACACAATCACCGAAGATACAAATAGTTATCTATAAGATTAAAACAATGAAGTTTGTCATGATTAATTTCAAAATCTCACCGATCCTTAAAGAGAATGTACCTATTAAAGCAATAAACATTGACAATCCTACATGGAATATTAATGAACTTCATTCAAACACCGAAAATGATAAACAAGCTTATGTTTAGGAAATTGTAACAGGAGCCTTTAAGAGATTATACCCATTAAAGCATTGAAGTTTTTAAATTCTGCTGTAAATAGTAATGAAGTTTGAGGAAATCCTCCAAAAATGATAGTGATTTTTTTTCATTGAAGTTTTCTTCATTGTTCGTGTTGGAACCCGGAACTAAGTAAAATGCGGAATAAGAGATTGCGGAATGAAAAGGGAGTTCCGAAATGTAGTGTTCGGAACTGATGGACAAGTCCAAAGACTTGAATGATATGCGGAAAATAAAACAAGTTTGAAAACTTGAGTGGTTTACTTAGTTGGTGACAACGCCTAGTAATATCAAGTATTTTAGTCGTTGTTGAGCCCTATTCTTAGTAATTATATCATAGATACTTTGGTATTCTCAATTTTTGTGTCAGTGCTTGTTTGGAAATAAATGGTATAAACAGGGGCTAAAAGCGTACAAAATGGAAGAAGTTTGAAGATAAAGAAAAATCAGTCAAATTCACACACGCGCCGCGGGATTCACAAAGGCGCGACGTGGTGCTGAGGCGGTGGAGAAAATTCAAATGCCGATAAAACGGGGATAAACCCATACGCGCGCCGTGGAATTCATTTATGCGCGGCGCGGACTCGTGATTTTTGCAACTATAAATAGAGGGTTTTAGGTCGAAAAACGAAGCAAAGACCTGGCAAAGGAACGACTCCCAAGGCTTCTTTGACTCCGAGTTTCAGCTTTCAGCAACCATTAATTGGTATTTTTATGTTTTCTCTTTTAGTTTTCAATTAGTTTAGTTAATTCGGTAGCTTTAGTGAGTGTCTTTGGGTGTGACAACCATTGGCACTAGGTTTTAGTTTTTAAGTTTGATGTTTACTGTTTTGAACCTTTGAGATCTGATTTTTTTAATGGTAATCATTTGGTTTATGTTAATTGCTGGGTTTTCGGTATTTATTGCTTTTGAATGCTTTTGTGGATGTTTGGATTGGGTTTGATGTTTGGTTTGATCTTGATTGCTTCTGATTTTGAGATACACTTATGATTTCAGTAGGTAATTAGGATTAGTTATTGGTTTAGTTGGTTGATGCTTGTGTTGGATTTCTTGATTTGTGATTTTCGGGATTATTTTGGGTATAAGTCGGAAACTAGATTGTCTGGCTGTAGCTGTGACACTACAGTTGGTAATCTGTTGCCTACCTTAACCACGTAAATCCTGTGGATCGACCCTGACTACCACTGTGCTAAGTGAGACTGTGAGAGTGAGGTTATTTTACTATTTTTGACCGCATGACGACCGCTGCGATGTCAAATTTTGGCACCGTTGCCGGGGAGTTGTGAGCTTAAGAGTAGGTGATCTGTAGGACTTTAGTTTCTGATTTTTGGTTTTGATATTGAGATTTCAGTTGGTTAGTAATTTTTCTTTTGGTTTTGGCGGGCGTGTTGCACTAGTGCGTGCGTACCCGTCGGGGTGGGCAGTTATCACCCTTGCGTTTTGACTCGGAGATCGAACGAACCGTGCGAAAGAACCGTGCACGTAGGCGTTTAGATACAATGAGTTTTAGTAATGTCAGTAGTAGTTTAGTGAGTGTTGCCCAGGAACCTTTGGGTGAGGCAACGGGGATGTCATTTAGTCCCCCTATTTCAGAATTTCAGTCTGGGAGCACGAGTGCTACTGGTGGTGCAGTTTCAGCCCCTGCACCAATACCCTCATGCACTCCGCCTTTTGTTCTGCCATTTCAACCACAATCTACAAACCCTTTCACATCTGCTATGTCTTGGGGAGCGTCGACCCGTGATGGCACCCCAGTGACTATGCAACACACTACCCTTTCTCAACCACAATCACAACCCTTACAACCACCATTGATCTTTAAACCACAAAATACCTTTCCACCCGTACCACAACAACCATATCAACCACAACCTACCCACCGGTACCGGTTCCGGTTCCAGTTCCGGTACCGGTACCCGGTACCGGTACCGGTACCGGTACCAGTACCAGTATGAGCAGAGCTATGATGAAGAAGAAGAAGAATGGGTTCCACAGCAGCAGCCACCACAGCAACAATGGAACCGAGGTCGGGGACCTCCACGAAGAGCGCCACAGCAACAACCACCGCAAAGTCAGCAAGGGTATAATGATCATCAATATCCAGGTAATGTAGTCAGACCTTTATACTTTGCACAACCGAGAGGGCATTCGGTTGCATCGCACTTCCAGCCACGGGAGTACGATGACGTATCGCCCATCTATATTCCTGATGATAGAGATTCTCAAGTAGAAGTTAAGCCTCAATTGATAGGAGTATTAACACAGTTTAGAGGATATAAGACAGATGACCCCTATAATCATTTGTACGAATTCCTAGCCATACCAAACGCCAATACTCCTAGGAACACCAATAGGGATATTTTTAGATTAAGATTATTTCCTTTTACCTTAAAGGACAAAGCCAAGTACTGGTTTAAATCTCTTCCATCTAATAGTATCACTACTTGGGATCAACTTAAGGCTAATTTTTTACAAGAATTTTACCCAGCCTGTAAGACTACTAAAGTTAGACGCGCAATCCAAGATATTCAGCAAAAGCCTGGAGAAGCATTTCACGAGGCTTTCGATCGATTGAAGGAATTATTGCGTTCCTGTCCGCATCATGAAGTTCCGAAGTGGCAGCTGATAAAATTATTTTTTGAAGGAATGAATGAGACGCATCAAGCAATGATAAATGCTTCATCAAGCGAGACGTTCATGTGGCAAGAGCCAAAGGACGCGTGGAGATTTTTGGAGCAGTTAAGTTTAGGATCTAAGGTCAGCGGATCCATGAAGGATAACACAGTGTATGTGGCGAATATCGAAGCAGAAAACAAATGGAAAAGGGAAATCCAAAATGAGCTAAGCGCTGTTACGAAAAAGTTTAATCAAATGCTCACGAGATTTCAGAAGGAGAAAGGAGCATATGTATTGCATGGACAAAGCATATGTAATACATGTGGTGAAGTAGGACATAACCACAATGAATGCTCGATGACACATGAGGAAATCAGCCAGGTAGACGGATATGGTCAATTTCACAATACGCCACGACCATTCAGAAGTAATCAGCAAAGGGAAGTAACACAACCACCAAGGAGACAGCAACAAGTGTAGCCAGCACCTTCAGCAGGAATGACGAACATCGGCATGCAAGAAATTTTTGGAATGTTAGTCAAGCTTAAGGAGGTGGAAGATTCCAATTCGCAAGCAATTTTGAAGTTAGGAGAATTGCTCATTAAGTTGGAAAAGGACAGAGAGCAGGAAAAAGCACAACCACCAAAGGTGCAAGTGAATGAAGTTATCACACTCAGAAGTGGAAAGAAGATGGATAACAAGGTTACAGCCCTGCCAATAGAAGAAGATAGTGATGTGGAGATTATTTTTGATGAAAAAGAAGAGCTGGAAAAGGAAAAGAAGAGAGAAAAAGAGAAACACGCGCAAAAGAAGAAACCAACGAGTACATGGTAAAAGGGAAAAACAAGTGGGACAGCTCCTTTTCCTGCGGCTTTGGAAAAGCCTAAAAGAAGACCATATGGGAAAAAAGGACCACAAGCAGAAGATATGTGGGATCTGTTCAATCAAATCAAAGTCAACATCCCATTGGTTAAGCTTATCAAGGAGGTCCCTGCGTATGCGAAATTTCTCAAAGACATGTGTATTCACAAGAAGCATATTCTGTCACATTTGCCCAAAATGATTAGTTTACCCGAAAATGTAAGTTCTTTAATTGTAGATGCATTACCTCCCAAGATGAAGGACCTAGGGGTTCCTCTCATTTCAGTTGATTTAGGTGATGTGCATATCAAAAAAGCTCTGTTAGATTTGGGTGCAAGCGTGAACATTCTACCAGGACAGCTCTTTGACAAGTATGAATTCGGTACTTTAAGGCCTACTGATGTGATTTTACAGCTTGCTGATAAGTCTACAAAGATTCCCAGGGGAATGTTGTTAGATGTTATCATTAAGGTGAGAGATTTCTATTACCCATCAGATTTCTTAGTTCTGGATACCCGTCAGGCTGCCAATGGAGAGCAGCAGACGATTATTTTGGGGCGACCTTTCTTGGCTACAGCTAATGCAACATTGACTGTCGTACAGGAGAGATGGGGATTTCCTTTGGGCATTGACAAACTAAGATTAATATTTTTAATGCCAAAGGAAGTACCATGGAGGATGAAGAATGTTACCAGGTGGACATCATAGATGAGTTGGTGCAGCAGTACACGCCTGAAGTGTTGCAACAAGAGGAGATGAATACTCAAGAAAAAGGAGAGGCTGAGCAGGAGGAGCAAGAAGAAGCAGCAAGAAAGGACAAAGGTATGAAGCAGGAAGAATGCGCGCACATCGAGAAGCTGCCGACGGAGATTCCTAAGACATTAAAACCGTCCTTACAGGAACCGCCAACTTTAGAGTTGAAACCGTTACCAGCTCATTTAAAGTACGCCTTCTTAGGAGAAAAAGAGACTCTGCCGGTGATCTTAGCAGCAAACTCGACACTGGAACAAGAAAAAGACTTGCTCAAGGTTTTGTCCAGACATAAGGAAGCCATTGGATGGACAATTGCAAATTTGAAAGGTATTAGCCCAACTACGTGTATACATCGGATCATCACTGAAGAAGGAGCCAAACCTGCCAGGGATACGCAATGAAGATTGAATCCAAATTTGAAGGAAGTTGTGAAGAAGGAAGTTCTGAAATGGTTGGATGCCAGGATCATATATCCAATCTCCGACAGTGAATGGGTCAGTCCGACACAAACCGTGCCGAAGAAATCTGGTATAACTGTAGTGGATACTAAAGATGGTGATAAGGTATCCACGAGACTCGTGACTGGTTGGAGAGTATGTATCGATTACAGGAAACTCAATGCTGCTACGTCTAAGGACCATTTCCCATTACCGTTCATTGATCAAATTGTAGAAAAGTTAGCTGGGCAGAAGTATTATTGTTTCTTGGACGGCTATTCTGGATATAATCAGATTGCCATTCATCCGGAGGATCAGGCGAAGACCACATTCACATGTCCATATGGTACTTTTGCATTTCGCAGGATGCCATTCGGATTGTGTAATGCTCCCGCTACGTTTCAACGGTGTATGATGACGATATTCTCCGACATTATTGATGACGCTTTGGAGATCTTCATGGATGACTTCTCGATTTTTAGATCAACATTTGATGCGTGCTTAATTCAATTGGAAAAGGTGTTACAAAGATGTGTTGAGTCTAATATGGTGTTTTCTTGGGAGAAAAGCCATTTTATGGTTAGGAAAGGAATAGTCTTAGGTCATGTGGTCTCCGAGAGAGGATTTGAGGTAGATCGTGCTAAGGTTAAGGTTATTTCCACATTACCACCCCCGACATCCGTGAAAGGGGTTAGATCTTTCTTAGGCCATGCTGGTTTTTACCGTAGATTTATTAAGGATTTTAGTACTATCTCTAAACCTCTTTGTGGCCTCCTTTTGAAAGACGCACCATTTATTTTTGATGAAGAGTGTGTAAAAGCATTTAACATTTTAAAAAATAAATCGGTCAAGGCTCCTATTCTAAAACCTCCTGATTGGACCCAACCTTTTGAAATCATGTGTAATGCTAGTGATTATGCTGCTGGTGCAGTATTAGGACAAAAGATTGATAGGAGGCCAGTAGTCATATGCTATGCGAGTAAAACTTTTTCCGAGGCTCAGTTAAATTACACAACCACTAAAAAGAAGTTACTTGTTGTATTATTTGCATTGGACAAGTTCAGATCCTACATCTGGGGATCAAAGGTGGTGGTTTATACCGACCACAGTGCTGTTCGACACCTACTTGCGAAGAAGGAGTCTAAACCAAGGCTGATCAGATGGATACTTCTCTTGCAAGAGTTCGACGTGGAAATTAAGGACAAGAAAGGAGCAGAAAATGTGGTAGCAGATCATCTCTCACGACTGCCAGCAGAAGGGTTGGAAGCTGGAATTAAAGATTCATTCCCAGATGAGCAGCTGTTGGAACTCACCGGAGCCCCATGGTATGCAAATTTTGTCAACTTCTTGGCTACAGGAGCAATGCCAACGCATTGGACAAAACAGTGGCAGAAGCAGTTTCGCACGTATGCAAAGAGGTTTATTTGGGATGACCTTGATCTTTTTAAAGTAGGGGAGGACCAGATAATTCGCCGATGTGTTTCTGATAGTGAGATTGGTGATGTCTTGGAACACTATCATGCGTCAGCATGTGGAGGACACTTCAACGGCAAAAAGACAGGATATAAAGTTTTGGAAGCAGAACTGTACTGGCCAACCATCTTCAGAGATGCTCACAAAACAGCCAAGGAGTGCCTGAATTGCTAGCAATTGGGAAACATATCGAAAAGGGATCAAATGCCCTTAAACCCGATATTGGTGGTAGACATTTTCGATGTCTGGGGGATTGATTTCATGGGACCATTTCCCACTTCGCATGGTTATGTCTATATTCTGGTCGCAGTAGATTATGTGTCCAAGTGGATTGAGGCAGAAGCGACCCGCACAAATGATCATCACGTGGTGTGCAAATTTGTTCAGAGAAATATTTTTACTCGACATGGAGTCCCACAAGTCATCATAAGTGATGGGGGGTCGCACTTTAAGAACTTCAAATTCGGGAGGCTACTGAAGCATTACGGGGTGAATCATCGAATCGCAACACCTTATCACCCACAAACAAGTGGTCAGGTAGAAGTATCCAACAGACAGATCAAGGAAATTCTTCAAAAGACGGTCAGGACAGACATAAAAGATTGGTCGCAAATGTTGGATGACTCATTATGGGCATACAGAACTGCTTATAAGACACCGATCGGAACTACTCCGTATCGGCTGGTTTATGGGAAAGGCTGTCACTTGCCTGTGGAACTCACCAACCGAGCCCTATGGGCCACCAAACAAGTGAACATGGACTACACTGAAGCCGGAAAGGAACGAAAGTTGCAGCTATCTGAATTGGAGGAGTTGCGAGACGAAGCTTACGATAATGCAGCTACGTACAAGTCGAAAAAGAAGCGGTATCACGACGCTAAGCTCCAGTTGAAAACTTTTGAAGTAGGACAGAAGGTATGGTTGTACAACTCAAGATTGAAGATGTTTCCTGGGAAATTAAGAAGCAAATGGAATGGGCCATACGAAGTGGTTAGTGTCACAGATTATGGTGCAATAGAGATCTGAGATTTCAAAGGCGGACAGCCTTTCAAAGTCAATCGACATAGACTCAAAACCTATGTCATTTCAGGCACATTTCAGAAATTGGAAGTAGAAACGGCGGAGTTCGTGACAGACATTCCTGTATATACGTCATGAGTCAGGTAAGTGTATGTCCGGCTGAAGACGTTAAACTTAGCGCTTGTCGGGAGGCAACCCGATCATCATCTGTATAATTTGTATTTTCAATAGGTAATTAATCACATCTAATTGGTCACGGTAAGAAAAGAACAAGTGTGGGGTCAATTTGGTAATTTTACAACACCGCGATGCGAGATCTTAGGATCCGCGCCGCGCGTGTTGAGTTTTCGCGATTATTAATAAAATCAGATTTTTATACGCGACGTGGATAGAAGCTTACCGCGCCGCGGCCTTATCTTAATTTGAAATTAGAGATAATCACCGAAACAGAGTTTGAGATCAACTCCAAAACCCTCACACTTGTATATAATTTAACTCGCTTAATTCATCATATTCTTTACTGTGATCAATCTTTCGCGCAACCCATTCAACTGCATCCTAGCATTACTTTCAGCAGAATCAAGTAAGCTCACTCTTCTCCTCTCTTTTCTTTAAAAGTCTTGAACTATGGAAAATCCTCTGTAAATCGTAATGTAATGGATATCTGTTAAAATTGATGTTGGAATTAGGTTTAGAATGTTGTATCCCACAAAAGCCATTGTTTAGAATCTAGTTAATTGGTCTGAAATAGATATCATCGTTGATTCTGGTTTGAATTCGTACGCCGTGCCGCGAGCTGTTACAGTCAGCGACGCGGGATATGAACATTCTTATGGCGTGTTGCGGTATGTCTGGTTCGCGCCGCGTCGAACGCTAATTAGTACCCTAATTGCGAAAATTTTATGCACTTTGCAGGCACTATGTCTTCCTCTGCAAGTTTAGAATCCATCGACTGGAACTCCTTGGCTACAGGAGTTGACAGAACACTCGCCTATAGTTTTCGCAACCGCCGATCAATTCAATAGCATAAGAGGATTCTTCCCGCCGGGCCGGTCAACTAGGAGTTGACCAAGGAATCGGGAATTCTAGAACATTTACAAGATTGGTTAGTCCAAACGGGCTACGAGGATGGCGAACTCACTTACACGTGTCGGGCAATTGAGAATGTGGTTCATATGGAGGAGCCCATTTATCGTGAGGTGTTCTTACAGTTTCTTGCAAGTTATCACTTTGATGATCAGCCATTGGGGATGAATACTGAAGAGATGGTCCAGTTTCGGTTGGGGAACCGCAACCGGGGTTGCAGTCTGAAAGAGTTTGGGTATCGAATTGGGCTGTACACACAGGAGGAGTCGGAAGAGCCGGGGTTTGGGCCATTCCATAACCGTGCCAACTATGATGCCGACGATTCATTTTCTCCTGGTGATTTCTAGAGCACCATATCATCCACGCGATATCACGAGAATATCGTGCGCGAGGGACTGATGCACTTGCCGGCGCACCGGATGTTGCATCAATTGATATCGACCATGTTTTGGCCTCGGGGGACGAGGAACGGGTGTTACCACGTGAGCTACATCTCATGTGGTGTTTGACACGGATGCTTCAGACATGCAACATCCCCTGTTTTGTCGCCAGCTACTTCAAACAATTGACGGACACGCCATTGAAGTATATAGCTCTCGGGGGTGGACATTATGTGATGAGGCTGGTGTTGGAATACGATAACATAAAACAAACGCAGCATAAACAGAAATCTAAATCGCATTCAACCAGAATCACAGAATCATGCACACTTTTGTAACTGTAAATCAAGAGGGTTCAAGACATACCTTTTAAATCTCAGATCTGATTTTGTTAGGATGACGAGAGCCCAAAGTAGAACTCCTCTAATGTAATCGCACCCAACACAACGATCCAGCACCCGTTGATGTAGTATATACCTTTGCTTGAAGTTTTAGCACGTAATACCTAGGGTTTTGAAAGAAATCGGCCGTATACCGAGGGGTGGGAGGAGGGTGACGAAAATTAGGGTTTTGGCAGCCCTTACAACTCAGATCTAGGGTTGTATTTATAGTGCTCCTCATCCTTATCCCTTCCCTTGTGGATATTTCACTTTGGTCCTTTATCCTTATTAAGTTTCTAATTAATATACCTTTACTTTGGTATATTAATAAACTTAAACATTAAGTTTCTAATTAATATACCTTTACTTTGATATATTAATAAACTTAACCCCTCAAGTTTATTTTCGATCTCTTTTAGCTAAATCGTCTCTTGCTTGTAACCCAAAAGGACCCTACTATTTATAATAATATTACCAACTTGTTATAACGATGGGCATATAACCAACAGTCTCCCACTTGCACTTGTTATAACAATTGTATGGTCTAATATTCATTAACCTAGTAAGGTGTATGTCATCCAAGACAAGTGCCGTGTTCATCTAATGAAACAGCCCTTAGGCAAGTGATCAAAATATTCCTTTGTTCTACAAGATATCCTTATGAATGTCTGACATGGAATCATGTCAGTCTCAGACATTCAATATTATGTTTCCCGATAGAGATTTGTGATGACCACAACAAACTGCACTATTGATTCTATATCAATTCAGTCTCGGTACGGCCGTACACTTGCTGTCAGCACCAAATCATCGAGGGGCCCATAGACATCGCTTCTCCTGTTAGGACAGAAGGAACAAATAAACTTTGACTACACGGATCTCGCCTACTCATCATGTCATACCTGGACATTCCCTGTATGGCTGCCAGTTACGGACAACGTTGGAGAAAACCAAGGCACAACAGACTGCAGGACAAAGAATCAATGCATCTCCGCTTGAAGAATATAAGATATTACCATCTTAGAATTACTCGTGACAGATTCCATGAAGTAATCTCTAAGTGCAGGTTACTCCAATACTTAATCCCTATTAAGTACACATGAGAATTAGTGCATCTCCATGCTATGTCCATCTCTATGGACGATTTACCAATTCCTCATGTCAGTCTTGAATCAATACTTACTCCCAAAAGTATGATCGACTGTGGACAGTTTGAATAATAATTAAATTATTCAGGAAGTCAATAAAACACGCAAAATCGGAACACAATGATAAACTAATGTAATGACTGCCTTTATGCATATATTATGTTCTCCACATAATAATCTTCATATCAGATAGAGTTTTTCATTGCTTAAGTTCCCAATACAAATCAAACTATACTAACTTCACTCAAAGTCAATTCATTTGCATATCTAATGCATATGGACTTAGCATGATCGATCTTGCTTAGTCCGAGACATTGACTTAGTGATCAGATCAGCTATCTTGCCTCATCCGATATAGCTCTATTAACTGAGATGTCTCTTTTGGTAAGAACCCGGATCCTGACTGCGTACAAGAACTGTTTCTATTAGTTTTGGAAGCTAGTATCAGTGTGCTTCTTTACACTGAGTTCTTCCATACTATAATGGATCAAGAATATCTTAAACATTTAAGATACTTCGTGATTTCCATCCATTTGACTTTTGCCAAGATTAGCCTAATGTCAAATCATCATGCTCAAGGCATATGATACATTAGGTCTCGTACATTATGCGATTGATCCATATGCAAGTGCATACAGGACTCAACTCATCTCATCCAGGATCTTAATGGAACTAGGACTCTGAGTTTTACTCAGTCCTAAACCCTGATACAGAAACTTGAATCCCTTATAGGAGTCTTGTATCTCTAGATCCGACTGCTCATGTACTCTAGCTTATCCTTATGAAGCACTTAGGTCTATCTCCATAGATCATGATGCGTCATATGCAATAGGTCACTCCTATGTCATTTGTAGCACAGCAATTCTCATTTATTTATGATTTCTCGATATAGGGACGTTTACATGAGAACTTTGCTATCTGCATACAACATAGGTTGGACTTCAGTGCTCCCACTAGCACTGGCATTTACATAGTTCACTTTTGTTTCCAAAATCCCTATGAAGCACTTAATTCTATCTCCATAGATCAAAATGCTTCATGCGCATTAAGTCTCTCCTGTGTCATTTATAGCATAGCAATTCTCATTTATTTCATATTTCTCGAGATAGGGACATTTACATGAGAACTTTGCTATCTGTGTACGACATAGGGTAGACTTCAATGCTCCCACTAGCTCTAACATATACACATGACTCATCTTTACTTCTCGAAAATCCAAACTCTTTGATTTTCTCATCGAAGCAGAGATTCCAGCTACGAGATGCTTGTTTGAGTCCATAAATCGACTTCACAAGTTTACACACTCTATTAGGATATTTGGACTGTACAAAACCATCTAGTTGTGTCATATACACATCCTCTGAAAGTTTTCCGTTAAGGAAAGCGGTTTTTACATCCATTTGCCATATTTTGTAGTCATAGAATGCTGCGATGACAAACAATATCTTAATAGATTTAATCATCACCACTGGTGAAAAAGTTTCCTCATAATCAATCCCTTGGGTTTGAGTATAACCCTTTGCCACCAGTCTGGCTTTGTTTGTGTGTACCTTTCTATCCACGTCTGTCTTCTTCTTGAAAACCCATTTACACCCAACTGTTTTAAGGTCAGGTGTTTGATCAACCAGGTTCCAAACTTGGTTATCATACGTGGATTTCATCTCGCTCTCCATCATCTCTTTCCTTAGGGCAACCCAAAAGGGCCTGCCACGACTTCCGATAATTGGTAGGGTCACAATGATCCACCAGACATTCATCACCTTCGTCAACATGTAATTCATGAAAACCAGGTGTATGACGTCCTTTATCAGTTTCTCGAACAGAAGATGGAGTTATGTCAGATTTCTCAGCAAACTCTTACTGAGTCTCAACAGGTTTTACTACCTCTGGTTGAGTGCTAGTGCCAACATCAGGCTCTTTGATCCTTTGAGTCTCATCAAGATCAGTCAGGCTCCCACTGATTTCTTGAATACCAGCTTCCTATCATAGAAGACTGCCATTTATACAACATCATACTGTTGTCAAAATGCTTATTATATCCAAGTACTCTAATGGAATAACACTTCTGTTAATCGGCGTCCTCTGAGCTACACGGTAAATCGTAAGTCTCAAGACCCTAAATTTCTAAATATGCTAGTGAAGAAACATCTACACTCCATATTTCTCTGACAGTGTTTATAGAACCTTTTGTGTTGGTGCAAGGGTTAGGACTCTATTGTCTCTAAGGTTTAACCTCAGACATAGATTGGAAGCATAATACAATCCATCATAAGTCGAACCTTTATGTTCGATTATAACTCAGACACACAATAGGATGCTCGTAGCGTTCTAAGTGGATTTGACTGTTAAAACAATTTTCACAGTCCATTAGATGATTGTATAATCTTTGACTAAGAAACTCTTTATCCGCACTTGGATTTAGAATTCTCATCCTTTGCTCATTTGATTCAATACTCTGTTCTTGAAGTACTGATCACCATATAGGTTTCAAAATCAATAGAGTATTTTAGACGGTTTAGTGGAAAAAATTGAATGGTCCAAATACATTAGATGTACAAGGTCCAACAGATTCTCAGCCTTTGCCCGCAATAACTTGTGAGCAGTGCATAGTTATCTCTCTATGTAGACAAGAATAGCAGTTATCATAAGACTTTTAGTCAAATGATCTCCAGAATCCTATCCATCTGGAGTTCTGGTAGCTTTTTTCAAGTTTACAAAACCAGACAATTCCACTCATACCATTAATCCAAACATTTGGACTCTCTTGAATCAACCTTTTCGAACTATTGTTGTGAACCAGTTCTCATAGATGTAATGACCATAACTTTGTTCCAAAATAACTTTTATTTAAAACAACCTTTATTTAAACCAAGTCAAAACCATCTGATGAAACAATGTTTACATCAACAATCTTCAAATTGCAAAACCATAAACTAAAACACTATAGAGAAGTTGGTTCCTAATCCTATGGATGAAAGCAAGCTGCTTGTAGTCCATGATTCGATCCAGCTCTCCATGGTTTGTACCTCTGCTTTATTCCAGTCTCTGCCCATTAAAATGGCAATACTGGTCATAAGCAAAGCACTTATGGAATTACAAATATACCTGAAGTGCCATACTCTTTGGCTTGCAACTACTTCTATTGCATCAGATATCTTGAGCATTTATGCCTTCCATGTCCCACATCCTTTCAGTGGAAACAAAAATCTTCCTCAAGATTTCAGTATTGAGGTTTCTTTAGGAAAATCATTCCCTTGGTAGGGTTTGTCCTTTTCCTTTTGACACCTCCTTTAGGAACTGTGGTGTTGGATTCCCTAGCCATGTAAAGTTCTACTTTCCTCAACATGCTATGTAATCTCTCGAAGGGTCCTTTTAAGTTCTATATAATGAAGTCCAGAATGAACTGATCATAAGAACTAGTCAGCGAGTTAAGGACAATGTCCGTGACTAACTCCTGACTTGTTGGAAATCCCAACCTCCACATTTGGTCAACGTACCCTCTTATGCTAAACATATGGGTATTGACTCTCCATCCTAGTAACAGCCTACATCCAAATAATGCTTTCATGACTTCGAATAGTTCCCATTTAACCTGCTCTTGGATCATGTCCTTAGGCCGGTTAATCATGTCAACGCACCAGGACCCCACAATCTTCTTTGAAGCTCGGGAATCATAGTGTCTAACATGAAACGAGCAACCTTATTCGAATCATTTAGACGTCTAAGATGATTGACCGTCTATTTCAGCACTAATGGATCTGGCTGGATAATCCATAGGAACTTGTTCCTTAATCATATAAAATTTCCCTCGACATTGAGTACTCTTCTCAAGTTCTGGAACCAACACGCATAATCTATGCCGTTGAACTTACTTTGATTGAGGAAGCCACGCAGTAAAAAAAACTTGTAACTTTCAAACTTTCTTTAGTAGACATCTAAAATAGAGTTTTGTTTAGTTTGATTATCCTTTAATAAATTAATTTCCCATAAAATTATTTTACTTAAGGCTAGAATCCATATTTCGCTTTTGGTGGTGAAGAGGTATGCCGTAGTCACCCCCAGAAGTTATTTAGGCAGGCAATACTCCTTTGCCAACTTCAATCTCTATGAAGCTTCTAGATCTTTTGGGATTCATTGAATCTGATCAATGGCATGTTTAATCCCATCATGCTCATTCTCTCTCTCGTGACGGGTATGCCGCGGATCACGAGTTTGGATGGTAAATCGACCACGAAGACCCACGTGACACCCGGCCCATGATTCATGAGTTATCGCGAGTATCACATCATTTTGGCCGAGTCCAATCCGACGCGTTGGCTATAGCACTTCCCACGCCGGAAGGGCCCGGTTAATTGTGTGGTTCTTTGTGGGTAGCATGAGATTCACATTTTCATAAAACGGGATTTCGTTTCGCTAAGTTAAAAGATTTTAACTTCTTTTGGCAAAATGGTCTCTTAAACTTTTAAAATCTGTCTTACAATTGCCAATAATTTTAAAACATGTTAACAACTTTTAACAATCTAGTTTTGCATATATCATTCTTGTTAAAACACTTTAACCTTTTAATTGGCAAAAAGGGTCAATTTAAACATTTTAAAACCAATTTGAAATGCCAATTCACTTTTGAAAAATTCTATTAACTTTTAACAATTTTTCTTACTTGTGTATTTTCAGTAATACTTTTATCTTGAAACACTGTCATAATAAACCCTTTCGGAAACTCCACTCGATAAAATGTGACAGGCGGTGAGGGTGGTAAGCAATGAATGCTATTTAAAAACCGACCTCATTAGGAATCAAAGAGACCTCCTTAAACCTTCTACACATTTAGAGTAAGTGAGCCTAGTCACGGTCTGACCAATGTTTTTATTTTAAGTTATACATATAGATACAATTCTAATATATATATCATTTAAGATTTTAAGTATTCTTTGAAAATTATGTTTAACTATTAATTCTATTAAACACGCAAGGATGCAGTGCTAATAATTAATTTAAACAATCATCCATTAAATTTTGAAGCATTTTAAACTTTGTGTTTAGCTATTAATCCTATTGAGCATGCAAGCATTCAATGTCAATCATTAATCTACATAATCATACAATACTAAAATCACCATTTTATAACAAGAAATCTGATTTCAAAAACGACCGTCGCGACGCGGAACACTAGAAAACGCGACGCGGTAATCAACAGAACACGATCATGACAAGAACGACGTGGCGCGGAACACTAGGAAACGCGACGCGGCAAAACCCTAATGATCGTAACTTTATAGAAGACCGCGACGCGACCATTCAAGGACCGCGGCGCGGACGTCGACAGATTCGATAATTCAAAGAGAAGAGAAAAAAAAACGATTTTTAACAAATCTAATCGAATCTAAACAGTAAAAAATCATGATAAAGTGGCTCTGATACCACTGTTGGAATACGATAACATAAAACAAACGCAGCGGAAACAGAAATCTAAATCGCATTCAACCAGAATCACAGAATCATGCACACTTTTGTAACTGTAAATCAAGAGGGTTCAAGACATACCTTTTAAATCTCAGATCTGATTTTGTTAGGATGACGAGAGCCCAAAGTAGAACTCCTCTAATGTAATCGCACCCAAGACAACGATCCAGCACCTGTTGATGTAGTATATACCTTTGCTTGAAGTTTTAGCACGTAATACCTAGGGTTTTGAAAGAAATCGGCCGTATACCGAGGGGTGGGAGGAGGGTGACGAAAATTAGGGTTTTGGCAGCCCTTACAACTCAGATCTAGGGTTGTATTTATAGTGCTCCTCATCCTTATCCCTTCCCTTGTGGATATTTCACTTTGGTCCTTTATCCTTATTAAGTTTCTAACTAATATACCTTTACTTTGGTATATTAATAAACTTAAACATTAAGTTTCTAATTAATATACCTTTACTTTGATATATTAATAAACTTAACCCCTCAAGTTTATTTTCGATCTCTTTTAGCTAAATCGTCTCTTGCGTGTAACCCAAAAGGACCCTACTATTTATAATAATATTACCAACTTGTTATAACGATGGGCATATAACCAACAGCTGGCACAATCTTACGGGTTACTATCCGAATACACTACCCGTGGATTGACAATCATTCAGCCAGTCCCTTTTAGCCCATCGACCACCACTTCCCGAGATGTTATTTATGTCGACGACGGGATTACATCGGTCGATCGAGCACCCTTCCCAGTTCTACGAGGCGAGCCATCAACATCTAGGAAGCGCTCGCGGGCAACCGTCAGTTTTCCCCGAGGACTCTCTCCGGCCACCATGGAATCTAGATTGTTAGCCAATGAAGTGAAGACGGTTCAGCAAGCACTGAAATCCACAAACAAGAACACCGGGTTCAGGCAATGGCAATGCACAAGGTGGACCGGCGTATGAAGAACACACACGCATAGCTTCTTTGGCTATCGGAATGTGTAACCAATTTCATCAAAGGGTCCCAAAATCCCATTCCGCGACCCCAGCCACGAGATGTTGAAGAAGAAGAAGAGCTTATGGAAGACGAGGAAGCAGATGAAGAAGAGGGAGAAGAGGATGACATTACCCACAATTGAGGGTAGTGTAATTACTTTATGATTGATTTGTTTTGTTTTACTTTTAGTATAGTTGCATTTTTTGAACAGTTATTAGTAATTCTTAGGTTTTAATGTTTCTAGTGCATAAATAAGCCTTTTGGGCAGTAGGAAAAGTAATAAAAGTAGGTAAATTTGTGTTGACTATCTATTTATGAGTGTTTGGAAGTGGTTGGATTTTCTGCAATTACCGCGCCGCGGCACCCTTGTAGGGCGCGACACGGTCATTTCCAATTTGACGGAACCTTCAGACTCGTAATTACCGCGACGCGCGCCTTCCATCATGCACCGCGGTCATCCACAACACATAAAAATTGTTTTTGTACATTACTTTACTTTTTAGCTTTTATTTCTGTTTGCATTTAATGTTCTGTTGAGTTATGCATGTGATACCAATTGGAGGAATTGTTTCAAGCAAGTGTGGGGTCACCGTGCCCCCTCCACTTGCCTTGACCACCGGCGTGTTTTCACTGTTGCGATACAACTCCTGAATGCTGAATCGAGGATTTTTTTTCGTGTTTGTGTACTCGTGACAATCAAGCAGTCTACCGTCAAAGGGGTAACTCTTTCTCCCTAGTTCTAAATTTTTTTTGTACAACGGGGACGTTGTACGGTTTTAAGTGTGGGGTGTGGACGGTCGAAAGAGTATTTTTGAAATTTTTGCGGGAAATGACAAATTTTTAAAATTTTTAGCAACTTTTTCAAAATTTTTAATAGATTGTAATTGTGAAACGAATAGTTTCTGAATGTTTGTAGTTGTTATCATACTATTAGTTTAGTCAAATAAGTTGAGTTTTAGGAGTTAGACGATTGGACTGTTTTAGGGTTGGAATTTAGGAAAGGACTGTCAATCAGTGGCCTTTGTTGTTCGAGTCGGTAGGTCAAAAATGGGTGGGCCTTACACACCTTACCACCTAAGATCGTCTAGTCTGGGATGGTATTTCTGAAAGCTCGCTACACAGACAACATCGAAAGTCATGGAGAATTCTTTAATGGCCTTTAGAATCTGAATGAGTATGTACAGTTCATTGTGGACAGAAACTTTGTAATCAAGAGTTCTCTAGAAAGTGATGAATTCCAAAGAATATTCTGATTATGTTTTCACAAACTATTTTATTCTAACTCCTTGGACAATAAGCTATGAAATTAAACACATTCAAAAATTGTTTGAGTCTTTATTAGAATTTGCTAAAAAAAAACTCTCTTACTTGGGGACAAGCAAGGCACAAGTGTGGGGTGTTTGACAACGCCTAGTAATATCAAGTATTTTAGTCATTGTTGAGCCCTATTCTTAGTAATTATATCATAGATGCTTTGGTATTCTCACTTTTTGTGTCAGTGCTTGTTTGGAAAGAAATGGTATAAACAGGTGCTAAAAGCGTACAAAATGGAAGAAGTTTGAAGATAAAGAAAAATTAGTCGAATTCGCACGCGCGCCGCAGGATTCACAAAGGCGCGACACGGTGCTGAGGCGGTGGAGAAAATTCAAATACCGATAAAACGGGGATAAACCCATACGCGCGCCGCGGAATTCATTTATCCGCGGCGCGGCCTTGTGATTTTTGCAACTATAAATAGAGGGTTTTAGGTCGAAAAACACAGCAAAGACCTGGCATAGGAACGACTCCCAAGGCTTCTTTGACTCCGAGTTTCAGCTTTCAGCAACCATTAATTGGTATTTTTATGTTTTCTCTTTTAGTTTTCAATTAGTTTAGTTAATTCGGTAGCTTTAGTGAGTGTCTTTGGGTGTGACAACCATTGGCACTAGGTTTTAGTTTTTAAGTTTGATGTTTACTGTTTTGAACCTTTGAGATCTGAGTTTTTTAATAGTAATCATTCGGTTTACGTTAATTGTTGGGTTTTCGGTATTTATTGCTTTTGAATGCTTTTGTGGATGTTTGGATTGTGTTTGATGTTTGGTTTGATCTTGATTGCTTCTGATTTTGAGATATACTTCTGATTTCAGTAGGTAATTAGGATTAGTTAATGGTTTAGTTGGTTGATGCTTGTGTTAGATTTCTTGATTTGTGATTTTCGGGATTATTTTGGGTATAAGTCGGAAACTAGATCCTCTGGCCGTAGCTATGACACTACAGTTAGTAATTTGTTTCCTACCTTAACCATGTAACTCCTGTGGATCAACCCTGACTACTACTGTGCTAAGTGAGAGTAAGGTTATTTTACTATTTTTGACCGCATGACGACCGCTGCGATGTCAGTTGGATCTTAAGAGCTCAACAATAATATAAGTGCACAAACAGTTGATAAGAACGAAATGTAAAGACAGTAAGATTAAAGCACTAGGAATGGAAAGAACAATACAAGAACATATATGAACAAGATAAGATTTGATGGAATGAGAGGATTTTATATATCAAAGATGAATCGTTACAAATCAGCTCTCAAAACATGAGGACTTAGTGAAGACTTGGTCTCCCTTTTATAGACTAAAGGAAAACCTCTGGACAATATCCTAAGGACTGAAGAGCAGGCAACACGTCTATCTTCAGTCAGACAAGATGGTTCTAAATATTATAATAATACAATGTCAGACTAGGGTGACTTATCTAGAATATAAAAATGTAAATAGTACATGAGACATGCTTCTAAAAGACTACGCCTGATCTAGTGTAATCATTTCCTATAACTTGAGGCTCTTATCTTGTCTTATCTTTATCTTCAGTCTTCAGTCTACATTGATGTTGATAGAAGAATGTTTGTTTGAATTCACCTAAGTTGTTGCACCGAAATCCTGAATGGATTTCAGTATCTTGACTTTTCGGAACATATACTTCCGAATCAGGTGATCTTCGGATATTGAGTATACTTCTGAGCTTGATGTCTTCTGAGCGTTAGCATGCTTCCGGATAAGTTGGTCTTCTGATCTTCATGTCTTCTGAGATCTTCTTTTTTGCAAGGTTCCGAAATCCAAGGCTGGATTTCGGTAAAACATATTTCGGTATACACAGTGCATTCGGATAAAGCCATATTCATTAATAAGCAAAGCATGATTCGGAACATATATATTAGAAGCAACCTATTGTTTTCATTACTTAAGACATTTAGGAACATTACATTCATTTTAACAACCTAACATAACCAAACATTCCAACAAAATATTGTTTAAGTACCACCAACACAAACTATCAAAGTAAACGCAAACACCGGGTTGGCCAACTACCCGTTCTGAACAATAACAGTTTGTGTGGAACATGGCTTGAAGAAACAAGATTTATATGGAAGGTAGAGCATTCAATTATAGAGCAACTTTAAAGGATTTGATCACATCCACCTTTGATATTATATAATTTGTGTTAAAATAAGGAGTGCTCCCCGCGCGTTAGCGGAAACCTTGTTATCATTTGAAAAACACAATCTACCAAATACATAAGAATGTTCGAAAAATGATTAAAAAATATTTTGCAAAAACAAGAATTACTTCAAAAACATGTATGCATACAAATTTGTAAAATAAGTAATTTTGTAGAAACTAATTTTTAACAAACTATGTTGTAAAACAAGATGTAAAAAGTATGAAAATAAATAATATTGAATAAACGAAGCTCCTAATACCAAATGAGAAAAAAGATTAAGACTTTAGCAAAATTGTAGGTTTGTAAAAAAAACTAGACTAATATCATAAAAAGGAATAGTTACCGCATGAACAAATAAGAAATTACTAAAGTTAGGAAGGTAATATGATAATTTTAATTGGTAAAATTGTAAGAAAAACATTGGGTTTTTAATAAAAGTAAAATTAAGGCTTGAATTGAAAAAAAGAAAAAGTACAAGGAGTATTTATAAGACATTAGTAAGTTTAAGGGGCTAAAATAAAAAATCATACTATTTAGCCAATGGCATGTCGTTATATATGGCGAAGCGCATCAACCCGACAAGGTAAAGTAAGTGTATTTTGTGTTCTCTTTTTAATTTTTATATATTTTTCTTAACTTTCAGTTTTGTTTATGTACTATATTGGAGATAAGTATGGTATATGTTAGTTCAATACAATAATCAAGTAAGTTGGACTACATTAGACATATTTACATGTTGGTAACTTGTGGTTATTACGTGTCGATCATATTAGGTTTCTTGATTTTAGTAGTTACTTGTACATGTATTCGTTAAAAGACCAAAATACCCTCATATACAAAAATAGGCCAAGTGAAATGAAACACAATTTATGGGTCATCAAAAAACATGGATTCCTTAGAAGTCATTTTTATTTATTTATAACTGGAGAGTAGGAGTGAATGGCCTCTTCCTTAATTGAATGAGTGCTACAAGCATTCATGTTGACTTAAGGGCATTTGCTAGATATTTGGAAGATCTTTTCTTCATTACATGTTTTTGTACGTTTTTTTCTAACCCTGGTTAAATCATCAAACTACTCCTCTTTTTCCATTTTTGCTATCGTGTAAAGTATAGGACACAATGGCTTTGGTTCTAACTATGTGTGTGTATGTATGTGTTTGTGTGCATGTCTGTATATATGTGGATGTATGTATGGTAGTATATATTTTTCTAAAATCACGGAACAGGAGAAGACAGACATTGAGAATGATTTCGAGGAAAATGAATTAAAAGAGGCTCTTTGGGGTTGTGGTTCTAATAAATCGCCTGGCCCCGATGGTTTCACGGTGGAATTCTTCAAACATTTTTGGGATTTTCTAAAAGATGAGTTGTTGGAATCTTATAATGAATTTGCAAACAGACCGAAGATTCCAAAAGGGGTAAACTCTGCCTTTCTTACTCTTATTCCTATACTCTCGAATCCATATTCGGTCAAGGATTATAGACCCATTAGCCTGATATCTAGTGTTTACAAGATTCTTGCAAAAATGATGGCTAATAGATTACGTAAAGTCCTCCCATCGATCATAAGTAAAACCCAATCCGCGTTTGTTAAGGATAGACAAATCATTGATGGTCCTCTCATGGTTAATGAGATTATAGAATGGGCAAAAACGAAGAAAAAGCATATGCTTTTATTCAAAACTGAGATTGCCATGGCGTATGATACAGTGTCTTGGAGGTATTTGGACTCCATGTTGGAGCAAAAAGGATTTGGAGTTAAATGGAGGAATTGGGTGCAGGAATGTTTAAAGTCGGGATACACTTCTGTTCTGGTTAATGCTAGTCCATCGGCTGAATTCTCTCTCTCTCTCTCTCTCTCGTGGCTTAAGACAAGGGGACCCACTGTCCCCTTTCCTCTTTACTCTTGTGATGGAGGGTTTAAACATTGCAATCTCAAAAGCAGTTGAGAGTGGAGGGTACAAAGGAATTGAAGTAGGCGAGGATAAGATTCTACTAACCCATTTCTTTTTTACAGATGACGCGATTTACCTTGGAGATTGGTCAATTGAAAATATTCTAAATCTTCTTCGTATTTTACTCTGTTTTCGCAAGGTTGCGGGTCTTGAAGTCAATCTTTTAAAGAGTGCAATCATTGGAATTTGAAGAAATCAAGTTACAGTCGAGTCTATGACAACGCCTAGTGATATCAAGTATTTTAGGCGTTGTTGAGCCCTGTTCTTGATAAAATTATATCAAATATGTCTGGGTATTCTCACTTTTCGTGCCAGGACTTGTTTGGAGAAAAAGAATGGAAACAGGGACTAAAAGCGTGCAAAAGGAAGAAGTTTGGAAAATAATGAAAAATCAAGGAAACTCGTATGTGCGCCGCGGATATCTTATCTGCGCGACGCGAGCTTAAGGCGGTGGAACACATTCAAATACCGAAGAAACGGGAAAAGATTAGTACGCGCGCCGCGGATTTCACTTCTGCGCGACGCGGCTGCGGGAAATTTGCAAGTATAAATAGATGCATTTCCAGCCGAAAACCCTAGCAAAGACCGGGTGTAAAATCGACCTTGAAGCTCTTTGACTCCAAGATTTCATTCCAGAAGACTCTTATTTGGTATTGGTTAGTTTTAGCTTTTATTTGTAATTAGTGAGTTTGGATTAAGCTTGGTTTTGTATCTTTGGGAGTGACAACCGTTGATATTAAGCTTTGGCTTCTGTTTTTGGATTATTTGGTTACTGTTTTTATGTTGGATTCGGATTTGGTGAATGAGAAGCATTTGGTTACATTTAATCTTAGCTTTTCGGTGTTTTTATGCATGTGTTTGATTTTGGATGTTTGATTTATGTTTGGATATTGTTTTGACCTTGTTGGGACTGTTTTCCTTTGCTGAAATCAGTAGCTAATTAGGTTAGTTTGTAGGCATTAAACCTTGGCTAGTAACTGTTCAGTAGAACTTTAGTTAGTGGCTAGTTTATGCTTTGCTTTGTTTTGCTAGTTTGGATGCCTTTGATTGCTTCTGACTCAGAGATGTACTTCTGATTTCAGAAAGTGACTAGGTTATTTGAGCTTAGCTTAGCTTGGCTTGAGTGTGATTGATCATTGCTTTCGTTGATAGTGATTAGGAAGGTAGAAACTAGATCCTCCGACTATAGCTGTGACACTACTAGTTGGTAATCTGTCATCTAGTCTAACCACGAAGCTCCTGCGGATCGACCCTGACTACCGCTATACTAGTGTGTGTTAGGTTTTCTCTTATTTTTGACCGCACGATGACCGCTGTGTTGTCAAATTTTGGCGCCGTTGCCGGGGAGCTGTGAGCTTAGGTTAGGTGAGTAGTAGGAACTTGTTTCTTGTTTTTTGAAAGTTTTCATTTGGTTAATTTTGCTTTTGATTTTTGTGGGCGTGTTGCACTAGTGCATGCGTACCCGCAGGGGTAAGCAATTATCCCCATTGCAGTTTGATTCTGAGATTGAGCGTACTGCGCGCAAACTCCATGCCCGTAGGCGTTTAAACATCATGAATTTTAGTCAGGTTAGCAGTAGTCCAGTAAGTGTTGCCCAGGAACCATCAGGTGAGGCAACGGGGATGTTTTCTATTCCCCCACTGTCAGAGTTTCAGTTTGGGAGCACGAGTGCTTCTAGTGGTGCAGTTTCAACCCCTGCACCCATACCATCATGCACTCCACCATCTGTCCCACCATTTACACCCGCTTCACAACCACAATCTACCAATCCATTTACCTCTGCTATGTCTTAGGGAGAGCCGACCCGTGATGGCACCCCAGCTCCTAGACAGCAGACACCAACCTCTCAACCACAACCAGTTCTTTTTAAACCTCAACCCACATTCCAACCAACACAACCGATACACTTTCAACAACCTCCTCAACCACAATACCATTACCCAGAGACGGAGGAGGGATATGACGAGGAAGACGAGGGATGGGTGCCACCAGCACCACAACCATAGTGGAACCGAGGTCGGGGACCTCTCAAAAGAGCACCACAATATCAACCACCAGGTCAGCGGGAATATAACGATCATCTTTACGGTAACCCCGCCCAACCTTTACATTTCGCACAACCAAGACGGCAATCGGTTGCATCACATTTCCAACCGCGGGAATATGATGATTCATCACCAATCTATATTCCTGATAACATTGATTCACAAGTAGAAATAAGACCTTAGTTATTAGGAATATTGACTCAGTTTAGGGGATACAAGACTGACGATCCTTATAATCATTTATATGAATTCTTAGCAATTGCCAATGCCATTACTCCTAGGAATACTGATAGAGATTTTTTAGGCTTAGATTGTTTCCATTTACTCTTAAGGATAAAGCCAAATATTGTTTTACATCTTTACCATCAAATAGTATTACTAGTTGGGAACAACTCAAGGCGAAGTTTCTTCAAGAATTCTATCCAGTCAGTAAAACCACGGAGGTCAGACGAGCGATCCAAGATTTCCAGCAAAAGCCAGGAGAGGCTTTTCATGAAGCGTTTGACAGATTAAAAGAGCTGCTGCGATCCTGTCCACATCATGAAGTTCCTAGGTGGCAGTTACTCAAATTATTCTTCAAGGGAGTTAATGAGACACACCAGGTTATGATAAATGCCTCATCAAGTGGGACATTTATGTGGCAAGAGCCAGAAGATGCCTGGAGATTTTTGGAGCAGCTGAGTTTAGGATCAAAAGTCAGTGGATCAATGAAAGATAAGACTGTATATGTAGCGAATATCGAAGCAGAGAACAAATGGAAAGCTGAAATTCAGAAAGAGCTCACTGCTGTTACAAAAAGGTTCAATCAGATGCTCGAGAGGTTTCAACAAGAAAAAGGGACATATGTGTTGCATGGGCAGAATATCTGCAATACATTTGGAAAAATAGGACACAATCATAATGAGTGCTCAATGACTCATGAGGAAATAAGTCAAGTGCATGGATATGGTCGATTTCACAACGCACCAATACCGTTCCGAAGTAATCAGCAACGAGAATCGAGACAACCACTTATAAGGCAGCAGCAGGTGCAACCTCCATCTCCATCAGGAAGTACGAACATTTGTTTGCAAGAAATTTTTGGATTGTTAGTACAACTCCAGGAAGTAGAGAAATCTAATTCAGAAGCAATTCTGAGATTAGGAGAATCACTTGTCAAAATGGAAGAAAAAAAAGTGAGGGAGCAGGAGCAACCACCAAGAATGCAAGTTAATGAAGTCATCACACTTAGGAGCGGGAAGAAAGTAGACAACAAGGTTACAGCTCCGACTGCAGACGATGATAGTGATGTGGAAATAGTTTTCGATGAAAAAGAAGAATTAGAAAAAAGAAGAAAAAGGATAAGGAGGAGCAAGTGCAGAAGAAGAAGCAGACAAGTACCTGGGAAAAAGGAGAATCAAGTGGAACAGTTCCTTTTCCTACGGCCTTGGAAAAGCCGGAGAAAGGACCATATGGAAAGAAGGGACCGCAAGCTGAAGACATGTGGGAATTGTTTAGCCAAATTAAAGTTAACATTCCTTTAGTCAAACTCATCAAGGAAGTTCCTGCATATGCTAAGTTTCTCAAGGACATGTGTATACACAAGAAGCATATTCTGTCCCACTTGCCTAAGATGATTAGCTTACCCGAGAATGTAAGCTCTATCCTCATGGATGCGCTTCCTCCAAAGATGAAAGATCCGGGAGTTCCTCTCATTTCAGTAGATTTAGGCAATGTGCATATCAAAAGAGCTCTGTAGATTTAGGTGCAAGTGTGAACATATTGCCTGGGCAGTTATTCGACAAGCATGAGTTTGGTACCATGAGATCCACTGATGTGATTCTGTAGTTGGCCGATAAGTCCACTAAGGTTCCTAGGGGTATGCTAGTTGATGTCATCATCAAGGTTGGAGAATTTTACTATCCAGCAGATTTTCTTGTCTTAGACACTCGTCAAGCAACGAATGGGGAGCAACCCACGATTATTCTAGGGCGGCCGTTTTTGGCCACGGCTAACGCAAATATTGCTTGTCGTACCGGAGTAATGGGAATATCTTTTGGGCATCGACAAGCCAAGATCAACATTTTCAATGCTGATCTCAAGGGAAGTAGCATGGAAGAAGAGGAATGTTATCAAGTGGACATCATAGACGAGCTTGTGCAGCAGTACACTCCAGAGGTACTTTAAGCAGAAGAGATAGAAACCCCGGAAGAAATAAATGTTGGAAGGAAAGAGATGCAAAATGGAGAAAATGAAAAAGAATTCAAGTATGAAGAATGTGCACATATAGAGAAGTTACCAGCAGAGATTCCAAAGACGTTAAAGCCCTCTTTACAAGAACCACCAAAGTTGGATCTAAAACCTTCACCAGAACATCTAAAGTATGCCTTTCTAGGGGAGAAGGATACTTTACCAGTAATCTTGGCAGCCAATCTGACAGAGGAACAAGAGATAGAATTGCTCAAGGTATTGTCCAAACACAAGGAGGCTATCAGTTGGACAATCGCGGACTTAAAAGGGATTAGTCCGACCACATGCATGCATCGCATTATCACAGAAGAAGGAGCTAAACCTGCCAGGGATACGCAAAGGAGGTTGAATCCCAACTTAAAAGAAGTTGTCAAAAAGGAGGTTCTTAAATGGTTGGATGCAGGAATCATCTACCCCATTTCTGACAGTGAATGGGTTAGCCCAACGCAAACTGTGCCGAAAAAGTCAGGGATCACTGTAGAAGATACAAAGGATGGTGACAAGATATCCACGAGACCTGTAACCGGATGGCGAGTTTGTATTGATTATCGGAAACTTAATGCCGCCACATCCAAAGATCATTTTCCATTACCTTTCATCGATCAAATCGTGGAAAAGTTAGCAGGACAAAAGTACTACTGTTTTCTGGATGGATATTCGGGGTATAACCAGATCGCAATTCATCCAGAAAATCAGGCAAAGACAACGTTCACTTGCCCTTATGGTACTTTTGCCTTTCGCAGAATGCCATTTGGATTGTGTAATGCGCCTGCAACGTTTCAACGATGTATTATGGCAATTTTTTCTGACATGATTGGTGAAGCATTAGAAATCTTCATGGACGATTTCTCAATTTTTGGACCTACATTCGAAACTTGCTTAGTTCAATTGGAAAAGGTATTGAAGAGATGTGTAGAAACAAACCTGGTTCTTTCCTGGGAGAAAAGCCATTTCATGGTAAGAGAAGGGATAGTATTAGGACATGTGGTCTCTGAAAGGGGATTCGAAGTCGATCGTGCTAAAGTTAAGGTCATATCCACATTGCCGCCTCCAACATCAGTGAAAGGGGTCAGCTCATTCTTGGGGCATGCACGTTTTTATCGTAGATTTATCAAAGATTTTAGTGCTATCTCTAAGCCCCTATGTGGTCTCCTTTTGAAGGACGCACCATTTATTTTTGACGAAGAATGTATAAAAGCATTCAACATTCTCAAGAATAAACTGGTCGAGGCCCCCATTCTGAAGCCACCCGACTGGACGCAACCTTTTGAGATAATGTGTGATGCTAGCGACTATGCTGCTGGTGCAGTATTAGGGCAAAAAGTCGACAGGAAACCTGTTGTTATCTGTTATGCTAGTAAAACGTTTTCTGAAGATCAATTGAATTACACAACTACTGAAAAAGAATTACTTGCCGTAGTATTTGCTTTAGATAAATTTCGATCATATATCTGGGGATCCAAGGTGGTGGTTTACACTGACCACAGTGCTGTTCGACATCTGCTTACAAAGAAGGAGTCCAAGCCTCGACTAATTAGGTGGATACTCCTTCTGCAAGAATTCGACGTGGACATCAAAGATAAGAAAGGAGCTTAAAATGTGGTGGCAGATCACCTTTCTAGTTTACCAGCTGAAGGATTGGAAGCAGGAATTCAAGACTCATTTCCTGACGAGTAGTTATTAGAGGTTAATGGAGCTCCATGGTATGCAAACTACGTAAATTTTCTGGCCACAGGAGCAATACCAACACATTGGACGAAACAAAGGCAGAAGCAATTTCACACGTACGCAAAGAGATTCATTTGGGATGATCCAGACCTTTTTAAGGTAGGAGAGGACTAGATAATTCGTCGATGTGTGCCGGACAATGAAATTGGTGAAGTGTTAGATCTCTGTCATGTATCAGCATGTGGAGGACATTTCAGTGGAAGGAAAACCGGGTATAAAGTTCTTGAATCTGGACTGTATTGGCCAACTATCTTTCGAGATGCGCACAGGACTGCCAAGGAGTGCATCAATTGCCAGCAATTAGGAAATATATCAAAAAGGGATCAAATGCCCTTGAATCCGATTTTGGTAGTAGACATTTTTGATGTCTGGGGAATCGATCTTATGGGTCCATTCCCCACATCACATGGATATGTTTACATTTTGGTGGCAGTAGATTATGTCTCAAAATGGATTGAGGCCGAAGCAACTCGTACAAATGACCATCATGTGGTTTGTAAATTTGTGAAGAAAAATATCTTCACCGGGCATGGAGTCCCAAGAGTAATCATTAGCGACGGAGGATCTCATTTCAATAATTTCAAATTCGGAAGGCTGCTGAAACATTATGGGGTGAATCATCGCATTGCAACACCTTATCATCCATAGACCAGCGGCCAGGTGGAGGTATCCAATAGGCAAATCAAAGAGATCCTTCAGAAGACTGTCAAGACTGATAGAAAGGATTGGTCGCTAAGGCTAGATGACGCATTTTGGGCGTACCGAACTGCGTACAAAACACCGATCGGGACTACTCCATATCGGTTGGTTTATGAAAAAGGATGTCATCTACCAGTGGAGATCGCCAATCGTGCCTTATGGGCCGTTAAGAAAGTCAACATGGACTACACTGACGCTGGGAAAGAAAGGAAACTTCAGTTGTCTGAATTAGAAGAACTACGAGATGAAGCATATGAGAACGCAGCCACCTATAAATAAAGGATGAAGCGATATCATGACGCAAAGCTGCGATTGAAAGTCTTTGAAGTTGGACAAAAAGTATGGTTGTATAATTCAAGACTGAAGATGTTCTCCGGGAAACTAAGAAGCAAATGGAATGGTCCCTACGAAGTGATCAGCATTACAGAATATGGTGCAGTCGAAATCCAGGACTTGAAAGGTGGGCAACCATTTAAAGTCAATGGTCATAGACTCAAACCATACATCGCCACGGGCACGTTCTAGAAACTAGAGGTAGAGACAGTCGAACTCATAGCAGAGATTCCAACATACGCTACATAATCAGGTAAGTTCACGTCCGGCTGAAGACGTTAAACTCAGCGCTTGTCGGGAGGCAGCCCGATCATCATTGTATACGTGCATATTTTCTTAATACTTAATGCATTACATCCATTCTTTTTAATCACGGTGAGAAAAAGGCAAGTGTGGGGTCATTTTGGTAATTTTGCAATACCGCGCCGCGGGATCTTAGGAGCCACGTCGCGCGTATTGAGTTTTCGCGATTACATTTAAAATCAGATTTTATACACGACGCGGATAGAAGCTTCCCACGCCGCGGTCTTATCTTAATTTGAAATTAAAGATAATCACAAAAACAGAGCTTTTGAAAGACATTCAAATTCCCACATTGCATTTAAGTAAATTGCGCAAACTGTGATTCTTTTCACCGTGCCTCAAATCTTCAATCAATTACGACGTCTGTATTCATCGTTCATTCACAAAAAATTCAAGTAAGTATCTATTCTCCTTCTCTTAGTTTTAGAAGTCTTGAAACGTACTAGATGCTCCTGTAAATTGCAATGTTGTACCTAATTATTGAAATTGGTCGTTGAATTAGGATTATAGAAGTACACTCCATGAAACCCAAGTATTCGAATAGAAAAAATTAGACTTAAATTGATAGATTGATTGAATATTCTTGACTGAAATCGTTCACCGCGCCGTGCCATGTACAGTCCACGACGCAGAGTATGAATATTCATCTAGCGCGTCGCGGGTTGTAACGTGCGTGCCGCGACGAACGTTAAACAGTGCAGTAATTATCGAATTTTGTGATTTCTGCAGGCACGATCTCTTCTTCAGGTAGTTCTGAAACCATCGACTGGAACTCTGTGACTACACAAATCGACCGGGTTCGCGCAGCTAGCTTCTTTAACCGTCGGGGCCTGTCGGGCGTTGGAAAATGCAACAAACATGAACGAACCTGTTTATCGTGAAGTGTACCTCCAATTTCTTGCCAGCTACTATTTTGACCACAAACAGAAGGGGATGGATACCGAGGAGACTGTGAGATTTCGTCTGGGAAATCGCGACCGCAGTTGTACCTTGCGGGAATTCGGGTACCGCATCGGGCTGTACACCGAGGAGGAGTCGGACTCGCCAGCATTCGGGGTGTTTCACAGGCGCGCCAGCCGAACTATGGGGGATTCCTTTTCCCCAGCCGACTACCGGGCCACAATAGCTTCCACCGGGTACCACGAGAACATGGTCCGGGAATGCTATATGCACCTGCCATCCCACCGCATGTTGCACTGATTGATCACCACTATGCTTTGGCCACGTGCAGATGAAGAGAAGGTGTTGCCTCGGGAGCTACATCTGATGTGGTCAGTGACACGAATGTTGGAAACCTGCAACATTCCTTACTTTATCGCTGACTATTTCAAGGAAATTACTGACTCCCCGATGATGATGACCGCATTTGGGGGAGGCCACTTTGTCACCAGACTGGCCGAGTCATACGGACTCATCTCCGAGTACACCACTGATGGATTGGAGGTTATCCCTCCAATTATCTTCTTCCCGCCCGTGACCTCCTCGCGGGAAGTGATATATGTTGACGACGGAGTCCCGTCTGTTGACCGTATGCCCTTCCCGGCACTTCGGTCTGAGTCGACTACTTCTCGCAAAAGGCCAAGAGCAGCTACCGGTTTACCGCGCAGTCTATCCCCTGCTACAATGGAATCCCGCTTTCTGGCGGACGAGGTGAAGGCATTAAAGGAAACAATGGACACACACAAGCGGGAACATCAGATCCAGTCATACGCAGCTCATGAGGTGGATAAACGAACCGAGAATACACATAAGCAACTCCTATGGCTGGCTGACTGCATGATTGCATTGATGGCCAAAAATAAGTGTGTTCCGCCACGACCCCAGCCGACAATTAGGGAGGATGAAGAGGAGCTTATGGAAGAAGATCCGAAGGAAGATGAAGATGAGTATGATGATACAGCACACAGTTGATGGATTGGATGTAATTATGTTTGATTTTTAGTACAATTTTTTTTTTTGGATTTACATTTTGATAAGATTAGTTGCATAGTTCATTTTTTAGGAAATTGTTTTAGGCAAATAAAGCCTCTTAAAGGCAGTAGATAATAATAAACCAATGGTTTTAATGTGTTGAAATGCTATTGTGAGTTCTTAAAGTTTGAAAAATCTGTTGAAATTACCGCGCCGCAGTATCAATATATTACGCAACACGGTCTTTTCCCACTTGACGATGACTTTGCCTCACGTAATTACCGCGACGCGTGTCTTTCAATCGCGCGCCGCGGTCATCCGCAACACATACAATTGCTTGTTGTTCATATTTTATTTTGTCATGTTTGTTTTAATTCGTTTGTTGAGTTATACATGATATACCAATTTGAGAAGGAGTTGTCTCAGACAAGTGTGGAGTCACCGTGCCCCCTCCACTTGTCCCGATCACCGGCGTGTTCAATGTAGCGCTACAACTCCGGAATACGAAATCAAGGATCTATCTGTACGCAATTATACCTGTGATATTGAGCACCAAGCAGTCTATCGTCCAAAAAGGGGTAACTCTTTCTCCCTTATTTTGAAATAATTTTGTACAACGGGGACGTTGTACGGTTTTAAGTGTGGGGTGTGGACGGTCGAAAGAGAAAATTTTTGAAATTTTTGCAGAAATGATCAATTTTTCAATTTTTAGCAAGATTTTTCAAAATTTTTAATAAATTGCAATTTTGAAATGAATGGTATGTGATTATGATAGCATTAGTATTTTTCAATAGATACTGTTTATTTGTAATCATGCTATTAGTTAGTCAAATAAGTTGAGTTTTATGAGTTAGAAGATTGAGCTGTCTTAGGATTGGAATTTAGGAAGGAAAAGTCAATCTGTGGCCTTTGTTGTTCGAGCCAGTAAGTCTAAAATGGGTGGGACTTATGCACATTACCACCTAAGATCGTCTGGTTTGGGATGGTATTTCTGAAAGCTCGCTACACGGACAACATCGAAAGTCATGGACAATTCCTTAATGGCCTTTAGAATCTGAATGAGTAAGTACACTTCATTGTGGACAGAAAGTTTGTAATCAAGGGTTCTCTAGAAAGTCATCAATTCCAAAGAATAATTCAATTATGTTTTCGCAAACTATTCCACTCTAACTCATAGAGCAATAAACTTTGAAACTAAACACAGTCAAAAAAATTGTTTGATTCTTTATTATAATTTGTTAAAAACTCTCTTGCTTGGGGACAAGCAAGGCACAAGTGTGGGGTGTTTGACAACGCCTAGTGATATCAAGTATTTTAGGCGTTGTTGAGCCCTGTTCTTGATAAAATTATATCAAATATGTCTGGGTATTCTCACTTTTCGTGCCAGGACTTGTTTGGAGAAAAAGAATGGAAACAGGGACTAAAAGCGTGCAAAAGGAAGAAGTTTGGAAAAGAATGAAAAATCAAGGAAACTCGTACGCGCGCCGCGGATATCTCATCTGCGCGACGCGAGCTTAAGGCGGTGGAACACATTCAAATACCGAAGAAACGGGAAAAGATTAGTACGCGCGCCACGGATTTCACTTCTGCGCGGCGCGGCTGCCGGAAATTTGCAAGTATAAATAGATGCATTTCCAGCCGAAAACCCTAGCAAAGACCGGGTGTAAAATCGACCTTGAAGCTCTTTGACTCCAAGATTTCATTCCAGAAGACTCTTATTTGGTATTGGTTAGTTTTAGCTTTTATTTCTAATTAGTGAGTTTGGATTAAGCTTGGTTTTGTATCTTTGGGAGTGACAACCATTGATATTAAGCTTTGGCTTCTATTTTTGGATTATTTGGTTACTGTTTTTATGTTGGATTCAGATTTGGTGAATGAGAAGCATTTGGTTATATTTAATCTTAGCTTTTTGGTGTTTTTATGCATGTGTTTGATTTTGGA